>CAXKVI010000002.1:98955679-99134755 GCA_964058755.1 Campiglossa producta | reverse complement strand
AAATCGTACACTTAAAATTAATTACCATATGCGCGCGGCTGCGATTGGCCAATACAACAGCATACAATGCAATACAAAATGTAAGCAATATAAGTGCACATTGGGGTGGCCCTTATTTTATGGGAATGTAATTTGAACATCAAATTTCCTAAACTTCAACGATGCATCGATATTACTAAATGATTGAACGATACAAAATTGAGTCTTAACCGAAATGTGGAAAATGCGATTTCGTCTCGTGTTCGTGCTTGTTTGTGCTAAGTTTAAAAAAAACCTGAACTCCTATCTGAACGAAAACTCAATAAATTTTTAGCTGTGATAGGTTGTTTTATAATGAAATTCTCAGATAGAGCGTTGCTGAAAAAATTCTGAAATATCTTAGAGTGGGTTGATTTGTAGGAGGGGAAAAAATCCGAAAAATAGTCTACAAATCAAGAAACTAGTATACTGTTATATTTTATATTTAAGTTAAGGCGTGTCGTACGCTTTAGGTAAGCAACCTGAACTTTCACCCTTATTGGGCAACCAGTCCAGTTACGATAAAAGTGTATTTGCTGAAATTCATACACTGCTGAAAAATTGTACATCTGATTATCAGCACACCCTAATATGAATATGCTCTGCTACTGCGATCTACTTTTGGGCATCATAAGAATTCTTCTTCTTCTTCAGATAGTAAAATCGAGCCCACCGTCGTCATCTAAACATGTAAAACGCAAAAGACGGTAGCTGCGCAAATTGGCTAAGAATGTTCCGAAATTTATATGAAAAATTTATTTCAGCATATGTATATTAGAAAAATTTTCTTTTACCATATTTTCTATAAAAGACTGGAACTTTAGTTTCTGCCTAATGGTTGCTCGTTTTTGTCTCAGTTTTGGAAAATTTTGAATATATTTTTGTTTACATAGGTATTAATTTGATTATTTTACCTATAAAGGCCTATATTTTTCTAGGTAACTTGTCCCGGTAGTTGGACGGGGGGCTATCCATGCTGTAGATCAGCATTATTCCCAACATACAACGCAGGTCGACTTCAAAAGAACATAAATGTCTACTTTTTAAATAAAATGGGTTGCGCAATTTAGCGAGTTGTGCGTCACTTTACACTTTACTAAAAAAACGAATACCCCTAAAATGATTGAAGTTGGAAATCAATTTTGTTAAATTTTAATTTTTGTCGATTTGTTGGGGAGCTATGTTGCCAAATTTCATTTCAACAAAATTTAAGAATGAATTTTATATTGTTGCATTTAGAAGGTAGATTTGTATGACATATTTCGCGCGTGTGTATGTAGGAGTAGTTTTGGCAGTACAATCAGCAAAGGGGTTAGCGCGGACATGTATGGGGAGATGTATGGAGTTGTATGGTTGTGTGGTTGTGCGCGTTTTGTTTGTTTTGAAGCTTTTGGACAGTACAAGCAGCAAAGGGGTTAGCGCGGTGCTGTATGGGTAGGAGTACGGTGTTATGTTGACAGCAAAGGGGTTAGCGCGGAGATGTATGGTTTTGTAGGAATATATGGTTGTGTGGTTGTGTGCATGGTTTTGTTTGTTTTGATGCTTGGAGGCCTTTAAATAAAAATTTCTTGCATTTTTATTTATTCAAAGGTAGGTACCTAATATCCCTGATCGTATTTCCTTATTTTAAAATGAAGTGTGAAATATGCACATTTGTACTACAAAAAATAAAAATAAGTTTAAATAGGTAGGTACCTACGTATGTAGTTCAGAAAATAGCCCCGAAATTACCTAAAAGAGTCCAGAAATGTTCGAATAAAAATCGAAATTTTATTCGTTAGTTTTTTTTTTTTTAATAATTAGGTATATATAAAATATGTACATATATGCCTATGTGCAAGTGGGATGGTAATTGGCATACTTTTGAAAGAGTTATGTAGGTACATTTGTATGAAAATACATAAATTGTCTTCATGAACTAAAATTCCATTAGCACAAAAAATAAGAAGGGCATCAGATGAGATATTTCCTACATAGGTAACCAATAAAAACCAAAATTTATTCATTTTATTTATTTATGAATTTCCAATTAAGTTTTTAAAAAATTAATTATTAAATATGTGTATATTATTTTTTTCATCATTTTGAAATTTTACTATCATATCATTAATATCATACATATGATATCACGAAATGTTAGTAAAATAATTCAGAGATGGTTTCCCATGTTAGTACAACAATTCCATATGTGAGCACAAGAAATCTGTTATTTACGCTGATTCCCTATGCACGCGCAAGAACTCTGTTAGCGTGCTGTTGAATAAAAATATCTCGGCGAATTCCTTACCCGTGGTTTGACAGTCTACTGGTTCACACTGCTTCGCGTGTTGGTGCTTCTCTATAATCAACGTTCTCTGTGCGCAGTGAGTGTCACAGAATTTTATTGGAGCAAAGAAAAGAGTGCTAGATTGCGGGCTCTGTGTGCATATATTGGTTAATTTGTGGTTTTGTTTTATTTCATTGCAGAAATGGCATTGCAGAAGAAATTCAGATCCTATGCAGCCACCATTCAACGTACGCTATACTTTTGCAAAGGTGCTAGTTTTAACCAGGGGCGAGACAAAGGTGCGACAAACCAACCTAAGACTAGTTTGGCAGTCGTACAATGAATATTACGTAGCAGTGATTGAAGATGTGGGCGAGGAGGAGCTAGAGCACTTCTGTGAGGAGAATTTAGGAGCAGTAGAGATAATCTACTTTTTGGCGCGTGCTAAGACGCAAGCAAAGCTGAAGAAAGAAAAACAACTTGAGGTGCCAGACAACGCGACCCAGCCGATTATTATGCAGGTGCAAATGCCGATCCAGCAAAAGGATCTGACGAAGACCTGGGGCGAGTTTTACGGTACACTAACCAAATGGTTCGGATTTCGTGACCGATTCCTTGCAGTCGTGCATGAATGACTAATTCCCTGATTGGGAATGAAAGTAAAATTTTGGGTAATGACAATTTTCTGCTAGAGATTAATCCAGATGTATGACCAAAGCTATTTGGTTGGGAGAGAGTATTTCAGGAACTTTATTCGGCTGCCGGATCAGGTGCGAGAAAATGACTTGGAGCGCATGTCTAACGCACGAGGTACGTCGTCAGTTACAGGCGCAAGGGCTCCCGGTGGGGCACTGGGATTTTTTCATGGTGTACTTGTTTCATGAGCGGCTAGATACCGAAACACCAAGGCAATAGGAACTAGAGAAAAAAGGCGACAAGTCCTTTTTGCACAAGCAAGCATTGGCGCTAGCAAACACAGCTGACAACCGTAGGCGTATTAAATCGGCGGTTGTCATTCCGGAGCCAGGCAAGGCACAAATGAGTGGGGCAAGCCAGAGAGGGGCTAGAGCAGAGGTGTCGTCCTCGGGTGCTAGGCCTAGGTCAATAATTTGCGATTCATGTTGCGGCAACCACATGCTGAGTCTGAGGGCAAGAAGAGATTTTGTGACAAGAAGAAATTTATGTCCAAATTTTTTTAACAGGCCATGGAGCTGAAAGCTGCTAACAAGTGGAATGCTGGAAGTGTCCTGGTAAGCCTAAATACAACAGTGTGCTTTGTCTAAACAAAAAGCCGAAGAAGCAGGTATATACCGTGCAGGGGCAAGGGGAGCGCAACCCACCAAATCCGAAAAGGAAGTTGGATGGACAGCTAAAGGGATACATAGATAAGGTGCAAGAAGGAGCGAAATGAGAGCAAAGTAATGAATACGTCAGAGGTGCAAGCGCCGAAACAAAGAGTGAAGAGGGCTGACAATTTAACTAAAACTGTTAGAATTGATCTTACTTATGAAAAGTATTTAGTGAATTTTAATGAGAGGCAAGAGCAAGCGGGAGCTTTGTTGCCAACGGCAATGGTTAAAATTGTTATTAATGGATAAGAATTGGGCCTGCTAGAGTACTGCTAGATACTGGGGCACAGATTAATATGATAACTTTTACTTTACAGCGAATGTATGGTATAATTACAGAACCGATCGGAAGAAAGATGGTCGGCATTGAGGGCAATCCACTGCAAGTGAGCAAGAGGGCTACGCTGGTGCTCTTTGGGTTCTTCCCAAAGTGGCAGTGGTCTCCGGTGCTTCCTTCACCAGGTGAAGGAAATGGTGAGTTAGCTGACCCGAAATACTGGGAACCGGAAAGTGTGCATATGTTACTTGGGGCTAGCTTAGTGGCAAGAATTGTCATTAAAGTGGTGCGAGATGGCTTGAATGGAATAGCTTTGATGGAGACAGCATTGGGTATAGTAGTTTTTGGTGAATGTGCGCAAAGTTTAAATGAGCTGCCAGGTGAGCTAGTATCAAGTAAGTTACAACGATAATTCAGAGCTAGACAAGTTACTCACACGGTTCTGGGAAATGAAGCAAGTGAAAGAGTGCTCGGGGCAAACAGAAGAAGTCAGGGATATAGGGAGTTCGAAGGAAATTGCGCTGCGAAGGTTTCTATGTTTAGAGAAACGCTTGGAAAGGGAGCCAGAGCTGAGGGCGAAATATATAGAATTTATGAGAGAGTATGAAAAGCTGGGGCATGTGAAGATAGTGGATAAACATTCGGAGCAGAGTGAGTTGACATGTTATATCCCACATCAGTGTGTGGTGAAAAAGTTTCGCGTTGTTTTTGACGCAAGCTGCCGTACTAACAAAGGGATTTCTTTAAATGAGGTGCAATTACTAGGGGGCCAAGTTGCAGAAAGATTTGAGCGAGATAGTAATGCGATTCAGAAGGCATATAATCGTATTTAGCGCAGATATCAAGATGATGTTTCGCCAGATTGGGATTGCGACAGATCAATGGGACATGCAGAGAATTTTCTGGCGCGAGAGTAGAGAAGAACCATTCAGGGAATATTGGCTAACAGTAGTGACATATGGTATGACATCATCAGCATACAATGCTGTGAGGTCAGTTATACAGTGTGCTAGAGACGCGCAAGACGTGGGAGTGCCACAAAATCCCCAAACACAAAATCCTCAACTGAAAAAAAATTCCCAAACACATAATCCCCAAAATCAAAATCCCCAAAATTAAAATCCCCAAACATATTATTACAGATCATAAAAAAAATACTAAAACCGCACTTTAGTTGAGTTTTAATTCGTAGTTACATATACATGTACCCATATATGACAATATATAGATATAGACGAGAACGCATGACGGATTTTGAGGAAAAATTATTTCATCAATTTAGCGACTAAAAAGCTAAAAAAAAGAGTATTTAAAAAAGCGGCCCAGACCCGGATTTGAACCCAAACCCCTTGCATGACAGCTGCAGACTCTAACCACTGAGCTATTGCTGCATGTAACAAAGGTTGGCAAAATTAACAATATATGCAAGGGACAAGAAAACTTTGGTTTTCAGCAGCATTGTTATCGAGTAGAAAACAAAAGAATATAGAAAATCAGAGCATAATATAACATTGCCATCCATTAATCAATATATGTACATATGTATGTATTTAAAACACAAATAGTACCGTTAGCTACAAATATGCATTTTTTCATATTATTTATCACATTACGTGTAAAACTAACACTTTTCAAATTCTGTAAGAAGACTAACACTTTTATTTTGTGTCTGACGAAAAATAACACTTTTAATTTGTGTCTGACGAAAACTAACACTTTTATTTTCTGTCTGACGAAAACTAACACTTTTCGCTAGTACATTTTCTTCAGAGAAAACCTGAAAGTGTTACTTTTCGTCAGACACAAAATAAAGTGTTAGTTTTCGTCAGACACAAATTGAAAGTGTTAGTTTTCGTCAGACACAAAATAAAAGTGTTAGTTTTCTTCAGACACAAAATTTTTGGTGTTAGTTTTCGTATGGCACGGCGATATGTACATACATTTTGCTGTTTATTACATAATTTTTTTAATATTTGAAAAGTTCAATAGCTTTTGTACTACCTAAGCACACAAATCTCTTTTGTATAAAATCATGTGATACGTGCAAATTCCTTTTGCATATTTCACAGGATGAAACTAAAAGAAATCCAGCATTCGTACAGATTTTCTAACATTCAATGCTGTTAAGTCAACTTTCCTAACATTTATTTCTGTAAAAGTTAACATTTATTCAATAAATTCTGTTAACTTAACATGCCCAACCAGCCAGCCCGCAGCGAATTCCTTACCCGTGGTTTGACAAGATTTGACAGTTCACACGGAAATTCGTTGTTGGACCTTCTCATCATATCAACGTTCTCTGCTGCCCAGTATGTATTCTAGCCCTCTTTACTTTTACTGCATTCAAACGAGGCAACGGCTTGCTGGCAACAGCTTGCTTTTTAGCGAATGGTTGGAGAGAGCGACGATGAATGGGGACGGGTACCGAGTCTACACGCTTTGTATTGCCATTCTTCACAACTTCGTTACATTAGCTGCAATTTTAAATTGCGTAGTTTCTCAATTTTTTTTTTTTCAAATTCGTTTAAAATATTAATAGGCAGCAGAAATCAGCTACTTAGTGCAATAATTTCCAAAAATTTGTGATAAAAACAGAGTTTTAAAAAAACTGCAACTCCTTGCCTGTGTATGAAGAGCATCAGCAACACCAAAAGAGAATTGCTGATAAAAGCAACATGAGTTGCTTCTGTTTGAATGCAGTATTTGCTCCAATAAAAATTTTGAGAAAAGGCTCACTGCAAATCAATGCAAAATTTATTTATATATCTCGCACCAGTATATATTCTAGCCCTCTTTTCTTTCATCCACCATAAACAAGCTCACTGCTAATCAACATGAAAATTTTGATTATCTTTCTTGCACCAGCATATGTATACTCTGCCCTCTTTACTTTGCTCCAATAAAATTCTGAAAACAAGCTCGTTAGGTTAGGTTCAAGTGGCTGCCGCAGAGGCACACTTAGGCCAGTTTTGAAAGGCCCGTTGTGGTACCACCAACACAAGGAAAGTCAGTCCCGGGACCCAGCCATATGGAAAATCCCTGAGTTGTTGGGATTTTCCACATAGCAGAATCCCGGGACTGACACTCCTAAACCGACACCGTTACTCCTCCTCGCACCACTTAGATGACTTTATGAAGCCAATCAAGTCCGTTATGTTCTGTTCCGCGATCTGGCTTAGGCTATCCAGGAACGGAACTCCCAAAAAGCGCGTTCTCGCGCCGCTTAAAGCCGGACAGTTGCAGATGAGGTGCTCCACTCCTCCTCATCATCTTTGGAACTCCTGCAGCATCGTCGGTAGGGCACACCTAGCCTTTCTGCATGCCTACCAATGAGGCAGTGACCGGTTAATACCAATATGCAGATTTCGCTCCTAGTTAGGGCATAAATGTGTCTAGACCCTTTAAGATCCCATTTTGGCCAGGTTTGTTTCGATATCCGACACCCTGGGGTTTGCAGCCATCTTTCGTTGGCTTGACGGAGTGTGTGCTCCTTCAGCATTAGTTTGCATGTGGCAAACGGCATACCTAAGCGCTCTTTATCCTGAAGAACCTGCTTGGTCGTGCCCTGCCTGGCAAGCTCGGCTGCCTTACAGTTTCCCTCAATGTCCCTATGTCCCGCGACCCATATGAGGTTTACGCGGTTCCGTTCGGCCATCTCCTGAAGAGATCGACGACAGCTGAGCGTCAGTTCAGAGTTGAACGTATATGAGCCAAGGGATTTGATGACCGCTTGGCTATCGCTGAAAATAGCGATATCTTCTGCGATAACACGTTTGCTTAACCAGGCCGCGGCGTCCAGGATTGCCGAGACTTCCGCCTGGAAGACGCTAAAATGATCAGGTAGTCTGAAGGAGAGCTCAAGGTCCAAATCCCTTGAATAAACCCCTCCTCCAACTCTGCCGTCCAACTCCGAGCCGTCGGTGTATATGGAAGTGCCCCCATTCCGTCCTCTCCCAGTCTTCTCTGCTGGGAATGTTTATTTTGAAACAGCTATCCCCGACTGTAGTGGTCGCACAACGATCTGTGCTTAGAGGGAGAAAGCTGTAAGATTCCAGAATACTGGAGTGTCCAATAGTACCCGCACCCCAACTGGAGGTTTCTCTTAGGCGCAGAGCTGATGCCGCCGCTGACCGAAACCCTTCCAGATCAAGTGGCAAAATGCCCAGAATGACCTGGAGGGCTTCGTTGGGCGTTGTCCTTAGCGCACCGCTTATACAGATCATTTTGGATCTATGGACTTTCCGCAACAGATTCAGGTATGTTGCCTTGCTCAGCGCAGGCCACCATACGACGACTCCATACAGCATGATTGGGCGAATGATGGCCGTATAGATCCAACTGCATACTCTAGGGCTAGCCCCAATTTTTTGCCAATGGCTCTTTTGCATGTGTAAAGAGCGATGCAAGCTTTCTTCTGGCGCTGAAGAACATTCTCCTTCCAATTCAATTTCCTGTCCAGAACTATGCCTAGGAACTTGGCCTTATCCGACAAGCCCAGACGCGTGCCATCTAGTTCTGGTAGGCTTAGTGGCGGTATTTTGTACCGGTTGGTGAAGAGGACAAGTTCCACTTTCCTTTGATACTAAGTCCGCAGCGAGAGGACCACCTCGAAACCTCTCGCAGTGCTACTTGCATCAGGTCACACGGAGTTTGTGGGAACTTGCCTCTGAATGCAATAGCTAAATCGTCTGCGTATGCCACTATCTTCCCGCCCCCCAGCTTGTGTCACGTAGCAACGAGTTGACTGTGAGGTTCCATAAAAGCGGGGAAAGAACACCACCCTGGGGCGTTCCCCTTGTGACATAGCGTGATAACTCAACCGTACCAAGTGAAGACGCTATTTTCCTTCCTCTTAGAAGTTGGTCAATTAAACCAGTTAGAGGTCTATCTACGCCCAGATTAGTTAGAGCGGAGTTGATCGCCTCCGGGCTTATATTGTTGAAAGCCCCTCAATGTCTAAGAAGGCCACGAGACAGTAGTCCTTTTCACACAGCGATTTCTCAATGACAGATACTAGGCTGTGCAGAGCAGTTTCTGTTGATTTACTCTTGGTGTATGCATGCTGATAGCTAGAGATAAGGTTGCTATCAATAGTCGTTGAGAGGTAGTCGCTTAGTATCCTCTCAAAGGTTTTGAGTACAAAGGACGAGAGACTGATCGGTCTGTAGTCTTTTGGCTCGTAGTGGGATGCCTTCCCAGCCTTAGGGATAAACACTACCGTGGCGCTTCTCCAGGAGCCCGGAATGTGGTTGAGAGCCAGGCAGGCTGTGAAGAGAAATACCAGCCATTTAGCTGATGTCTCCAACGTGTTTATAAGTTGCGCGGGGATAATCCCGTCCGGGCCGGCAGCCTTATACGCTTTCCTCAGTGATGGGTATATTTACTGCCAGGTTTGTTGCATGTGCTAGTGGTGCGTCATGCAGGTTCCCCGGGAAATGTGTATTCAAGAGCAGCTCCTCTTCCGTGCTGGTCCAGGTTTTCGCAAATAGTTGATGGCTGTTTGACTTTTCGAGAGGACTCGTCTAAGTCTCGCTGTGTCGTCGACCTTTTCGACGCCAGTGCAGAAATTTCTCCACGAGGTTCTCTTCGCCTGTCTCAGACCTTTTTTGTAGGCCCTTAGTTTAGCTTTGTATTCGTGCCAATGAGGCTCAGAGCCGAGGCTCTTGGCCTTGTTAAATTGTTTCTGGCATGATTTGCGGAGCGAGTCAAAATCGTTGGACCACCAATGTGGCCTGTGTTTACCGCGTGGTTTTGACACTGGACAAGCCTGTCCCAGTTAGAGCATTTGAGAGCGCCGATGTTAATGTAGTAACGAGATCCTCCAGCTCCTCCACTGATGAGGGGGCTTGTGAGGGCAGTACTGGTAGGTCTCTGTCTAATATTTAAAAAAAAAATTGGACATAAACTTCTTGTCACAAAATCTCTTCTTGCCCTCAGACTCAGCATGTGGTTGCAGCACCCGAAGATGACGTCTCTGCTCTATCCCCTCTCTGGCTTGCCCCACTCATTTTCCTGGCTCCGGAATGACAACCGCCGATTGAAAATCCCTACGGTTGTCAGCTGTATTTGCTAGCGCCAATGCTTGCTTGTCCAAAAGGACAGCATGTCATCCACCTTAGGCGTGTCGCCTTTGCTCTCAAGCAAGTACCATAAAAAAATCCCAGTACTCCACCGGGAGCCCTTGTGCCTGCAACTGACGACGCACTTCGTGCGTTAGACATGCGCTCAAAATCATTTTCTCGCACCTAACCCTACAATTCCGGCAGCCGAATAAAAATTCTTCAAATGCTCTCTCCCAACCAAATAGCTTTGGTCATACATCTGGTTTAAGCTCTCCCATGTCTGCCCGTAGTAACTAGCAGAAAATTGCCATTGCCCCAAAAATTTACTTGCACACCCAACCAGGGAAATAGTCAAGTACAAGAACTTGAGTGATGATCTATTTTATCATTGTCAGGCACGACTGCAAGGAATCGGTCCCGAAATCCGATCCATTTGGTTAGTGTACCGTCAAACTCGCCCCAGGTATTCGTCAGATCGTTTTGCTGGACCGGCATTTGCACCTGCACAATAATGGCTGTGTCGGGTTGTCTGGCACCTCAAGTTGGGATTCTTTCTCCATCTTTGCTTGCGTCTTAGCACGCGCCAAAAATTAGATTATCTCTACTGCTCCTAAATTCTGCTCACAGAAGTGATCTAGCTCCTCCTCGCCCACATCTTCAATCACTTCTACGTAATATTAATTGTACGACTGCCAAACTAGTCTCAGGTTGATTAGTCGCACCTTTGTCTCGCCCCCTGATGCCTGGTCAAAACTAGCAAAACTTTGCAAAATTCTAGCGCACGTTGAAGGGTGGCTGCATAGGATCTTAATTTCTTCTGCAATGCCATTCCTGCAATGAAATAAAACAACCCAATAAATTATCCCATATATGCACACAGAGCCCGAAATCTATCACTCTTTTCTTTGCTCTAATAAAATACTGTGACACTCACTGCCCACTGTCAATCAACACAGAAATATCTCGCACCAGTATGTATTCTAGCCCTCTTTTCTTTGCTCCTTGTAAAATTATATAACAAGTTCACAGCTAAGCAGCATGAAAACTTTGTCTATATTTCTGGCACCAGCATATATATACTCTGCCCTCGTTACAGGGGCGCAGCCAGAAGAAAGGGGTGGTTTTTAATTTTTTTATTTTTAATATTTTCCTAGCACAACTATATACAAAATTATTTTATAGCACCAGTCAGGAGTACCATAAAGAAAGCATTTAAAAATATAAATTTAAACATATACATTACACTGGGCCAAAAATTCAAAATTACGTTTTTTTTTTTCAAAAATTATATTGATTTTCTTTTCTTAAAAAAAATTGCTGTAATTTTTTCAGATATTTAAATTAAAGTCTAGAGGTCTATCATTGCTAGTTTAGATTTTACCGACCTTACCTTATATTTCGTATAAAAACGGCAAACCATTGTTGTAAAGCACCATTTACCTGAACATATTTTTGAAGGAAATTCCCCACAAAATTTGCATGGACCAAAATTTTCTCAGACTAGCCGTTTTCTAGTACTCTAGCTTCAAAAATTAACATGTTTTTCGATTTTCAAAAATTGTCAAAAATACAAATATCCATGTACAACAAAGATAGATACAGTCTAGAGGTCTATCATTGCTCGTTTAGATTTTACCGACCTTACCTCATATTTCGTATAAAAACGGCAAACCATTGTTGTAAAGCACCATTTACCTGAATATATTTTTGAAGGAAATTCCCCACAAAATTTGCATGGACCAAAATTTTCTCAGACTAGCCGTTTTCTAGTACTCTAGCTTCAAAAATTAACATGTTTTTCGATTTTCAAAAATTGTCAAAAATGCAAATATCCATGTACAACAAAGTTAGATACAGATTCTTAAAGGAAATTGAGTGGGCTACAAAAAAGGTTAAACAACTTTTTTTTTGTAAAGTTACTTTTCCAAAACTTATTTAGTATTAAATTAAAAAAAAAAATCATATTTCCGTCCCTTTTTTGTGTTTTTGATCCAATTTTTTACTAAATTTTTTTTATTGATATTCTACATGATTGATTATCATTATATGATCAATATTATAACAAAAAAATATACATTTCTCATATAGGTTCAAACATATTTTTGCTTAATATAGGCTTTCTCTCCGGGGGTATAGATCTACAGTCTTCAAATGGCGCAGCCAAAAAAAAAAAAAAAAAAGTTGACGTATCTGTGACCTCAATACATTAATTTTCATGTATTATGGCGAGCTAAATCCCAATCAGTGATCAGAAGTATCCTAACAGGTCGCAGTTCTTCACTAACCTTCACAAAATAATATTGGACTTTTTTGCACGCTTAGGACCGAACCTCGGTCCCGTTGTTAAATTTTGATATCGAATTCGGATTCAGCATCCAATTTCCCTTAAGAATATGTATTTAGCTTTATTCGATGTTGATTTTTTCAGGGAATTCAATTTTCTACAAAAATATGTTCAGGTAAATGGTGTTTTTCATCAATGATTCGTTTTTATACCAAATTGGAGGTTAAGTCTGTAAAATCTAAACTAGCGATAATAGACCTCTAGACTATAATCTGAAAAAATTACAGTAATTTTTTTCACCTCTCTTAAAAAGAAAATCCATATCATTCTTGAAAAATAAACGAAATTTGAAATTTTCAACCCAGTCCAATATACATACATACATAGATACCTGCCAATAAATGTTACTTTATATTGACTTATATAACAAGGGTAAGCCTTCCTTTTTATTTATCATTGAATCTATTACACTACGCAACACGAAAAAAATACCTGGGACGAGATAGCATTTTTCTGGTAGATCTCAATGAGATAAGAAGAAATGCGTACAAGAAATTTGCCGGACACCCTCAAAACCTTGAGTTAGGGGTCAAACCCGGTTTTTCGTACCTTTGAACATTATGACCCTGTATCTTGGGTGTATGGATGTAACAGCCATGGATCACGTCAATATGGATGTAATGTGTGGCACCCATCTTATGAAAACGGCAGAAAAGCTTAGGCCCCTGGTATGGAATTGACGTTTTTCGATTTTCATGCAATCGAAATTTTTGCAAACATGTATAGTTTTATATCTCAGGGGTGGTTTAAACCCCTAAAATCACCCCCGGGCTGCGCCCCTGCCTCTTTACTTTGCTCCAATAAAAATTTTGAGAAAAGGCTCACTGTAAATCAATGCAAAATTTATTTATATATCTCGCACCATATATTCTAGCCCTCTTTTCTTTGCTCCACCATAAACAAGCTCACTGCTAATCAACATGATAACCTTGTTTATCTTTCTTTCACTAGCATATGTATACTCTGCCCTCTTTACTTTGCACATACCTTTTTAATATTTCTCGCACCCGTATACATATATTTTTGGCTTGCATGTATATTCGATCTCTAGCCCACCTTAACCGTGCCCCTCATGACTAGCTCACAATCAACCAAGCAAATGCCAAAATAGGCACCAACACCTGCAGGTTTTTATTTATTAATCATCATCTTTTATTGGCGCTTAACCGCCTAAGCGATTTTGGCCGTTGCATATCAAAGCACGCCAGTCATTCCTTTTTAGCGATAACTGACGCCAATTGGAAACCACAAGGGAGTTCAAGTCATCCTCCACCTGTTGTTCCCATCTCAGTCGAGGCCTCCCCCTTCCTCTGCTGCCGAATTCAGGCGACGATAGGAAAACCTTCTGTGCAGGAGCTGCTTTGTCCATTCGCATAACATGGCCCAGCCAGCGGAGTCTTTGGGCTTTAATTCGCTGGACTATGGTCAGATCTGCGTAGAGCTCGTACAGCTCATCGTTAAATTTCCTTCGATACTCGCCGTTGGCATCACGGGAAGAACCATAAATCTTCCGGAGAACTTTTCTCTCAAATACTCCAAGGGCCATCTCATCTTCTCTTGACATTGTCCATGAATCTGAGCCATAAATCAGGACAGGTATGATGAGAGACTTATAGAGCGTGATCTTTGTTCTTCGAGAGAGGACTTTACTTCTCAATTGCCTACTCAGTCCAAAGTAGCACTTGTTGGCAAGAGTGATTCTCCGCGGGATCTAGACTGATATTATTTTCGGTGTTGATACTGGTTCCCAAATAGACGAAGTCCCTCACAGTTTCAAATTTGTACTATCAACAGTGACATGGCTGCCAAGGCGCAGGTGCGCCGATTCTTTCTTTGATGACAGCAAATACTTCGTCTTGTCCTCGTTCACGGCAAGACCCACTTTTTTCGCTTCCTTATCCAGTCCAGAGAAGGCAGCGCTTACGGCACGGTTGTTAAGGCCAATGATATCAATATCATCGGCATACGCCAGCAATTGCACGCTCTTGTAAAAGATTGAACCATTGCGGTTTAGCTCTGCTGCTCGAATTATCTTCTCCAGCATCAGATTGAAGAAATCGCACGAAAGGGAGTCGCCCTGTCTGAAGCCTCGTTTGGTTTCAAATGGCTCAGAGAGGTCCTTCCCGATTCTGACGGAGCTGTTGGTATTGCTCAACGTCATTTGGCAAAGCCGTATAAGCTTTGCAGGGAAGTCAAATTCAGACATGGCGGCATACAGGCAACTCCTTTTTACGCTGTCAAATGCGGTTTTGAAATCGACAAAGAGATGGTGTGTGTCGATTCTTTTATCATGGGTCTTCTCCAGGATTTGGCGTATCGTGAAAATCTGGTCGATGGTAGACTTACCAGGTCTAAACTCACACTGATAAGGTCCAATCAGTTTGTCTACGATGGGCTTCAGCCTTTCACACAACACGCTAGAAAGAACCTTATATGCAATATTAAGAAGACTAATTCCGCGGTAGTTGGTGCGGTTAGCGGGATCGCCTTTCTTGTGGATTGGGCAAAGCACACTTAATTTCCAATCCAGTGGCATGCATTCGTCTGACCATATTCTGCATAAGAGCTGATGCATGCTTTTTACCAGCTCTTCGCCTCCGTGTTTGAACAGCTCGGCGGGTAGTCCGTCTTTTCCAGGCGCTTTGTTGTTTTTGAGCCGGGATATAGCTATCCTCACTTCATCATAGTCAGGTGGTGGGACGACTTTTCCATCGTCAGGGATTGGGGTATCGGGTTCGACGTCTCCCTCGCATCGTACCAGTTGTTCTTGCGGGCTCGCTGGAACCCTATAGTGGCCTCAGCGGCGGTACGCAATGAGTGAGAGATATGCTTCCATTGCTCGGTTACATCGTTAGGTCGGGGATTGCCCTCTGCTAGCAGGTGTGAGAGTCGATTGGAGAAATTATCAGCTGTCTGTGTCACGCGCAACTTCTCGACGTCAAACTTTCCTTCCGATACTGTGCGCACTTTCTTCGTTGCACAGAGGCGTGTGGGTATCTTGGCTGCGACAAGATGATGGTCAGAGTCAATATTGGGACCACGCAGTGTACGCACGTCCAGAACGGTGGAGCTATGTCTGCCGTCAATCAAGACATGATCAATCTGGTTTCTAGTTCTTTGATCAGGGGACAGCCATGTGGCTTGGTGTATTCGCTTATGCTGGAACCTGGTACTACTGATGACCATATTGCGAGCAGCGGCGAAGTCAATCAACCTAGTGCCGTTGGGGGATGTTATATCGTGGAGACTCAATTTTCCAACTGTAGGACCAAAGACTCCTTCCTTGCCCACCTTGGCATTAAAGTCGCCGAGCACGATTTTGATATCATGCTGGGGGCAGCGATCATAAGTCTGTTCAAGTTTATCGTAGAAGGAGTCCTTCTCTGCGTCGTCCGTCAGTCGGCGCATAGGCGCAGATAAATGTTATGTTGAAAAACCTCGCCTTGATGCGGATCGCAGCGAGACGCTCGTCCACAGGAGTGAACGCTAATACTTGGCGGCGAAGTCTCTTTCCCACCACGAATCCTACACCACGCGCTTTGCCGCGTGTCTGGCCACTGTAGTATACGTCGCAAGGACCGATGGTCGTCTTTCCTTGCCCCGTCCATCGCATTTCCTGCAGGGCGGTGATGTCGGCCTTTGCGCCTACGAGGACATCAACCAGTCGGGCAGCGGCACCGTCCCTTGAAAGGGTCCGGACATTCCCGGTACATGCCCTAATATCCCAATCATTATGCCTTATTCGTTTTGCCGGGTCGTCAACATTAAAGGGGGTTCTCATCCGAGGCTTTGATTTTGTTTTCATTGGAATTAAGTTTTTTACGTGGCGGGTCCCGCTTGCAGCCGCACCTCATGGTGAACAGACGCTACGCAAAAACCTCGGTGAGCCCTTAAACCAAGTATGTCAGAGTGGCCCCACCGGGGCTCCCTCTCTTTCTGCCGCGAGCCTAGGTAGCTCCCGTTGCCCAGAGTGCAATAACGAGGACGCGAGAGTCGGGATTGAGCAAGGTCACTTAGCAACCACACTCCATTTATTAATCGCTAGCGATAAAAACAAGCCCACTTTTTTTCCACTATGCAACAAACTACCCTTAATTTTCCATATCTAATTCTGGTCAATTTCTTTTGTATACCGACTGGCAATCTACAACATATTTACTAGCACTCTTCTATATGTACATATTTAAATATATACACACGCATGCCCACTTGCCAGACATATATGGATATGTATTCATGCACTGCACAGAGATTTTCGCGATGCGTAATATCTACTTGCGCACTTATATAAAAAAAACAATACCAGGCATGCCCGCACAAGCGCCATAAACATATATACTCGTATATATAGTATGTATATTAGAGTGGTTCAAACATTTTTTTTTTTGGAAAATCTAAAACGCTACCCCGAAATATGGTTCCTTGTGACAAAAAAGATGCTGCTATTTTTTTGTTTTTGTTTTAAAGGTGCTTTAGAGGTCGCGCTACTCGTTTTTATAAAAAAAATGAGATGCTTGCAAATTCAATTTAATTTTAACATGTTTAAGTGCAGTAAAAATTTGCGTTTTTGTGTGTTGTTATTCTGTTTTCATTGACGAATATTCCTGCAATTCAATAGCCTTCTTGGATGAGTAGAAAGGGTTAACTCCTGAAAGTATGTTTCGAAATTGAAAACGGTGCAACTAAAACGCCTACACTGATCTCATTGCGCATTGGTTTTTTGGATATATTTCGCATCTAGAAGGTTTATGACATCGCTGATTATGAATCCGATGTCAGTCTTTTTAAATTCAAAATGGCGGATCCAATATGGCGGTGATTTTTTTGAAAACTAATTGGATAGCGCCCTCGCTCAACTCGTTATAGTTTGCAGCATCTTCATTATTACTATCGTCTTCCGGTAATAAACACCAACGTTTCAATTTGTCGATTGCAAAAACTGATATATAGTGATTTCGTGTTCGTCGTGACTCTGGCAGGCCTTCGATAACATATCGATCGTTATCAAGTACTTTGGTATTTACGAAAGGACCTTTATATCGTTGCTCTAATTTTCTAGACGTGCCAGTACTTGGTGGTTCATATTCTGTTAAAACTAAGTCACCTTCTTGAAACTTCTTCGGCGCTGCATATTTTGTGTCAAAACGCGATTTTGATGCTGCTCTTTTTTCGTTTATTCTTTTCGCTGCGGTTTCATGTAAGTTAGTTAACTGCTCGTTGTCAAGTGCTTCATCATTTGCTTGAAGGCTCAAAATTATTCTATTACGCAAAATATCGCGAGGCTTATATCCATACAAAAGTTCATGAGGTGCGCAAGCAGTGGTACTATTTTTCATGGTATTTATGCACCACTGTACACAGCGAATATTTTCGTCCCATTTCTTGTCGTTGGAATTCGTACGATTTGTTCGTTCCGCACGACCATTAGCTCTCGGTGTTCGCACTGCTGTGAGTACGTGCTTTATCGTTTTCGAAGCAATACTTTTCGAATTCGCGAGATGTAAATGCTGACCCTCTGTCTGTCACCACACGTATTGGCATCCCAAAACAACTGCTTGCTTCGTTCAGTGCCTCAATTACATATTTTGCTGATGTGCTTTTAACGGGATACAACATCGTGAACTTCGTAAAAGAATCGACGATTACCAGTAAATGTTCTTTACCTTTGCTGCTTTTCGGGAATGGACCCAAATGATCCATGTGGACAGTTCGAAACGGGATCGGTTCAATGTCATCGTAGTGGTACTGAATTTCAGGCTTACCTCCTTTACGTTTATAATACGCGCAGACCACGCAGGACAGAATAAAACTCTTCACGAAATTACGCATTCGTGGAAACCACATATACTCTTTTATTCGTTGCAATGTCTTTTCGACACCCATGTGTCCAGCTTGTGCATGGCAGTCTTGCACCACTTTATTACGCAATGCTCGTGGTACGACCCAAAGTAATTTGTCGGAAGAGTCTGGCATGTTCTAATACGTAGTCTTTGTCATTTCTTTCTTTACTCGTTTTAATGTCATTTACAATTTCTTTAATTCGCTCATCTTGTAGCTGCATACTGAAAAGAAAATCATCTTTTTCTATAACAGCTTTATCCATGCGTAAACTTGCTTCTTCAATCGTCCGTGCTTCTTCATATGGAGTCCGACTTAAAGCATCAACGTGCTCCATGTGATTGCCAGGTCTATGCTCTATTTCGCTATCATAGTCTTGGACTCGTAACCACCATCTGGCGATTCGTGGTATAAGTTCTTTTTTCTCCATGGTCGTTTTGAGTGCGCTACAGTCAGTTTTTACTTTGACTTTTTTGGTGTAGATATAATATCTAAATCGTTCAAGAGACTCAACAACAGCTAACGTCTCGAGTTCGTAGCTATGAAACTTCTGTTCATCAAGGCTTGTTGCCCTACTAAAATATGCTACAGGTTTCAACCCATCTTTTTCGCGCTGCATCAGCACACCAGCTAGACCAAGTGAGCTTGCATCTGTATGGATCTCATGATCCGTGTCTACTCGATATGCTCTAATATGGGTCTCGATACTAATTTGGACTTTAGTTGCTGAAATGCTGCTTCTTGTGCCTTTGTCCACTCAAATTTGTAATTTTTGCGTAACAATTTGCGAAGTGGCTCGGAAATTATAGCGTATCCGGGAACAAATTTTCTAAAATAACCGCTTAGCCCTAAAAATCTACGTATATCCGCTACGTTTGTCGGTGTTGCAAAGTTACATACAGCTTGCGTTTTTATTTTACCAGGTACAATACCTTCTGGCGTTAACTCGTGACCAAGAAATGTAATAGTTTCTTTCATAAATTCACATTTTCTTATATTTAAAGTTAAGCCCGCATCATACAAGGCTTGCAAAACTAGCTTCAGTTTTTCAGTCATATCTTCAAACGTTTGAGCACCTATTAACATGTCATCCATGTAAACCATGAAAGCTTCTTCGCGAACTTGCTCTTTAAGCTTTGCCATCAAGCGCTGAAAAACTATAGGTGCGTTTTTTAAGCCAAACGGCATACGTTTAAACTCATATAGCCCATCAGGGGTTATAAACGCAGTATATTTTCTAATCTCAGGCGCAATAGGGATTTGATAATACCCACTATTCAAGTCTAATATCGTGAAAAATTTATATCTTTTAGCATGGTGCAGTTGTTCCTCGATATTTGGAACTGGAAAGTTTTCCTTTTCTACTATTAAATTCAATCGGCGATAGTCCACGCAAAGTCTGTCACTACCATCTTTCTTTCTAACCATAACGATAGGACTCGCAAGCTCCCATGATGATTTTTCTATAATATCGTTTTCTTCAAGACTACTAATCATTTGCGTTACTACTGCTCGCTTTGGAGCCGGCACTCTATACGGTGCTTGTGAAACAACTTTGTTCGAATTTAAATCAATTGTTATTTCAATCAATTGTGACTTACCAATGCCGTTCAAACCATCTGAGAACACACCTTTGTAATCGCACAGCAACCCTTCGAGCACTTTACGTTGATCATCGTTTTCTACATTACACGTTAACTTTTAAAACATTCATCATCAGACATTACCACGGCGGCACTTAGCTTCAAGCTTTGATTGCCCATACTCCACTTTTAACACTACGTCTTTATGCGATATCAAATCCTGACCCAGTAACACATCCGTATCTAACATATTGTCGGCAACAATATACACTGGCATATTGAACTTCATTTCACCAATCGCAATTTCGAGCATACATTTCTTTCGCATCATGTATCTGCCTCCACTTATGCCATTCAAATATGTAGAGCACTCTTCTGATTCAACGTTCAACATATTGGCTATTGAGTCACGCACTAAACAACACTCGCTTCCCGTATCAATTAAGGCTTCTAATATTTTGCCATGCACGTTAATTTTCTTAACAAAACATTCATCTCTTTGTGACATATCTGCTTTTCGAACACTGTGCGTAGTTTGCTTACGACCACAATTAACCGATTCCTCACGTTTGTGAACTTTTCCACAATCAGCACATCTAGCCCGTTTTTGCTCTTTCGTACATTTGCTTGAAATGTGGCCTACTTCACCACAATTGTAGCATACAATCTTCTTTACTTCACTATTACTAGCACTTGGGCGCATTACATTCTTAAAATCAGTTTTACTATCAACATTTGGCTTAAAATTTGCCGATCTAGCGCGGTATGTTAACCACTCTTCTATAACTTCACGCATTTGTTTAGCACTATCAAATCTTTGCGCGGCTAAAGCCATTTGTAAATCACGGTGATTCAATCCTTATCGCGTATACTGAATTATAGCTGATTCACTTAACTGAAAACGTTTTCCCAAGGCATACACTCTAAAGCAATAATCAGATATGCGCTCGTTTGTCTTGCGCACAGCCTCATGCATAATACGATGAACTTGAGCTTCATCATAAGATACACTAAACTCTCTTTTCAATTCTGCAGAAAAATCATTCCAACTGGTATGTACGGTTGGCAATGAATCTAACCATACACGCGCTGCTCCTGTTAATCGACTACAGACTGCTAATAGAATGCATTTTTCTTCTAGCTGATAAGCATGCATTACGCTTCCAATACGACCAATAAATTGCTCTACTGTTAACGCTTGAGTATTTGTTGGATCAAATTCCGGTATCATATCCGCTATTTCTTTTATCGAACGAAAACTACAAGCTGGCTTGTAGCTTGGTGCTTCTACGTTATTGTTGTTCCTTCCATTGCCATGCTCATTATTTTCGTTTGGTTGATTTGTAGTAGTATTAGCTACGTGTTGCTGAACCATACTCATAACACTTTCCATCATACTTTGAAGAGCATTCATTTGTTCTTGTAGCCCAGCATTCGTTGGGATTTGTGCATCAACTTCAACTTCATCTGAGTCAACTGCATCTTGCAATCGCGCTACCAGCTCCGCTTTGCTTCCTGATGTGGTTAACCCTTTTTCACGTAGAATAGCTTTTAGCTGTTCAATTTTTAATTCGGTTATTTTCGGCATCGTTAACAGTTGTTGTTTACTAAAATCCTAGTTTTATTTTAATTAGTTTTACTTCGCTTTCGTTTTTATGCACAACTATGCATACACTAACATACGTTCATATATGTATTTCATACACTCGTTTCGTTTGGCGTTTTGTTTTGATTTCGTACTTCAAAAGTCGTTTTACTTTGTTTACATTCGCTGGTCATCACTTTTTTGACATTTGTACTTGTTACTACGTTGTCGACGTTGCTCGTTACTGCCTTGTCGACGTTAGATCGTTGACGTTTTGATACTGCATTTGGTTTCGTTGTAATGCAGTTCAAGTAAAAAAAATTATGTTGATAATTGTTTCGTTACACACTTGATGTCGCTGTTGAAATTTGAATTTCAACCCTCAATTTATCTATACGTATGTTTTTGTTGTATGACATCTTCTCGCTCTCACACACGTTGATTTTGCAAATATATGTGCAATTCAAACTAACTGCATACACGTATGTATGTACATTAAGGCGCCTCGCCAAAAAAAGTTGCAGTGTTTCCACCGGACTTTTAAAATTCACTCTTTTCTAAGGACTCTCCCAAAATATTTCGAAAAAATATTAAGATTTACTGGAGCTGCACCGCGTTAAAAAAACGCTAAAAATATCCTTTTTTATGTATAAAAAGAGTATGAAAATATATTTTTTAATAAAAATCACATGGGATGATGAATTAGCTGGAGTACAAAAAGCAAGGATAAAAAAGTTTGTAAATTTGGTAACTGTATAACTGTGTGCTAATATTCGCAATGTGGAAAATTGGGCCAAAAAGGGTTAGATTTTGCAGAAATGACAACGTCTCGAAAATACCTTTCAAATGATACCCTAATCGTCCAAATACGTCAATAATTGGCTGAGTTATTAAAGTTTTCCACAAACCTAAAAAAAAAAAAAACTAATGGCGGCGATATACAATCATCATAACCTCTAACGAGATTTTTAGCCGAGCTTCTCTTTCCAACTTGTGGTGTGCTGCTTTTTGAGTTTTTCCTACAAGTTGGCGGGACCTACAGTTTTTTGCCGACTCCGAACGGCACTTGCAAAGCAAATGAATTTTTTTCTGAGAAGCTTCTCATGGCAGAAATACACCCGGAGAGTTTGCCAAACTACTGCCGAGGGGCGACCCCGTTTAGAAAAATTCTTTTTCTAAATAATTTTGGATGTTACTTTTGCCGGGCATCGAACCGACACGACTTGGTGTAGAAGGCCGAACACTTAACCGCTACACCACGGCGGCCGCCGTTTCCACAAACCTACCCCTCGAAATATGACCAAAAACAGCATCATACATCTCAATATTTTGATTGCGTTTATAAAATTTTCAAACTTTTTTATGCTTACCTTTTGTACTCCAGCTAATTCATCATCTCAGGTGCTTTTTATTAAAAAATATATTTTCATACTCTTTTTATACATAAAAAAGGATATTTTTAGCGTTTTTTTTAACGCGGTTTAGCTCCAGTAAATCTTAATATTTTTTCGAAACATTTTGACCAAGAGAATTGCGTCTTTTTGCACAAATTATACACGAATTTGCATAAGTATTTAACAAAGCTGATTTTTGTTTACACATTCACGATAACCGTGGACAATCTATATATATAAAAATGAAATGGTGTATAATTGTAACGCTAAACCTCGAAAACGGCTGAACCAAATGAAATACTTCCTTTGGGGGATTTGTTTGTTATTACCACGCGCAGGTCATGTCTTAAAATCAGAACAAAATATTAAGGAGGCGTGGCACCTCCCATACAAACTGAATTTTTCAAGTTGAATATCTTCAAAAGTGTTTAAGGTAGGAACATGAAAATTGGTACAGAGCTACAGGATAACAGCACCACTCTCACCTATAAAACCGGGGGTTATCCAATAAGGGGGCGTGGTACCTCCCTTACAAACTAAATTTTTTAAGCAGAATATCTGTGAAAGGGTTCAAGGTAGGGACCTGAAAATTGGTATAGACCTATATGGTATCAAAAGCCTTCTTACACATAAAAGAAGGGGTAATCGGAAAAGGGGGCGTGGCACCTCCCATACAAACTGAATTTTTCAAGGTGAATATCTTCAAACGTGTTTAAGGTAGGAACATGAAAATTGGTATAGAGCTATAGGATAACAACACCATTCTCACCCATAAAACTTGGGGTTATCGAAAAAGGGGGCGTGGTACCTCCCATACAATCTATATATATAAAAATGAAATGGTGATCAGTCGTTACGCTAAAACTCGAAAACGGCTGAACCAAATCATATACTTCCTTTAGGGGGTTTGTTTGTTATTAGCACGCGCAGGTCATGTTATAAAATCAGAACAAAATATTAGGGGGGCGTGGCATCTGGAAATCGGTACAGACCTATAGGATAACAACACCATTCTCACCCATAAAACTGGGGGTTAACCAAAAAGGGTCGTGGCACCTCCCATACGAATAAAATACTTCATAGTCGATATCTCTGGAAGTATTCATGTTAGACCACTGAAATTTGGTAAGGGATTATATGAGATCGACCCCTGCCACCTCCAAAAAAGCTGGGGATAACGAAAACGGGGGCGTGGCACCTCCCATACAAATGAAATATTTCATAGTCGATATCTCTGGAAGTATTCATGTTAGACCACTGAAATTTGGTAAGGGGTTATATCAGATCGATCCCTACCACCTCCAAAAAAACTGGGGATAACGAAAAAGGGGGCGTGGCACATCTCATACGAATGAAATACTTCATAGTCCATATCTCTGAAAGTACTTATGTTAGACCACTGAAACGTGGTTAGAGGTTAGATGAGGTCGATCCCTACCACCTCCAAAGAAACTAGGGTAACGAAAAAAGGGGCGTGGCACCTCCCATACGAATGAAATACTTCATAGTCCATATCTCGGGAAGTGTTTAGGTTAGACCACTGAAATTTCTTGAGGAGTTAAATAAGATTAATCCCATCATCTCCAAAAAAAATGGAGATAAAGAAAAAGGGGGCGTGGCACCTCCCATACGAAGGAAACATTTCATAGCCCATATCTCTGCAAGTATTTATGTTAGATCACTGAAATTTGGTGAGGGTTTATATGTGATCGATCCCTAATACCAGTGGCGTGCCTACGAGTATCAACCGAGGCAAGCCCCAGTCTTTATAACCCCAACGAAAGCACTTACTGCTGCCAGAGAACATTTCAGACAAAGAAGAGTTCAGGATATTTATCGACTTTTGCAGACGGGGAAAATTTTAAACTTTTAGGTTCCGCTAATAGGCACGTTATTGTTTGCAGATTTTGTAAGCTTTTCCAATCCAAGGGAAACGTTTTATTCGCACTATTTCCCATTTAGGTACATTGCAGAAGCTAAGAAATCTTAAATATATTTTTTAAGTTTTATAGTGCCTAGCAAATAAAAAAAAATTACAGCACCTACCACTATTGAATTCTTTTTTTTTTCTACTTTAAAATATGCGCCAATAATTTTTGAGTAGCGCCTTTAAAATTGTAGATACATACATAAACAAATTTCATTTTCGTTTTATCGTAAGCATTTATAGCGTACGGGAACACCAGCCAGAAGCCAGCTTCAAAGTTTCATATAAAATTAATACCAAATTCAAAAAAAAAACGATTGCTTCAGTACGCAGTTTCGTACTGGTTTTGAAAGCCCCGTAAAAGCCAATAAGTAATTTAAAGTAGTCATTGCCTAGGAGGTTAAAGGCTGTTTAAGTAAGTAAGTAAGAGATGGCCATCACGCACTGAAATAATTTTATGTAAATGAGCTATCAGCCGGCAGGTGGCAGGAAAAGCTGTAAGTATGTTTCCATGCTATTAACAGCTATTTGGTAGTAGGTGGCAGGCAGGGAAATAAAAACCGGATATCCTTTTAAGAAGCCAAATGAACATTCATATTGTAGCTCATATGGGATTAGCTAGGCAAGCCGGGCTTTTCGGCTTATATGGAAGGCACGCCACTGCCTAATACCTCCCAAAAAACTCGAGTTAACGATAAAGGGGGCGTGGTACGAATAAAATACTTCATAGTCCATATCTCTAGAAGTATTTAGGTTAGACCACTGAAATTTTGTGAGGAGTTATATAAGATCAATCCCGGACACCTCCAAAAAAAACTGGGGATAAGGAAAAAGGGGGCGTGGTTTCTCCTATATGAAGGAAACATTTCATAGCCCATATCTCTGCAAGTATTTATGTTAGAACACTGAAATTTGGTGAGGGTTTATATGTGATCGATCCCTATTACCTCCCAAAAAACTCGAGTTAACGATAAAGGGGGCGTGGCACCTCCCATACGAATAAAATACTTCATAGTCCATATCTCTAGAAGTATTTAGGTTAGCCCACTGAAATTTTGTGAGGAGTTATATAAGATCAATCCCGGACACCTCCAAAAAAACCTGGGGATAAGGAAAAAGGGGGCGTGGTTTCTCCTATATGAAGGAGATAGGGATATGGTTTAAAATAGATATAGGGATCGGGTTAGAGAAACAGACAGGGAAATAAATTTGTGGCAGGACAACGTCTGCCGGGGCAGCTAGTATTTCAATAAAATTCACTTTCATTTAATTGTTTGTATTGAATAGTTTAAAGTAATATAAAAAGGTTATTTAGAGTTAAGTAATTAGTTTATAAATTTCATGGCGTTGTATTCGTTGAACGTTAACACGGCGATGACTCGATAACTACTGCTTCGTGCTTTTCACTGTTGCATTCTACAGGGTGATTCAAGTATTTGTTCTCGCCTCGTTACAGGGTGATTTATGCGTTTGTTTAAGTAAGGACGTTTACATTTGGTTGATTAGCCTTTACTCACGCATGACTAATATTATTATCATTTACACTTGGTACTCGGGGGTTAATGCGTTGTCTGATAATGAATCCGGTATCGGTTTTTTAAAATTCAAAATGGTGGATCCAATATGGCGGTGCATTTTTGAAAACTAATTCGACTGTGTGAAACTCGTCACTGATGGATTGATGACATCGATTTATATGAACTAGTGTCGCTTGTGATCTAAAATTCGACCAATAAAAACTTTAGAGGGTCGTGGGGTCGCTAGCCCCGTACCCCCATCCTTAAATTTCGGGGACGCCCCTGAAAATATACCGTCAGTTTTTGCAATTTCCTTTCCATCGGTGCATATTTCATTTTATATATTAATATATAATATATAAGATGCCAGTTTTGCCAAACTTGCATAGGAATCCGATGTCAATAAATACGCCACATGAAAACCTTTAGGAACCTCCTGTGAGCGAACCGTTTGACCGATTGGAATGAAATATGCAACGATGGAAAGAAAATTGAAAAAACTGAGGTACAGGCGGTATATTTTCAGGGGCGTCTCCGAAATTTAAGGATGGGGGTACGGGGCTAGCGACCCCACGACCCTCTAAAGTTTTTATTGGTCGAATTTTTGATCACAAGCGATATTAGTTCATATAAATCGATGTCATAAATCCATCAGTGACGAGTTTCACACAGTCGAATTAGTTTTCAAAAATGCACCGCCATATTGGATCCACCATTTTGAATTTAAAAAAACCGATATCGGATTCGTAATCAGACAACTCATAAACCCCCGAGTACCAAGTTTCAATAAAATCCAATTAGTTTTCAAAAAAATCACCGCCATATTGGACCCACAATTTGGAATTGATTTGAATCATTTACCATTGTCGGGTACCAAGGCAAATAAAATTTTGAAGTTGCAAGATGTTTTGGGTGTCGACGAGGTTGATGCAAATGAGATTGAGGATGTACGTTCAACATCCACAAACGATATACGGTTGCAACTCAACAGCTTAAAAGAAGCAATGACATCTTTAACTGCAGCTATTGCTACAATTGCGCAAAATTCAACACCGGCACAAAATAATGATGCAAGTCAGCAACAAGGAAATGATAACGACGACGAAAGACAAGAAAGTATATCATCATGGGTATCAGCAAATGATTTACGAAGACCAACATGTAGAGAAATGTCTATTCAGGACATGGTAGGTGTCATGCCTGAATTCGATCCGTTTAAAGGTTCCACATCATGACACAATTTATAACACGCACCGAGCAACTGCAACAGTGTTATCAATGGAAAGAAGATAGAGTACTGATTGCGGTTCAGCATAAAATGAAAGGCATGGCCAAACGTTGGCTGGATGCTCAGTCAGTTTTCCAAACATGGTCGAAATCGACTTTCCAACAACGTACAACGCAACTGAAACGCATAAATCACTTATTAAGCGTAAACGAAGACTTATTAAGAAGCGAAGATTATTTAGAATATTACTACTCGATGTTAACAATTGGTAGACAAGGCATGGTGGATGACAAGTCTATCAATACCCAAATAATTAGTGGCTTGAACGATGCAATTTTAGTGAAGACATTAGCAACTATGAATTTATCAACGTGCAGTGCAACTAAGAATTTGACAGCAGTCAGTAGTGTGTCAGCCACATCTGCGATACCAACACAACAAGCAGTTAAGGCTGAAACGAAAACCGACGGAAAGCCAACGCAAATCAAATTTTTTAACTGCAATGGGTTTGGGCATATTGCAGCCAAATGTCCACAGCCTCAACGGAAGCCACGGTGCACGGTGTGCACAAAAGTAGGTCACGAAGCGAAGAATTGTCACAAGAAGCCAACGGTTGCAAAAATCGTCGAACAAGATACAACAACCCTCCTCCGGTTACAAAGACAGTCGAAGTTGAGGGAAAGAAACTGGAAGCATTCATCGACACAGGCAGCGTATGTTCATTAATACGCGCATCAGCAATGAATGGTATGAAGACTGAGGAAGCTAAAAGATGTTTCACAGGATTTGGCGGGTCCAAAGTGAAGGTGACTCAACAAGTCAACGCGGTGGCAACTATCGACAACGTTCAACACGACGTAACATTTTACATAGTTGATGATGATCTATTACCCTATGACATTTTGCTAGGGCGCGATTTGTTACAAAACAACGGCTATCACATGGTGATCGACAACGGGTATCATATGGTGATCGAAAATGGAGTGCTACATCTATCCGGAGATGAGAGAGTGAATTTCAGCATATCAAGTTCTCTCTCGCAGACCGATAAAGATAAAACATTGAACTTGTTACTGACATACGAAAATTGTTTTGCAGAAAGTATTAGCCAAATTGGTAAATGCAAGAACGCGGAAATGGGAATCGAGGTTACAGCATCAGGTCCTATTTTAGGTAAACGTTATCAAGTTCCGTTTTCGCAAAGGCCGATGTTATCATCGACTATCGCGCACTAAATGAGGTCAATAGTGGAAGAACAATTATCAGGTAATAAATTTTATACAACGTTAGATATGGCATCCGGTTATTACCAAATACCGATGAATGAACAATCAAAGAAATTCACAGCATTCCTTACGCATGAGGGACTGTTTGAGCATAACGTTATGCCTTTTGGTTTGGTAAACGCCACAATGGTTTCAGGAAGTAATCGTAAACCTGATCAAGACGCTTAAGCATCGTGACAAAGTGATTAGCTATGTGGATGAGGTCATCCTAGACACGAAGACTGTAGACGAAGGTTTAGAGGTATTAAAAGAATTTTTAGATGCGGTACATGCATCAGGTCTTACGCTTGGACCATCTAAGAGTACTTTCCTAGCTGAGCAAGTCCAGCTCTTGGGCCACGACATCAGTGGTGATTGTATACGTCCGGGGAAAACCAAAACGAAAGTAATTGAAGAATTTATGAAACCAACAACGACAAAAGCAGTACGACAATTTTTGGGCATTACCGGATATTTCCGGAAATTTATCTAAGATTATGGCATTCTAGCACGCCCACTGACGACATTGTTGAAAAAGAACGTGGCATTTGTATGGAACGAAGAGCATGACGACGCTTTTGAAAAACTAAAGACTTGCATAACTACTAAACCAGTCTTGACCATGTACGATCCAACAAAAGAGCACGAGGTGCACACGGACGCCTCTTCCATAGGGTTGTCCGGAGTGTTAATGCAAAACGACGACGGGTCGAAATGGAAACCCGTATTTTATTTCAGCAGACAGTGCAACGATGCGGAACGTAACTATGCCAGCCATGAATTAGAGGTTTTGGCGATAGTTGAAACGCTACAACGTTACAGAATGTATTTGATCGGTAAGAGATTTACTGTAGTCACTGACTGTAAGGCAGTAGTGGCCACGAAAGCAACAACGCCATTGTTACCGAGAGTGGCTAGGTGGTGGCTCAAACTGCAGGAGTTTGATTTTCTGTGTGTTCACCGCGCAGGCGCCAATAATTCGTTAGCTGACGGGCTAAGCGACGACTATTGCTGAATCCATATATCGAGTGGTCGATGTAGATACCGATTGGGTATCGCATCTACAAAGACAAGACGAAACCTTGAAAGAAATCATTGAAGTGTTGAATGGCAAAGTCGCACCCAACGCACGACAGATAAAGGACGACTTCGTATTGCAAGGTCAACGGTTGTATCGCAAGATAGATAATGGTAAGAAACTAGTCGTACCAAGAGGAGTGAAATGGCGCCTAGTAAGAACGTACCATGATGAAGCAGGACACTTTGGTCTGGATAAGACATGTGAACGATTGTCAAAGGACTTTTGGTTTGCTCGTATGCGACCATATGTAAAATCATACATCGCATCGTGTCCCGAATGTTGCATGAATAAGGTAACATGAGGTTAAAGAGAAGCGCAACTGCACGTTAGCGAAGTTATGCCAGTACCTTTTAGATGTGTTCATATTGACCATCTAGGCCCATTTGTACGCAGTAAACACGGCAACGTCTACATATTGGTTATTGTGTCTGCTTTCACCAAATATGTAGTTATACGAGCATTACGTAACACGAAGACGACGCCAGTAGTAAAAACACTTCACGAGTACTTTAGAGTCTATGGGTGTCCGGTGAAAATAATCTCCGACAGGGGAACGGCTTTCACCTCGAAAGAGTCAGAATTTTGTGGAGAGTTATGACATCCAACACACGAAGGTCGCAGTGCGTACACCGCGCGCAAACGGAAAAGCGGAACGTGTCAACAAGACAATTTTGGCATCGTTAAAGTGTAGTATCAAAAACGACAAAGATTGGGACGAAGCACTATCGCAACTTCAGTGGTGCTTAAACTCTCAAAGCAACGCAACAACAAAGCAAAGTCCAAACAGTTTAGTTTTCAATTACAAACTACGTGACGTCACTACTAATCGATTAATCCAAGCAATCACTGAAGACAGCAGCGCCGACGAGGCTCAACATGAAGACTTCCGACTAAACGCAGCAGCAGAACGCATTAACACCGAAAGAGCAAAATGGAAAAGGCGATTCGACGCAAAGCATCAAGCCCCTAAGAAGTACAACGAAGGCGATTTGGTTGTGATTGACCACGTGCCTTCACCCACGGGTACCTCCCACAAACTAGATTCTGCATACAAAGGTCCATATTTGGTAACTAAGGTATTGCCTAACGATCGCTATGTGGTAGAAGATCTACCGGATAAGCTAAAACATGGAAAACGGTACGCTGGAGTATTCACAAACGATAACATGAAGCCATGGTGTGTCTTGAGCACAGATGATGACGAGTACGACTTTGAAAGTTCAACAAACAGCACTAATGGTCCTGATAACCAGAACACAAGCACGGGATCGTCCCAGAGTGACGATGGATCAGGAGTGGCCGAGCTGTCAACGTCAGTTGGCAACCCTACAATCGAATGACAGTGTGGCAAGGCGAACTACTGAGAAAGGGAAGTTGAGCGAGAACAGGGAACGCGCAAGCACAAAATATTCACTTGACATTTTCTCATTATTAACTTGTAATTTCTTAAAGCTAAAAAACATTCACTTTATTATTAAACATAAATCGCTCAGCTTAACAATATTTAGCACCAACGTGCTTTGATATGCAACGGCCAAAATCGCTTAGGCGGTTAAGCGAAAAAAAAATTAATGTAGGACCAAGCACTATATACCTTTGCATAAAATCATAAATATCACATGCCCACACAATCGCCTTACATAAATTGGGTAAAGCCAATTCCAAAGATATTACATTTTTTGTCACCTCTTGCGATCTAATTGTTAAAATTATGATTTATATACATTTTTTTTTAACAAATACATTTTTTTTACGTTCTGCATGCTCAAAAAATTTTAAAAATATGTCAAAAAGTGCGAAAAACGGTCATCTTTAGTAAAAAAGAAAAAGTTTGTCCTTTCATACCATTCCACAGATATCTTATTTTTTGTCACCCTTTGCGCTCTCATAGACCGTTGGGTGGTGCGCTGAACAATAGTGTTCTACATTGGTCGTTGTTATCAAGTTATTTTCAATTATAATATACATACTAGGGATTCCAATCCCGGGATCCCGTTGTTTTTTAAGTCCCGAAAATCCCGGGATTACTAGACCTAAATCCCGGGTTCACCGAAAATAGATTTTTAAATACATTTAAGTTATCTTGTATTTATATATGCAACAAATTCAGGTCCAGGTTAAGAGACGACACTATTAATGCAATAATTTCTTTAAGATCACACTTCAAACTTCAGAAAAAGTAATTTTTCTCTAAGTCCAATGGCATTCCTTTTTATTTTTATATACAATGCAATTTTTATTATTACTATGCATACCTGAATTGTCGGAGACCAAATAGAAAAAATTTAATTACAAAGATACATAACTATGTACGTAGTTTTCGCCATTATCGCTTAAGAATTTTTAGTCATTTATATACATAAGACGTTATTAATGTATCAAATATGCTATTTGTACCTGTGGTACAAAAAAATTGTACCAAATTTCTGAATACATATGTTTTATTTACAAATTTAATGTAAATTTTTTTTGTTCTTACATATCATCCGAAAAAGTACAAAACTGCACATCGCAATTCTGCAAAACCTGAATTACTATAATTTAGTCTACTTTATTACATATGTAGATATAGGGTGCCATTTTTAGCAAAAAAAAATCTGGACAATCCCGGAATCCCGGGATTGAACTTTCAAATCCCGAAAATCCCGAGAGGCTAGAAATCCCGGAAATTGGACTCCCTAGTACATACATAACTACATTTAGCAGAATGTATAAGCATAGGTAATAAAAAGGGGGTAACGTTTTTAAGTCTATATTTTATATCGTTATTAAGTAACAGAGTAACTCCCAAGTGACGCAAAGAAGTTAGATACGCAATATTTACGTTTCTTGTTGTTGTGCAATATAGAGCACCTTCTGATATGGAAGAGATAACGCTTTTCAAAATGATAGCAGGGAAAATAACCTGAAATATTCCACCATAACTTGTACGAAATGTTTTCAAAATTCTTCAGGGTAATTTTTTGTTTTACGTTACCTACATGCAAATAATATTTTCCACACTTGATTCATCACTGTGTGCTTTTTATTGCTTTACTTATTTTGGAAACCATGGAGCAACCGATTAAAATAACGTTCCGGTTTCGGTTTTGTAACACGATTCGGTTTCGGTTCCGGTTTCGTAGTTCAACATTTATTTCGGTTACGATTTCATTCCGGTTTCGGTTCCCAAATAAAAACATGAACGCCAAAAAATTTTACAAAACTTAAGTATGTAGCTGCAAAATAGGTCTGAATTTGTATAACATTTTTCCAATATAATACCACGGTACGACAAAATCCACTTTTTGGACTAAATCAAATTTTTTTAAGAGATTAAGGTATAAGTATTTTTACTTAATGGAGTTCCCTGAATTTCGAAGTTAGCCTCCAAAAATTAGTTACTGGCTTTCGAAGTTCGAAGTTGGACCCTTCAAAGATTTGGTTTTCCAATTGTTTTGTAAAAAAATTGAAAAAGGTTAAATATGGGCGTGGCCTTCTTGCTCCTTTTACTTGATTGGCGCACTTTCTTTTTATTTGAAAGTGCATTTCTTTAATTTCTTTAACAAAACAATTAGAAAACCAAATTTCCGAAGGGTCCAACTTCGAACTTCGAAAGCCCGTAACTTAGTTTTGGAGGCTAACTTCGAAAAACTTAAAAAAGTTGGTTTGGTCCAATACCCATCCGGCTGCTGTGCAATGTAATAAATATTATAACGCTATGTATGGATGAAATTTCTGCAATATAATTTAAAAAAAATTACAACTTTTTCTAATAGAAAAATATTAGAATGGAAACTAAATGAAATAAATCGTCAAAATATATGATACGAGCCACTAAACACATTTTTCTAGGATCTCGTATATTTTTTTCGATGCCATCATTCAGCTATATGTAGCTAAATTTCCTCTTTAGGAATTTGATACTGAGGTCAAGAGTACCCTTTGGTAAAAGAAAATATGTTCCCATAAAAAGAAAAAGTGCATAAAAAAAAATTCAAAACCGTTTGGAACCGGTACCGGCTTTTGAAATGGTTTCGGTTTCGTTTTCAGATCAAAATAACGGTTACGGTTTCGGTTTTGAAAAATGAAACGGTTTTAATCGGTTACGGTTATGGTTTCGGTTTCGGTTTCAGTCCTTGCCATGGAGACATGGTTGCTTTGTTGTTTTAAATGCTTTGGTTAGATCGAATTACTTTTGCATGTACGTATGTAAGTATGTATGTTTCACAAATTTTTTTTTTATTATTAAAGCTGACCGGTCGCGCGTTATTTGACATATTTTGCAATTTTTTGAGCATGCAGAACGAAAAAAAAATTTTATTTGTTTAAAAAAATGTTTTTAAAATATCATTATTTTAACAATTTGATCGCAAGGGTTGACAAAAAATGCAATATCTTTGGAATGGTATAAATGGGCAAACATTTTTTTTTTACTATTAAAGGTGACTATTTTACGCGTTATTTTTCATATTTTGAAATTTTTTTGAGCGTTTAGGTTAGGTTAGGTTAAAAGGGCAGGACAGAGTACACCGACCCCGTCCAACACTTAGGCCAGAAAAAAAAAAATAGGCCCATTGTGATACCCCACACGGTCACTACACCACCCCCATGTCCGAAAACCCAAGCTCACACTCCAGGCAGAGGAACAAACCAGTTCGTGGAATCAATAAATTTGGCTAACGCCTTAGTTTCCATTTTTGATACCTCGGCGAGGTCGTCGAGGAACGGTTGGCCGAGTATAGCCAAACGTCTTGTACTAAGTGCGGGGCATTGACACAGCAGATGCTGAACGCTCTCTTCCTCCTCAATACATCTGCAGCTGCGACAGTAGTCGTGAGATGTGACGCCCATCCTAGCACCATGCGTGCCTATTAAACAGTGTCCTGTTAAGACCCTTACCAAAGAGGAAATGCCCGATTTATTAAGGGTCAGCAGGCAATTAGTACGCCCTTTATTATAAGAAGGCCAAGTTGACCTGGATATCTCGCACGTCGAGAGACTTGACCAGAGCGTATTTGCTCTTTGTATGGTATTTGTGCTCGCACGAAGTTTGAAAGAGGCCATGGGAATGCCTACCAAATCATTTCCTGGAAGGAGATGAGTGGTGGTACCCTTCCTGGCCAGCTCATCCGCTTTGCAGTTGCCTTCAATATCCCTGTGACCAGGTACCCAAATAAGGCTGATACCGAAGTGCTGAGCCATCTCGTTAAGAGATCTGCGGCATTCAGTTAGCGACTTTGTGTTGTCGACACATGAGTTCAGTGCCTTTAGCGCGGCCTGACTGTCTGAGAAAATAAATATTCGTTTGCCGTTTCGGGGCGTAGACACCAGTCTTTTAACTGCACCGTGTATAGCCAGCATTTCCGCTTGGTACACGCTGCAGTGATCGGGAAGACGAAAAGAGATCTCTAGTCCCAGATCCGGTGAAAAGATACCTCCTCCCACCTTCCCATCAAACCTAGAGCCATCAGTGAATATGTTAATGGCGTTCTGGACAGTATGTGGTCTGTTATCCCATTCTTGTCTTGTTGGTCTTTTCACCTCGTAATTCCTGACAAACACGTTATTTGGCGTGCAATAGTCAGTGTGTGATGGTATGTTAACAGGAGCGTGAGAGCCTAAGATTGTGGCGTGTCCACTTGTTCCGTGCATCCAAACTCCTGTTTCCCTTATTCGCAGAGCCGTGATCACAGCTACCTCCTTCGCCACCAGATCGAGTGGTGGAAGATGCAGCATGGTATTTAGTGCTTCTGTTGGGGTGGACCCGAGGGCCCCGGTTATGCAGAGCTCCGAACTCCTTTGAACTTTTTGTAGTTGCTTAAGGTACGTGTTCTTAGTTAGTGCCGGCCACCAAACCAGCACTCCGTACAGTCGAATTGGGCGAACAATGGATGTACATATATATCCAGTGTATTACTTTGGGGGAAAACCCCCACGATATACCAATTGCTCTCTTACAGGTAAACAACGCGCACGTAGCTTTTTTGACTCGTTCCGCTATGTTGTCGCTCCAAAGAAGTTTTCTGTCCAGAATAACTCCTAAGTATTTGACTTTGTCACTAAGTGTCAAAGTCGTGTTCCCAATTGTTGGAGGTGAAAGGTTCGATATTTTGTACCTTCTAGTGAAGAGGACCAGTTCGATTTTCTCGGGATTAACTTCTAAGCCCGAAGAATTCGCCCAGTCGCATACTTTCGACAGAGCTGTCTCCATTAAATCGCAAAGAGTTTGAGGGAATTTTCCTCGCATGATAACGCAGATATCATCGGCGTACGCAATTACTTGGTAGCCTTCAGCTTCCATAAGACGTAGGAGTTGATTTACAGTAACCAAACAAAGTAGCGGAGAGAGAACACCCCCTTGTGGGGTACCACTGTTAACAGGTCTGCGAATCGAAATTCCACCTAACTCTGTTGTAATCCTTCTGCTAACAAGCAGTTTGCGGATAAAATCAACGAAGCAGGTGTCGACCCGCAGCTCCGTCAACGCCGAGGTAATAGCTTCCGGTAGAACGTTATTGAAGGCACCTGCTATATCAAGGAAAGCCACCAGTGTGTATTCCCTAATGTCAAGTGACTTTTCTATAGTGGATACCAGGGAGTGCAGGGCAGTATCGGTAGATCTGCCCTTGCTATAAGCGTGTTGGGCCCGCGAAAGATGAGTTGCGTCTATCGATCTTCTAACATAGTCCTCCAAGAGTCTTTCCAGAGTCTTAAGAAGAAAAGAAGATAGGCTTATAGGCCTAAAATCATTAGGTTTAGAATGGGAGGGTTTCCTGGATTTAGGTATAAAAACGACCTTAACCTCTCTCCATGATGCAGGTACGTAGTTGAGCCTGAGGCAGCTTACAAACATAGTTATCAGCCAAGGCTTAATAATCTCGGATGTTTGTTGTAGCTGGGCCGGGAATATTCCATCCGGACCAGGCGACTTAAACGGCTTGAGCCTGCATAAGGCCCAGTCCAGCTTTTTCTCATCGGTAATTTCCTGTATTAGCTGATCAGAGAGAGTTTCTCCACAAATCGTTATAGTAGACATGTCTATGCATGTCGGAAAGTGTGTATCCAGAAGCAGGTTCATGGTATCCGTACTTGAATTGGTCCAATTCCCATCCGGCTTTTGCACGTAGCTCAGCGTTGCTGGCGATTTAGAGAGCACCCTCCTAAGGCGCGACGCTGCGGATGTTGATTCGATATCACTGCAGAAGTTCATCCAAGAGACCCGTTTGGCCTTGCGGATTTCCCTTTTGTAATTACTTAGCTTAGTTTTGTGAAGTGCCCAGGATGCTTCGCAGCCATCCTGTTTGGTTTTGTTAAAAGCTGCCTTACATGTCCTTCTGAGATTATCTAGAGCGGACGACCACCACGGTGGTTTATGTGCTTCAGCTATCTTTCTAGGCGGGCACGCTTTATCTAAAGCGAGCTTGCATTGTTCATTGAAGGAGCTGACGAGATCGTCTAACTCTTTATCGTTTCTAGGTGTTACCAGCTTATTTGACAAGTTTTTGCGAATAAGCTTTTGGTAGTAACCCCAGTTTGTTTTCCTAATATTCTGTACGAAATATAGACTTGTGTGTGAATCTGCTAAGGAGAAACTAATGTACTTATGGTCTGAGAAGGAGTGCTCTTTTGAGACCCTCCATGATTCAACGAGGTCACTGTAGGATTCGGTGACCAACGTAATGTCGAGGACTTCCTCGCGGTTTTTTGTTACGAAAGTGGGGTCGTTTCCCCTGTTGCATATACTTAGATTAGTGCCTAGTAAGTAATTATAAAGTGACTCACCTCGCTCATTTGTGTCAGTGCTGCCCCATTGATTGTGATGGGCATTTGCGTCGCCGCCTAGCACGATAATGTCATCACGCGGTTTGGTGGAACTCACGAGCTCTTGAAAGATCCTTGATGGTAATGGGCCAGATAGAAGGACGCAAACCTGCACCCCCTACCCAGCCCCTCGACGCTAATCGCTGTCAAGTCTCCGTCACTGAATTGGGGTAAAAGAAGAGCGTTAATATTTGCTTTGGCTAAAATACACGTTCGAGGCTTACCTTTTTCTATAGCGCTGTAGAGCTTGTATGTAGGGGTCCTCAAGCCACAGATCCTATCACCAGTGATCCATGGCTCTTGGACCAGAACAATGTCTACTGCACCTTTTGAGAGCTGCAGCAGAAGTGCAGCCGAAGCTGCTTTGCTATGATGAAGGTCAATTTGGAGGACCCTCATCATGCTTTTTGCCGCTCTCATCCGTGAGCGTCGCGTCCGCATCGTCCTCGCTCAGAAGCTGACTCTCGGAGTAAAGCCTCCTGAGAGTCAAGCTACCGTCCGAGCCAGACGAGGCGTAGCCGCTCCGTTTTTCTGACGCAACTGACCCATTGTCGCCCACGTCCATTTCATTGTCGTTGGGGGAGGGGTCCACCTCAGCAAGAGATGCAGAACTGGCAACAGCTTCAGCATCGGCCTTATAGACTTTGAGTACAGCCTTTCTGTACCCATACCGTACTGTATAATTGCACCGGGCCAGAGCCTCGATACTTGCCTCATCGAGTAGCAGTACTATCTGCATCGTTGCCTTGTCGGTCTTGTCAACATTGACCACCCTCCAGTTCTGTGTGGGTAGCTCCGGGTTATATTCTTGCAGAACGTCAAGAATTTCGGCTGGTTCCGAGGGTGTCACTGGAACCCAGGCTCTAGCCCTTGGGCGTTGCGGGATATCGACCGCGTCCACTACCCTCAGGCGCGCGCCAGGATAAACCTCTCCTATGCGCTCAATTCCGATCCTGTATAGGTCCACGGATCTACTGTCATCGCAGGCAATGAGTTTGACATTGCCTTGATACCACCCGGCGTCGGTGTAGTTGGGTGGCGGTACAGGGTTATCCCTTTTCACCTGGACTGCAACCTTGGCGAGCGCGGCCTCGATCCACTTCCTCTGTTGTTTGGGGATCCTGCCGTCAGCGTTGCTCTCGTCGATGATGCCAATGATCTTGCGATCCTTGGCTATGTCAGCGAAAGACCTTGTCCAGCCTCCTTGTGTTTTGGCCCTTTTCGGTGCCGTAGGGGTAGTCTCCTCTACTGAGCGATTGCGCTTAGAGGACACCCCCTTGTTTGCGCCATACAGCTCCACCCTGAAATCAGGCACTATACGCCAAGCCCACGCAAGGTCTCGCTGGATCTTCGCCCAGGCCTCCGCAGAAACATCTTCCTCCCTTGTCGGTGAGGTCGCATTCGTAAAGGATCCTGGCTGCAGACCGCTTGTCTTGGTGGCTCGCCTTTGTGGGTTGCCTGTCCTTGGCCCCAGCGCTAGTGCCTCCAGCACCCTTGGAGCCCCCAGCCAAGGACTCACCAGACGCTGTACGCTGACTGGCAAACCCGCTGGTAGAGGCTACAGGGTTGGAGACACCTGCATTGCTGGCCTCCCGAGCGCCACCTCTAGAAGAGGCGCCGCTCACTTGTACTCGGCCCTATTTTGTCATGGCACGTCCTTGGCCCCAACGCAAGTACCTCTAGCACCCTTGGAGCCCCCAGCCAAGGACTCACCAGATGCTGTACGCTGTCTGGCAAGACCGCTGGTAGAGGCTACAGGGTTGGAGATACCTGCTATGCTGGCCTCCCGATCGACACCTCTAGAAGAGGCGCCGCTCACGGGACTACTCGGACCGGTTTTGCACTCGGCCCTATTTTGTCTAGCTGCCGCAGCGGCATTGAATCGCTGGGGTGTCCTTTCAGCTTTTTTGTTTTGGTTTGGGCCCGGTTTGACCGTGACCGTCTTAACGGAGCGAGCTCCTGTTGGCTTCTTTACCGGAGAGCCAGACTCCTTGTTTTTATTTATCTGTGTTGTATTGCTCCATAATTCGTACCCACGAGTGGCGGAGAGGGGGATGGTCCACCCGGGCAGAGATCCGCATTACCCGGGTAAGGCTAAATAGAATCGGAGGTCGCCCGGTATCCGAAGCACTCCGTTCGCGACTGGGCTATTTGAGGGCCCCCAGCCAGGTTGATCATCGGCACGGGTCGTATGACACCTTGATCCAGCGCTTACAGAGAAAGGAAGTGTGGGAAGGGATGGGGGGGGGGGGGGCTGTGATAGAGGCTGAAAAAAAAAAAACAGCGGTAGGAGATCAGGTTAAAATTGGGGGGGGGGGGGGGGGGGGGGGGGGAGGTCGCCGCTCGAATTAGCCGCCGAAGCGTTACCAGGTGTCACCACGAGGAGGCTCCACCCCCGCTTGGAGGAGGAGGGTGCATGCACCTACGAGTCGACGATTTGAGGTGGCGCTGGTATGTGCAAGGCGCAAACACCCCCATGAAAGACACCCTTTTGAGCGTTTAGAACGAAAAAAAAAATTTATTTGTTTAAAAAAAATTATTTAAAGTATAATTGTTTAAACAATAAGATCGCATAAAATTACTTATAATATAGTAAAAACAATTATCTGTAAGTAAAAAAAATTGATTCATTTATCAGCAGTAGTTTATGAGAAAAAATTTTTTCAATATTATCATGATCAGAAAATTATCTAAAATTCAACCTCCAATAACATCAACAAAGACATGAATTTTGACGAAATATTTTTAGCACGAGGTTTGAGTCTTGCCCACTATCCAATAAAATGAAAATTTTCAAAATCGGTGGGGTTTTGAAAAAAAAAAAAAAAAATTTAGTGCACACTTCACATGGCTTTACCCATTATTATTGTTATTATTATTATTATAAGGCCTTATTACACTGCAACCATTAATACGACCTATTGTGTGACCTATCAGCTTATTACTGTATGCAGAGGCTCTTTATAAATTTGAGCACTTCCTCAGGTTTTTTATTCCATATCACGAACGGATTGAGAGTGACACCACCTAGGTAGCAAACTCTCTTTCTTGCTAACGCAATGCATTCGCAGAGTGCGTGAACCGGCGTTTCATCGTCCAGTTCGAAAAACCGACAAATTGTTGTATCTGACAGATTCAATTTACTCAGGTGATAACGTAGACTACAATGTCCCGTATAATACCCAGTGAGGGTTCTTAGATCCACCCTTCTTAGATTTATGAGCCTGGCCGATGATCTTTGCGATGGCTCTATAGCAAGTTTGGCTTGCCTCTGTCCTAGGCTGCTAAACCAATGCTGAATAAACTGTTTGTCTTCCCAGTTGCTTATGGTCTCCTTTACGTGGGCTTTTTGCTACCTATATATTTATACCTTTTTTTCACGCACCACATAACTATGTACCTATGTACATACATATATTGCCCAAACATTATTCCCTAGCCCATCAAAAAACCAAACAAGACATGCCTGCACAAAAGCCCCTGTGTACAGCAATACATATATACATATATGTTTTCTTCTACACTCACCACTATGTTTAATGTACATTGTGCATATACATATAGCCCCAAACACTATTCACTTGCGCACTTAAAAACAAACCGAAACATGCTCTTGCAAATGCCCCGCTATACTTAGCATATATGTATATGCTTAATTTTATTTGCACCACATATGTATATCGCACAGTACACAATTTACTTGTCACACTATGTATGTATGTATATAGCCCCTTACAACTTTATTAGCTTAATCATTATTTTTCTTTAATTTTCCTTTTCCGATTTTAAATACCGCGCACACACTTGTTGATATTTTAACTCTTTTTTCTAATTCAACGACGCACTCAAGCCAGGATTTTATTAGTTCTCTTTTTTTTCAACCGATCGCCATCTGGCTCGACATGGACCACAATGTTTCACACATACATTTACTTACGTGTGTAGGTACCGACTGAAATAAAACGAGCGCTTTTAAAGGGAAAAAGGCCAAAGCCAAAAAAAAACCTTTTTATTAAATAACTAATGCACACACCGCACACTGCCCTAGCACGCCGTACATATATACATTTTACAAACGACAACAATGCTTATTATATGATTATTTTATACATATTTGCACTTGCACACTTTTTGTTTCCTCTTGCACCGCGTCTTAATTACGACTGACTACAGGCTCAACTCAATAATAACTCTTTTCTCTATCTATGCATTCACTCAATCGAGGCAAGCCATGACAAGCTGCACTCAATAACGCATTTTCAAACGGTAAATTTATTCGGGCAGACGCATTGCCCTGCGTGACCATTAAGACGCACAATGGCAAATGCCCCTGTACGAAACATACATATATTAATGAAATACATATTTTCAGATATGCATACCCTTCCATTTCCACCTATCAAGTCCTAGATGTCTTGGTCCGCAACGTGGGAAGGCTATACAGGAAGGGAACTCCCAGACATCGTCTTCTGCCGCCACTAAGTGCCGGGCAGTGCAGATGAGTTGCTCCGCTGTCTCTTCATCATGTTTGCAACTCCTTTCGCTAGGATATATGTACCTAGAATCTCTGCGTGCCTCCCAATAAGGCAGTGCCCGGGTTGTACACATATTTTGAATATGTACGTCGAGCTCCTATTTAGAGTGTTGGCTTCTTCAGCATTAGTTTGCATGTGGCAAAGAGCATACCGAAGCGTCATTTGCCCGGAAAAACATGCTGCGACGTGGCCTGCCCAGCAAGTTTGTTTGCCCTACAGTCTCCATTTTTGTCTCTGTGTCGCGGTATCTATGGGAGGTTCATGTGGCGTTGGTTCAGAATAAAACGAATAACAGCCACTGGATTTGCTAGCCGTGTGGCTATTGCTGAATATAAAGATGTCTTTGGCAATAATGTTCCTTGCTATTTAAGCCGCGGCGTCCATGAGTACTGAGACTTCAGCATGAAATACGATGCAATGAAAGAGAGTTCAAAGTCCAGATCCTTTGAATATCCCCCTCCTCCCGCTCTGCCGTCTAATATCTCTCCGTCGTCCCTACAATTAATATGGCATGCGTCCCAACCGGACGATTATCTTAGGCGCAAGTCCGACGGTGCCGCTGCTGGGCTCCCTGCAAGATCGAGGGGAGCGCGATTACGTGCAACAAGTCGCACAGAGTTTATGGGAATGTGCTGCTTCTTATCCTATTAAATAAACAAATAAAAATCAATCATTTCCTTTGTTTATTTATAATATTTTTAAGTCGAATGAAGGAACTAACAAAAATGTCATAATTCAGAAGTGTCAAAGAATTGCTTGAGAAAAATGTCTGTGTGTAAATATGATGGGCAAGTTTAAAAGAGAAATTGCAGATAATGGGCAATAAAACTTTCTGTGTGTAAACCGGGAATAACGAAGCTTTTCCCTGCCCCTATGCTTCTTATCAAATGCTGGGATATACTCGCCGTGTCCAGGGTCCTTGTACAATAAATTTATACTTTGGGGCCCTTTTACAAGTCGTATTCTCACCTTCATTAAATAATGCTTAACTTAACTATAATACATAAGTTCAAATAATTTCATAGCTTCTGCCCTCGGTACAGGTATTATTGGCTTTGTGCCTTGATGTCTGGCGTGATAACGGGTCTCTTGGCTCCGTAACGGTTCGCTCCGTCCCATTATCTCTCGTGTTAGCGTGGTTTCGATCTGCTGGCGCTCTGGCGCGTAACTCGCGGTGGCGTTACACTGTTGGCGTTGACTACCTCTGCTGCGAGATACCACGGCGGGTCTGGCTGAAGGGCGGAGCGCGGCCTTAAGTTTATAATGGGCGGGGTAAGTCCAGCACACCTCAAGTACAACTAAGTCCGCGTCTACTCTGGATTGTAACGTCTAGTATTGGTAAGCGCCCATTTACTAGCTATCACTATCCAGCGTAGATCCGATCCTTGCCGTGACTCCTTGCTGGTCCACGCTTTGCAGTTGTGGTGGTAGTCCTGCAGCTCCCTTTGGTTGACGCTTTGTGCCTGTGTCGACGTTGCGTTGTCGTCCCCGCTGCTGTGCTGTCGCAACTGTACTCGCCTTCGCGCTTCACCCGCGTCGATAATGAGCGTATCCACGGCTAACCGCTGCAGAACATGTTATCACGGCCTTAAGTGTATAATGGGCGGGGTAAATCCAGCCCACATCAAGTACAACTTAGTCCGCGTCTACTGTGGATTGTAACGTCTAGTATTTGTAAGCTCCAATTTACTAGCTATCACCCTTCAGCGTAGATCTTGTTGCTGTGTCGCGTCTTTTATAGCTTTTGGGTGGTGTTGCTAGCTCTGATGGTTGCCATGGTTACTGTGTTTCTTTGAAGTGTTGCTAGGCTGGCTGTGTTGCTGATGATTGTTGTGTTGCTAGCTTGGCTGTTTTGCTGAGGTTTGTTGTCTTGCTATAGTGGCTGTGCTGCTGAAGTATGTTGTGTTGGAGTAGGTTGTTGTGTGGGCCAAATTACTTACTTAAAATAGCCTTTAACCGCCTAGGCGATTTTGGCCGTCCAACATGTTACGCCAGTCGGTTCTTTGTTGAGCCAACTGGCGCCAATTAGAGACCCCGCGTGCTCGCAGGTCTGCCTCTACTTGGTCCTGCCATCGAAGTGGTGGTCTCCCTCTTACTCTACTTCCACCGGCGGGTGCCGATAAAAATACCTTCTGGGCCGGAGCGTCTTCGTTCATTCGCACCACGTGTCCTAGCCAGCAGAGCCGTTGGGTTTTAATTCGCTGAACTATGTCCACGTCTGTGTAAAGCTCATACAGCTGATCATTATATCTTCTTCGGTACTCGCCGTCGCCAACTTTTAGGGGTCCATAAATCTTTCGAAGAATTTTTCTCTCGAATACTCCCAGAGCCGCCTCATCAGATGCTGTCAGTGTCCATGCTTCTTCGCCATATAGCAGGACGGTTACGATAAGTGACTTATAGAGTGTTGTTTTTGTTCGTCGAGAGAGCATTTGTTTGCAAGAGTTATCCTTCTATGGATTTCCAGGCTTACATTGTTGTTGGTAGTAATGCTGCTTCCCAGGTATACAAAGTCCCTTACTATCTCGAAATTATGGCTGCCAACAGTGGCGTGGTTGCCTCTTTGCTTGATGCCAGCAGGTACTTCGTTTTACCTTCGTTCACCACCAAACCCATTTTTCCCGCTTCCTTTTCTAATTTGGAGTACGCAAAAGTTACGGCGCGGTTGTTGAGGCTAATGATGTCGATGTCGTCGGGATACGCCAACAGTTGTACACTCTTGTAATATATTGTTCCAGCGCGGTTAAGTTCTGCAGCTTGTATTATTTTCTCCAGCATCAAATGAAAGAAATCGCACGATAGGGGGTCGCCCTGCCTGAAACCTCGTTTAGATTCGAACGACTCGGAGAGGTTCTTCCCAATTCTAACCGAGCTGATGGTGTTGTTCAGCCTCATTTTGCACAGCCGTATAAGTTTTGCTGGGAAACCAAAATCAGACATAGCGGCTAATAGGCAATTCCTTTTCGTGCAGTCGAAGGCGGCTTTAAAATCAACAAAGAGATGGTGTGTGTCGATCCTTTTCTCACGAAATTTTTTTCCAAGATTTGGAGTATTGTAAAAATCTGGTCGATGGTAGATTTACCAGGTCTGAAGCCACACTGATAAGGACCAATCAGTCGGTTTACGTCAGGCTTCAGTCTTTCGCACAATACGCTTGATAGGACCTTATATGCGATACTCAAAAGGCTGATTCCACGATAGTTGGCGCAGGTTGCGGGATCACCCTTCTTATGGATTGGGCAGAGAACACTTAGGTTCCAATCTTCAGGCATGCATTCATCCGACCATATTCTGCACAAGAGCTGGTGCAAGCACCTTACCAGCTCCTCGCCGCCGCATTTAAATAGCTCAGCGGGCAGGCCATCAGCACCCGCCGCTTTATTGTTTTTTAGCCGTAATATAGCTACTCGCACCTCGTTATAGTCGGGTTGTGGAACTTCGATTCCATCATCTTCGATTGTGGGGTCGGGTTCGTCCTCTTCTCTGGATTGTTGCTCCGTTTAGAAGGGCAGAGAAGTGATCCCTCCATAACCCTAGTGCTCTCTGAGCATCTGTCACCAGGTCGCCGTTGTCATTTTTACAGGAGTTTGCCCCGGGGTTAAAACCTTCCGTCATTCGTCGAATTCTTTGATAAAATTTTCGGGCGTTGCTTCTGCTGGCTAGCATTTCAAGCTCTTCGATTTCACGCTTTTCCGCTTCCCTTTTCTTCGCCCGAAAATGCCGTCTCGCTTCCCTCTTCATCTTGCGGTAGTGTTCACACACGCTCCTCGTTGCATTCGCTTTTAAAGTTGCCTTTTAGGCGTAGTCCTTTCCTTTCATAGCGTCTTTGCACTCTCTATCATCGTACCAGCTGTTTTTTCGCATTTGCTGCGGTACGAAGTGATCCGGAGATATGCTCCCACTGCTCGTGCACTCCGCTGGGTTGAATTGTGCTCTCAGAGAGCAGGTGCGCGAGTCGTTCTGCGAAATCATTGGCTGTCTGTTGTGACTGCAGCTTTTCGATGTCCAGCTTTCCTTGCGTTTTTTGTGGTGCCTCTTTCGTTGTACTTAGGCGAGTACGAATCTTGGCTACTCAGAAAGGTGTTCTGCACATAAATACCATGGATCCCGCCCATAGAGGCAACCACCCGGAGTTGGCATGGGGTAGCCCAGGGTTATTTTTTATAAGCGCGGCCGAAGGCCGCCTACTCAGAAAGGTGTTCTGCATAGAGGTAACCACCCGGAGTTGGCATGGCGTAGCCCATGGTTATTTTTTGGAGATATGCTCCCACTGCTCGTGCACTCCGCTGGGTTGAATTGTGCTCTCAGAGAGCAGGTGCGCGAGTCGTTCTGCGAAATCATTGGCTGTCTGTTGTGACTGCAGCTTTTCGAGGTCCAGCTTTCCTTGCGTTTTTTGTGGTGCCTCTTTCGTTGTACTTAGGCGAGTACGAATCTTGGCTGCTACCAAGTAATGATCGGAGTTGATGTTTGGACCCCGCATCGTACGTACGTCCATAACGCTGGAAGCATGCCGTCCGTCTATCACAAAGTGATCGATCTGATTGCGTGTTTTCCGATCTGGCGATAGCCATGTTGCTCGATGGATCTTTTTATGCTTGAACCTGGCGCTGGCTACGACCATATTTCGTGCACCGGCGAAGTCGATCAGCCTGTATCCATTCGGCGAAGTCTCTTCATGGAGGCTGAACTTTCCGACCGTGGGGCCAAATACACCCTCTTTGCCCACTCTGGCGTTAAAGTCGCAAAGCACGACTTTGATATACTAATAAGCACGACTTTGATATCATGACGGGGGCAGCGCTTATAAGTTTCTTCTAATTTCGCGTAGAAAGCATCTTTTTCCACGTCGCCCTTGTCCTCGGTCGGTGCGTGCGCACAGATAAACGATATGGTGAAAAATCGTAGTTTTATTCGGATTGTGGCGAGACGCCGAATCTGCGCTCATTAGTGTGACCGCTCCAGTAGACATTGCAGGTTTGGATGGTCTTATAACCTTGCCCCGTCCATCGCATTTCTTGTATAGCGGTGATGTCAGCTTTTCCAAGAACATGCCCTGATTTCCTTAATCATATTCCTATTTCGTTTGCAGTGGTCGTTATCTAAAGAGTGCGTTATCATATCCGAGGCGTGAATTATGGATCTCATTGGAAGATTGTTTTTATGTGGTGGGTCCCAAACCCTACGCACAACCCGTTTCACGGGAGGTTGGATTTAAATTACACATTTATATAGCGAGCCGCTTGGTTCAAGACAGACGCCCGCTTGCAGCCGCACCTCATGGTGAAAGACGCTGTTGATGAAATCTCCTGGCAAGCCCTTAAAGCGATTATGTCGGAGTGACCTTGTCTGGTTGTCGCCTTCTCACTTTAGTTCACCACCGAACGGGTGTTCAGTGGCTATCCAGAGATACGTGGGCTTTCCCGGACGTAGTGAGCTGCTTGGACCGCACATAGAAGAATCTCTCTGGCCATTACCAGTTGAATGGCGTTCAGAAGCTTTCCCCACTTGCGTGGACTTCTACACACGGCTCCACCTCCAAAAATGTTTATATATTTGGTCCCTCGAGTCGGCTGTCCACACGTACCGTTGGTGCCAGCATTCGATGTCTGCGATGTGGTGGGTGACCTCTTGGCTTGCCAGTCCGAGGAGGTACCAGTGGTTGGCTATGTTTTGTGGTGCGAGTATCACGCGCTTACCGAATAAATCGGGTTTCCTTAACGATCGGTGGATGCGTTGATAGTGTCCCTCCTTATTGCCCTGTTGGTTTAGTTTCCAAACAACAAACGGGCTTTGTACGGTTCCTAGTTCCCCACACTCGATCTCCACCTTCTTTGCCCATGCGTCGATCACTGTGTCCGTCAGCCAATGCCCTTCCCCGAGCGAATTAAGGTCGGTTTTGTAAAGGGAGACACCTCCTGGTCCCGGTGGGTATACAACTTCAGGTCCTGTTTCCTGTGGTTCCGTTTCGGCATCCGAGGAGAGGTCAATGAGCTGTACTGTTTGTTTTTTGCAGCCGGGGGTTCGGGTGGTCGCTGTAGCGTTGGCTGGTGGTGACGTCGCCGAATTCTAGGATTGCACGCGTTGCGGTTGTGCATTTGACGCTTGCGATGGCGCTCTTTGTGGTCGCCTCTGGTGCTATGCGCGTTTTGAGGCTATATCATGCGCGTACGGTATGGTTGGGGTGGGCTAATTCGATATGGCGTCTAGCTGCGTTGGCGGCATCTTTGCGGGCAGAGTTCACGTCCCGGGTGGTTTCGCCCACCACACCTAGCATTATGGCCCTAGGCCCTTTCGCCTCCTCCTCTTCCATGCGCTCACGTACGCGTTTCACGCTTTGAAGCCATTTGTTGTTGTTCTCCATTGTTGATAATTTGGTTTATTCTTAACACTTGGTTTTGACCACGATAGGTGTTGTCACTCCGAAGGTCAGTGATATGTGAATGACTTGTGTTGCTGGCTGTTGGGTCCTTCTTGAGTATTAAATTTTGATTTACCGTTTTGTACTATTTTTTTTCTCTCCTTTTTTCCCCTTTTTCATAATTATTGTTTTCTTTCTTGTTGGTCTTTCTATAGTTCTGTCTCCGCTGATTTTTCTTAGCTAGGAGATGACTGGTGACATGTACCTTAAGATTTGGTACGGACCGTCGTATTTCGGTGCCAGTTTGGCTGCAAAGCCCTCTATGGCCTTCGATAGGTGGTGTTCCTTTGCAAGGACTAGTACGCCGACTTCGGGGTTCTATTTCCTCCGCCGAAGGTTATAATGTCGCGTTTGGTCTGTAGCTGCCCGTTCCATATTCTGCCTTACTATTGTGAATGCCTCTAGTGGGGCTCGTTCCAGGTCCGATGTTGATCTCGTCGTAGAGTGCCCCCGTTAGTCGTGGCTCGCGTCCTTGTACCAAAAAGGCCGGACTATACCCGGTTGAGGACGTAACACTGGTGTTTATGGCTAGCTCGACTTCGGGCAGGAGGTCGTCCCATCGCTGGTGTCTCGATTTGGTGAGTTGCGCTATGATCCTTTTGCGGGCCGGTTAGCGCGTGCGGTTGGGTTTTCTTGGGGTGTATAGGTCGCCGAGAATTGTTGGCGTACCCCGATTTCTTGGAGGTGACGCTTCCACATGGTGCTAGTGAATTGTACACCGTTATAGGAGATGAGTATTTTGGGTACGCCAAATCTTGCGATGATTCGTTCTCTGAAAGCGCGTCGGGATTAACTCTACCCATTTGCTGAAACGGTCGAAGAACACCAGTAGCATAGTGTTACCGTGTGTGGAGCGTGGTAGGGGTCCAATGAAGTCGACGCGGACCGTGGCGAAGGGGTCTTGTGCTACCTGCGAAAGCATTTTTCCGGCTGACAAGATTCGCATTAGCGTACGTAACGGGTGATGTCGTGGAACATACCTGGCCAATAGTATCTGTTGGCAACCCGTGCTACCGTCCGGCGAATGCCCATGTGTGCCGCACTTGGTGTGTCGTGGTTCTCCTGTAGCACCCGCTGTCGAAGCGGGGTTGGTACGCATAACTTCCATGGTACTGTATCTTCGTCGTGGGATCTGCAGGGGATGTGCCGGTAGAGCTGCCCGTCTTGTAACGTATAATCGGCGTACTTCTATGGGTTGGTGTGTACTTCGCTAACGCCTCGATACCACCATTTGCATTGTGGGGTCGTTGTAGTAGTCAGCAGTAGGGTCTCCAATGGTTGTCGGGATAGTGCGACCGCTACCATATTATTGGCTTCTGCCTTGTTCAGCTTCCTACTAGCGTCGGCAATCACGTTCACCCCTCTCCAAGTCTTGCGTTAGTACCGCTACCAGGCCGAAGTTGCTTGCATCCGTGTGTAGGGTAAATTTCTTCGTAAAGTCTGGGCATACGAGAATAGGGCCCTCAGTGAGCTTATGCTTGAGGGTTTTGAAGACTTCTTGCTGTTCAGCTCCCCATCTCCAATGTTTTCCCTTCTTGAGTAACGCAGTGAGCGGTCTTAAATACTTTGCCGTCCGTAACTGATCTAAAATGTGCTGTATCCTTGGCAAGGGGTATGCGTCGGGTACTGATCGGGCGTTGAGCTGCCGATAGTCTACGCATAACCGCCACTTACCGTTCTTCTTCCGGGCTAATACGGCTCGATGCACCCCTTCGCCAGGAGTTCGTCGATCTTAGTATTTATGATGCTTTGCATGGCTGGATTGCGTGGAAAGTACCGCTGTTTTATGGGGCTTTCGTCCGTCATATTGATCCTATGCTCGGCTACGTTAGTCACCCGGTCATCGTCTCGAACTTTATGAGTTCTTCAGGAACTCCCGTATGCGGTCTGCTTCGCCTTGATGTTTGCTATTGTGTACGCCCCCGACAGTATTATCTTGTTTGGGGGGTGTGATGAAAGCCGTCGCGCAATGGTTTTGGTGCACATTCCGGATTTGGTTAGAGATACTCCGTTGGCTGTAATGTGGTTTGGGTTTTAGGGCAGAATTTGCCATGCCTCAGAACACTCGAAGGTGACGTAGTTATTTTCATTGCTGGAAACTGAGCGTGTTGACTTTATCAATCGCCCCAGGTTGTTGCTGGGGCGGCAGCTTGAGCCGGCCTCGTTTCGGTTGTTTGTGTGATGAAGTTGCCCGGAGTTGTCCTGTCGGTCTTCTCACCTATAGTGTGGCTTCCCCTTGTTCCTCGTGGGCGTTTCTTTCGGTCTTCTTGGGTGGAACAGCGTCCGTCGCAACAGGTTCTTCTTTCTCCACCCTCTGATTTTACCATGCAAGAGATGAATAAGCTTTAGGTATGATATAATTAAGATGTTCAGTAAATGAGAAATTGGAGACAAAAACTACCCCAAGATCTTTAAATTTATTACTAGAGCTAAGAACAGTACCAGAGATGGAATAAACTGAGGAAATAGGTGATCTAATTTTATTATAAGTGACCGAGCAACATTTTCCAATATTGATGGCCAAATTATTACTAGAACACCAAACTTGAAACTTGTTTATCTCATTCTGCAGAATTTCGATATCAGATTGGCTACTTATCTTCTTAAAAACCTTCAAATCATCAGCGTAAAGTAGATGTTCACACATAGTAAAACACTCAGTGTAATCATTGATGAAAATTACGAAAAATAGAGGCCCAGAATACTTCCTTGTGGAACCCCCGAGGTTGCTCTATATGAAAAAGATTTTACGCCGTCAATAACCACATAATTAATTCTATTTATCAAATATAATTTCGGGGTAATTTTGGTATAATTTTAAGGTAGTTTCGGTATTATTTTAACGTAATTTTGGTACAATTTTAGTATCACTGTAAGTGTAGGGGCTTATTACGGTTCGCGAGTCGAACAAAAATATGAGCCATTCGCCTGATTTTGTATTACTGACTTGCAGCCGCACCTCATGGTGAAAGACGCTGTTGATGAAATCCCCTGGCAAGCCCTTAAAGCGATTATGTCGGAGTGACCTTGTCTGGTTGTCGCCTTCTCACTTTAGTTCACCACCGAACGGGTGTTCAGTGGCTATCCAGAGATACGTGGGCTTTCCCGGACGTAGTGAGCTGCTTGGACCGCACATAGAAGAATCTCTCTGGCCATTACCAGTTGAATGGCGTTCAGAAGCTTTCCCCACTTGCGTGGACTTCTACACACGGCTCCACCTCCAAAAATGTTTATATATTTGGTCCCTCGAGTCGGCTGTCCACACGTACCGTTGGTGCCAGCATTCGATGTCTGCGATGTGGTGGGTGACCTCTTGGCTTGCCAGTCCGAGGAGGTACCAGTGGTTGGCTATGTTTTGTGGTGCGAGTATCACGTGCTTACCGAATAAATCGGGTTTCCTTAACGATCGGTGGATGCGTTGGTAGTGTCCCTCCTTATTGCCCTGTTGGTTTAGTTTCCAAACAACAAACGGGCTTTGTACGGTTCCTAGTTCCCCACACTCGATCTCCACCTTCTTTGCCCATGCGTCGATCACTGTGTCCGTCAGCCAATGCCCTTCCCCGAGCGAATGAAGGTCGGTTTTGTAAAGGGAGACACCTCCTGGTCCCGGTGGGTATACAAATTCAGGTCCTGTTTCCTGTGGTTCCGTTTCGGCATCCGAGGAGAGGTCAATGAGCTGTACTGTTTGTTTTTTGCAGCCGGGGGTTCGGGTGGTCGCTGTAGCGTTGGCTGGTGGTGACGTCGCCGAATTCTAGGATTGCACGCGTTGCGGTTGTGCATTTGACGCTTGCGATGGCGCTCTTTGTGGTCGCCCCTGGTGCTATGCGCGTCTTGAGGCTATATCATGCGCGGCGTTCCTCCGTACGGTATGGTTGGGGTGGGCTAATTCGATATGGCGTCTAGCTGCGTTGGCGGCATCTTTGCGGGCAGAGTTCGCGTCCCGGGTGGTTTCGCCCACCAGACCTAGCATTATGGCCCTAGGCCGTTTCGCCTCCTCCTCTTCCATGCGCTCACGTACGCGTTTCACGCTTTGAAGCCATTTGTTGTTGTTCTCCATTGTTGATAATTTGGTTTATTCTTAACACTTGGTTTTGACCACGATAGGTGTTGTCACTCCGAAGGTCAGTGATATGTGAATGACTTGTGTTGCTGGCAGTTGGGTCCTTCTTGAGTATTAAATTTTGATTTACCGTTTTGTACTATTTTTTTTTCTCTCCTTTTTTCCCCTTTTTCATAATTATTGTTTTCTTTCTTGTTGGTCTTTCTATAGTTCTGTCTCCGCTGATTTTTCTTAGCTAGGAGATGACTGGTGACATGTACCTTAAGATTTGGTACGGACCGTCGTATTTCGGTGCCAGTTTGGCTGCAAAGCCCTCTATGGCCTTCGATAGGTGGTGTTCCTTTGCAAGGACTAGTACGCCGACTTCGGGGTTCTATTTCCTCCGCCGAAGGTTATAATGTCGCGTTTGGTCTGTAGCTGCCCGTTCCATATTCTGCCTTACTATTGTGAATGCCTCTAGTGGGGCTCGTTCCAGGTCCGATGTTGATCTCGTCGTAGAGTGCCCCGGTTGAGGACGTAACACTGGTGTTTATGGCTAGCTCGACTTCGGGCAGGAGGTCGTCCCATCGCTGGTGTCTCGATTTGGTGAGTTGCGCTATGATCCTTTTGCGGGCCGGTTAGCGCGTTCGGTTGGGTTTCTTGGGGTGTATAGGTCGCCGAGAATTGTTGGCGTACCCCGATTTCTTGGAGGTGACGCTTCCACATGGTGCTAGTGAATTGTACACCGTTATCGGAGATGAGTATTTTGGGTACGCCAAATCTTGCGATGATTCGTTCTCTGAAAGCGCGTCGGGATTAACTCTACCCATTTGCTGAAACGGTCGAAGAACACCAGTAGCATAGTGTTACCGTGTGTGGAGCGTGGTAGGGGTCCAATGAAGTCGACGCAGACCGTGGCGAAGGGGTCTTGTGCTACCTGCGAAAGCATTTTTCCGGCTGACAAGATTCGCATTAGCGTACGTAACGGGTGATGTCGTGGAACATACCTGGCCAATAGTATCTGTTGGCAACCCGTGCTACCGTCCAGCGAATGCCCATGTGTGCCGCACTTGGTGTGTCGTGGTTCTCCTGTAGCACCCGCTGTCGAAGCGGGGTTGGTACGCATAACTTCCATGGTACTGTATCTTCGTCGTGGGATCTGCAGGGGATGTGCCGGTAGAGCTGCCCGTCTTGTAACGTATAATCGGCGTACTTCTATGGGTTGGTGTGTACTTCGCTAACGCCTCGATACCACCATTTGCATTGTGGGTTCGTTGTAGTAGTCAGCAGTAGGGTCTCCAATGGTTGTCGGGATAGTGCGACCGCTACCATATTATTGGCTTCTGCCTTGTTCAGCTACCTACTAGCGTCGGCAATCACGTTCACCCCTCTCCAAGTCTTGCGTTAGTACCGCTACCAGGCCGAAGTTGCTTGCATCCGTGTGTAGGGTAAATTTCTTCGTAAATTCTGGGCATACGAGAATAGGGGCCTCGGTGAGCTTATGCTTGAGGGTTTTGAAGGCTTCTTGCTGTTCAGCTCCCCATCTCCAATGTTTTCCCTTCTTGAGTAACGCAGTGAGCGGTCTTAAGTACTTTGCCGTCCGTAACTGATCTAAAATGTGCTGTATCCTTGGCAAGGGGTATGCGTCGGGTACTGATCGGGCGTTGAGCTGCCGATAGTCTACGCATAACCGCCACTTACCGTTCTTCTTCCGGGCTAATACGGCTCGATGCACCCCTTCGCCAGGAGTTCGTCGATCTTAGTATTTATGATGCTTTGCATGGCTGGATTTCGTGGAAAGTACCGCTGTTTTATGGGGCTTTCGTCCGTCATATTGATCCTATGCTCGGCTACGTTAGTCACCCGGTCATCGTCTCGAACTTTATGAGTTCTTCAGGAACTCCCGTATGCGGTCTGCTTCGCCTTGATGTTTGCTATTGTGTACGCCCCCGACAGTATTATCTTGTTTGGGGGGTGTGATGAAAGCCGTCGCGCAATGGTTTTGGTGCACATTCCGGATTTGGTTAGAGATACTCCGTTGGCTGTAATGTGGTTTGGGTTTTAGGGCAGCATTTGCCATGCCTCAGAACACTCGAAGGTGACGTAGTTATTTTCATTGCTGGAAACTGAGCGTGTTGACTTTATCAATCGCCCCAGGTTGTTGTTGGGGCGGCAGCTTGAGCCGGCCTCGTTTCGGTTGTTTGTGTGATGAAGTTGCCCGGAGTTGTCCTGTCGGTCTTCTCACCTATAGTTTGACTTCCCCTTGTTCCTCGTGGGCGTTTCTTTCGGTCTTCTTGGGTGGAACAGCGTCCGTCGCAACAGGTTCTTCTTTCTCCACCCTCTGATTTTACCATGCAAGAGATGAATAAGCTTTAGGTATGATATAATTAAGATGTTCAGTAAATGAGAAATTGGAGTCAAAAACTACCCCAAGATCTTTAAATTTATTACTAGAGCTAAGAACAGTACCAGAGATGGAATAAACTGAGGAAATAGGTGATCTAATTTTATTATAAGTGACCGAGCAACATTTTCCAATATTGATGGACAAATTATTACTAGAACACCAAACTTGAAACTTGTTTATCTCATTCTGCAGAATTTCGATATCAGATTGGCTACTTATCTTCTTAAAAACCTTCAAATCATCAGCGTAAAGTAGATGTTCACACATAGTAAAACACTCAGTGTAATCATTTATGAAAATTACGAAAAATAGAGGCCCAGAATACTTCCTTGTGGAACCCCCGAGGTTTTTACGCCGTCAATAACCACATAATTAATTCTATTTATCAAATATAATTTCGGGGTAATTTTGGTATAATTTTAAGGTAGTTTCGGTATTATTTTAACGTAATTTTGGTATAATTTTAGTATCACTGTAAGTGTAGGGGCCTATTACGGTTCGCGAGTCGAACAAAAATATGAGCCATTCGCCTGATTTTGTATTACCGACTGCGAATCGCCCGGTAACATTCGCCTCAAACTTCAAAATTAAGCGAATGTAAAAAATTGTTTGATTACGGTTTGTGACTCGACAAAGGTACGTTCGCCGCAAATGTCAAAATCTTGCTAATAGAAATTCTGTGTGATTCAGAAGAAAAACTATTTACAAAAGGAGCAACGAAAAACAAAATATTTAAAAAAAAAAACAATGGAAAACGGGAAAAAATGGTAAGAATAATAAATAAATATAACTAATTGTATATAACAAAAGCTTTATTTGTCTGTAGCGTAAAGAAAACCAACGGTCAACAGTTTCAAAAGTTGGTAAAACTGATGCAGGAAAATCCTGAAGTTGCCCTTGGGCTGGGAGGTTTTGGGAACAATAAAAAACACAACGCCGAATTATGGGAAACTTCTGCTACCGGAATCAACTGCCTTGGACCACCGACTCGGGATGGCAAAGGCTGGAATAAAGTGAGTAAAAACATGAGGGTTTGCCAGGGTTCAGAATCATTCATTTATGAATATTCAATATGGATAAGCAGAAACTTTTAAGGGGTCATTTCCATATTTTTTGCGAATTATTTTTTGGGTAATTTTGGGATCATTTATTGAAATTTTGTTATAATTTTGGTATAATTTCAGGGTAATTTTGGTATAATTTTGGGGTAATTTTGGTATAATTTTGGTGTCATTTTTGTATAATTTTAGTATAATTTTAGGGTAATTTTGGTATAATTTTGGGGTCATTTTGGTGTAATTTTGGTATTATTTTTTGGATAATTTTGGTATAATTTTGGGGTAATTTTGGTATAATTTTAGGATAAATTTGGTATAATTTCGGGGTAATTTTGGTATAATTTTGGGGTCATTTTGGTAAAATTTTAGGAAAATTTAGGTATAATTTTCGTATAATTTCGGGGTAATTTTGGTATAATTTTGCATTAATTTTGGTATAATTTTAAGGTAATTTTGGTATAATTTTAGTATAATTTTAGGGTAAATTTGGTATAATTTTGGGGTCATTTTGGTATAATTTTAGGATAATTTTGGAATAATTTTAGGGTAATTTTGGTATAATTTTGGGGTAATTATGTATAATTTTAAGGTAATTTTGGTATAATTTTAGGGTAAATTTGGTATAATTTCGGGATAATTTTGGTATAATTTTGGGGTCATTTTGGTATAATTTTGGGGGTTATTTTGGTATAATTTTAGGATAATTTTGTTATAATTTTAGTATAATTTTAGGGTATCTAATTTTGGTATAATTTTGGGGTCATTTTGGTATCATTTCTTGGGGTAATTTTTGTACAATTTTGGGATAATTTTGGTATAATTTTTATTTAATTTTGGTATAATTTTAGGGTAATTTTGGTATAATTTTGTCGTCATTTTTGTATAATTTCGGGGTAATTTTGGTATAATTTTGGGGTCATTTTGGTATAATTTTAGAATAATTTTGTTATAATTTTAGTATAATTTTAGAGTAAATTTGGTATAATTTTGTGGTAATTTTTGTATAATTTCGGGGTAATTTTGATATAATTTTTAGGTAATTTTGGTATAATTTTAACGTAATTTTGGTATAATTTTAGTATAATTTTAGGGTAACTTTGGTATAATTTTGGGGTAATTTTTGTATAATTTCGGGGCAATTTTGGTATAATTTTAACGTAATTTTGGTATAATTTTAGTATAATTTTAGGGTAATTTTGGTATAATTTTGGGGTCATTTTGGTATAATTTTGGTATAATTTTGGGGCAATTTTTGTATAATTTCGGGGTAATTTTTGTATAATTTTAGGGTAAATTTGGTATAATTTTAGGGTAATTTTGTATAATTTTGGGGTCATTTTGATAAAATATTGGTATTATTTTTTGGCTAATTTTGGTATAATTTTGGGGTAATTTTGATATAATTTTGAGATCATGATCTTGATTTGCGAAAATTTGTTCTTTTGATTTCAGGTATGGTTGGACTATAAATTAAAATTAAAGCAAAAGATTGCAGCAAATCACAGGGAGAATACTGCAACGTGCGGGGGACCATATGTACAGCTCAGCCTGTCGCCTTTGGAGCAGGCAGTGGAGGCTTTGCTAGGCCTTCGAAATGCTGCTTGTCCGAGAGGAAATGATGTGGGCGGCTCAAACAAGCAGGCTGCAAATTCAAGTGGACCTTCACCGCAAGCCGCAGCATGTGAAGCCCATGTAAACGAAAACATACCAGCCAAGGAAGCCACTAACCGCCCCGAGGAATCTGCAACGTCTACACAGAGGGAAGCCACTAATCGTCCCGAGGAGGCTGCAACGTCTACAAGGAGGGAAGCCACTAACCGCCCAGAGGAAGCTGCAACGTCTACAAGGAGGGAAGCCACTAACCGCCCAGAGGAAGCTGCAATGTCTACAAGGAGGAAAACTTCCTCGTCGGCTGTTAACGATAGGGAGGAAGAACGCATTAAACTCTTGAAAATGCAACTACATGGTCATAAGGAGTTAATAAAAAAAAAGTATTGGACAGAATTTGCAAGCAATTGCAGAGTATAAAAAGGAAAGTTTGGAAATAAAAAGAGAAAAATTAAACTTTTTAAGAGAAAGGGAAAGGCGGAAGAAAGATGAGGAGAAAACAAATAAGGAAAGATGTCTTTGGCTGTGCCGAAGGCTATATACCTTTCATGAATAAGCGTCACGATTTTCACTGTTTGATCCCCAGTACAGCCTGTGTGAGTTTAACTTTAGTTCATACCGAAATTATCGGAACTATCGATTATATGGGGGCGATGTGTTTTGTTGGTCCAATCTCATTGATTTTTAACATCGACATTCCACTTTCTAACAGAGCAATAGTTACGAAATTTCACGACCCTACCTTTATAATTATAGGAGTTATAGCCCAAAATCCGTTTAACGGAACAATCGATTGTATGGGGGCTATGTGAAATATTTATCTCATCTCAATGATTTTCAACATCGATATTTCACATATAAAAACATCAATACCTACAAAATTTCACGTTACTAGCTCTTTAATTACAGAAGTTATAGCTCAAAATCCGTTTATCGGAACAATCGATTGTATGGGAACTATGAGTAGTTTTGGTCCGATCTTGCTGGTTCCGACGAATGATTATTCTCATATAAAATAACGCCTCCATACCAAATTTCATTGAGATATCTCTAAAATTGAGGGACTAGTTTGCGTACAAACAGACGGACAGACGGACGGACGGACAGACGGCATGGCTAAATCGAACCAACTCATCGTCCTGATCATAACGGTATCTATTATATTAATAGGCTAACAAATTTTACATATAAATATTTGCCAAGCTTAAACCCATACTAAATATGCATAAATATTTACGAAATGCATATGGATTTGTTGGCATACCTCTAAGGCAGTGCACAATTATCTAATATATAACCAATCCTGCTTCATTTATCTGTAATAAGCGAATGAAACTTTCTCATGTCACTTGAATTGGTTATCTGACAATCAATTTGTACATAAAGCGATAGCCCAGTGGGAAGCGTCGGGGGTAGTGGTCGAGCGGTTAATGGTTCAAGTACAGCTATCGGCCACATTTTTTTTTTTTTTTTTTTTTGTCATTGAAAATTGTTTTTTTTTTTTCAATATATAAATATTTCTTATCTTGACTTTTTTAAAATTTTTATGTTTGTGATCTCTATTTTCGAGAAAAAAAATGGCTGAATATTTTTAGTTGACGGAAAGCATATGCATACATACCACCCATTATAGAAATGCGATAACCGCTTATTCAATTTGGGTTTTTTTGTCTAATTTTTGATGATATAAGATCGAATTTGCGAAATTTTTTCAAACACAGTAGTCTATTTATCGGACTTCGGTAGATTACTTCTATAAATTTTAGTGATTTCTACCGTTTGAGACAAAGTTGCTGATCGACTCCCTATTTAAAATATAAAAATCGACAACATATTTAATATGTACTTAAATTTTGAACTAAATCAAGTGGTTAGCGGTCGTCTTAAATTTTACTGAAGGCAACAACTGATTTCTATTCATATGTACATATGTATTAACTTTTAAAAGGGCAGATTTGCAACCCGAGCCCCAAAAAGACGACCACATTGAATAGAAAAATTAATATATATTTTTCTTTAAATCAAATAAAAAATCCATATAAATTGTCTTAAATAATGCTATGTTATGGTTAAAGAAAAAAGCTAGAAAATCCTCAAACTTTTTTGACCTAACCAGAATTTGTAATTTACCCCCTCTAAAAAGATTTAAAAACACGCCTGTATAATAAGTTTCTATAAAAAGAACTTAGCTCCTCCTTTTATTAGAGAAACTATTTTCATTCTCTCGCTCATTGCCCATACAGCTTGAATTGGTGATTTGACAATAAATTCGTAGATAAAGCGGTAGAGCAGTGGTTAGCGCATCGGATAGCAAGCGAACTGTTGTAGGTTCGAGAACAGCTCCGGGCTACAATTTTTTTTTTTTTTTTCATTGAAATAGTTTTTTTCTTTTTTAAAACATCTTTAGGTATATGAGTATTTCTAATCTTGATTTTTTATAAGCTCATTAAAATTTCATAAGACATATTTTTATATTTGTGATACTTTTTTCGGAAAAAACTTACTGCGAATATTTTCATAAATATACATACATACCACCCATTATAGAAATGAGATAACCGCTTATACAATTTGGGTTTTTGGTAAGTTTTTCCGAAAATTAAAATTTTTTTAAAAATACCCTCATATTCATAAAAAATAAAATTGGTTTATAAAGCTTTTTAAAATGACATTTTCATACAAATTTTGAATAATAAGAGCTTAATAAACCTTTTATATTTTTTATGAATAAGGGGCATATTGTTCTGTTTATCGGACTTCGGTAGATTATTTCTATAAATTTTGAAATATAAAAATCCATAATTTTTCACAGGTCCTTTAATTTTGTACTAAACGAAGTGGTTAGAGGTCAACTAAAATATTACTAAAGACATTTTGCCCCGTTTCAATATACCTAAATTTTTTTTTTTTTTTCAAAAATCAAATCAAAAATCAATATAAAATGTCTTTTTAAATATTTTCAAGTTAGGGTTGAGGAAAAAAGCTTAAAAACCCTCAAACTGTTTTTGCATAAGGCTAGATTTTGCCCGGTTTAACCAATTTTGAATAACTTTTTTTTTAAATCAACATACCCACATTTTTTCAAAAATCAAATCAAAAATCGATATGAAATGTCTTTTTAAATATTTTTAAGTTATGGTTAAGGAAAAAAGATAGAAAAACCTTTAACAGTTTTTGCATAAGGCTAGATTTTAGCTGATTTTACCACTTTGAATAAATTTTTTTTTTTTAATCAACATACCTACATTTTTTTTTAAATCAAATCAAAAATCAAATTAAAATGTCTTCTAAATATTGCTAAGTTATGGATAAAGAAAAAAGCTAGAAAAACCTTTTACCACTTTGAATAAATTTTTTTTTTAAATCAACATACCTACATTTTTTTTTAAATCAAATCAAAAATCAAATTAAAATGTCTTCTAAATATTGCTAAGTTATGGATAAAGAAAAAAGCTAGAAAAACCTTTAACTGTTTTTGCAAAAGCCTAGATTTGCCCTAACCAGCATTTGTAATTTATCAACACTAAATAATAAATTTCTATAAATAGAACTCATATTTCTACAAAATGAATTTCATTCTTTCACTCAATAAGCTCCTCCTATTATTAGAGAAATTATTTTCACTCCTTCGCTCATTGGGTACTTCGGTCCATTATCTATTATATTAATAGGCTAACAAATTTTACATATAAATCATTGCCAAGCTTAAACCCATACTAAATATGCATAAATATTTATGAAATGCATATGGATTTGTTGGCATACCTCTAAGGCAGTGCACAATTATCTAATATATAACCAATACTGCTTCATTTATCTGTAATAAGCGAATGAAAATTTTTCATGCAACTTAAATTGGTTATCTGACAATCAATTTGTAAATAAAGCGATAGCCCAGTGGGAAGCGTTAGGGGGTAGTGGTCGAGCGGTTGATGGTTCAAGTACAGTTACAGGTATCGGCCAAAATTTTTTCTTTTTTGTCATTGAAAATTTTTTATATTTTTTATATATTTTTATATTTCTAATCTTGACTTCTTAAAATTTTTATAAACAATATTTTTATGTTGTGATTTCTATTTTCGAGAAAAAAAATTTGGTGCGAATATTTTTAGTTTACGGAAAGCCATGTGAAATAATAATTTTAGATCATAAATATACATACATACCACCCATTATAGAAATGCTATAACCGCTTATACAATTTCTTTTTTTTTTTTTTTGGTAAATATTTCAAAAAATTACCATTAATATAAGTCTGACTGCTCTAATTTTTGAAGATGTAAGCTGCAATTTGCGAATTTTTTTCAAACATAGTGGTCTGTTTATTCAATTTCTGTAGATTATTTCGATAAATTTCACGATTTCTATCGATTGAGATAGAGTTGCTGATAAATTCCTTATTTAAAGTATAAAAATCGAAAACATATTTTATGGATACTTAAATTTTTAACTAAACCAAGTGATAAGCGGAAATCTTAAATTTTACTGAAGACAACAAATAATTTCTTTTCATATGTACCTATATATGTATTAACTTTTAAAAGGGCAGATTTGCAACCCGAGCCCCAAGCAAGTCTAGACCAAATAGAATAGAATTTTTTTAAAAATCAATATACATTTTTTTCTTTAAATCAAAGGAAAAATCCATATAAAGTGTCTTTTAAATATTGCTAAGTTATGGTTAAAGAAAAAAGCTAGAAAACCCTCAAACTTTTTTTGACCTAACCAGAATTTGTAATTTACCCCCACTAAAAAGTTTTAAAACCACGCCATGTATAATACATTTTTTTTAAATACAACCCATACTTCTCTAAAATGAATGTGTAACTATTTTCGTTCTCTCGCTCATTAATATTCTTTAATATTACACGAATTCATATTTCCAAATTTCCACCCCTTCAAAATAAACGTCAAACCAATTTCATACTCATATCTATTTGCATACACATATCCATACTTGCGTAAACACTCCAATTCTCTCATTGAGTTCAAACAGTAGATTCGGCGTTGAACTCATATATGTATGTATATTGAAATGTTACACTCCAAATAGATGGCGTCGGCGCGAATAGCCAATTTGTTTCCGCATGAGAGTTGCCCCAATATGTGTTGTTATGTACCAAAGTATTAAAAAAAGTGACAATTTGTTTTTCTCATATCTCGCACGCTTTAGTAAGTTTAGTTTAAAAATAAAATTTTTAGGAAAGAAGCAATCAATGCTTTAACTTTCTGTATTGAAATTCATCAAGGAAAAAAAAAATTAGATTGAAATAGATACACCCATTGCCGTCAATTTTATATAATATGAAATTTTGCTTTTTTAAAAAAATAAAAATCAAACATCTTATTCGTAGAATTCTATAATAAAAATGAGATAACTATGGTCGCCATATATTCCAAAGAATTAATAAACAAATGAAACACTAAAAATCTTATATTGTTGTGCCATAAAATCCTGAAAATCTTAAATTTTCAATTACATATATTTATAATAAAATGTAATTTAACTATACAATTTTTTGGGAAAACGTAATCAAAATTATATTTTTCCATAAAACTCTAATATGTATGTATATTAGAGCGTATCACCAAAAAAAGTTGAAAATGTTCCCCCCCAGTTTGAACACTTACCGTATGAGGTTTTCAAAAAAAATTTTTTTAATTTTTTTGTCACCCTGTAAAAACAGCGAAATTTGTTTTTTTTTCTATAACTTCTATATTTCTACTTCGATTTTCAAAAGTGATACATTTTTAGAAAGGTATTTACCAAGGCAATATTTCATCAATAGAAACTTTTAGCCCTTTTTTTCTTATTTTTCCGGAAATTTTTTTTTTTTTTTTTCAAATACAGGGTGTTGGTTTTAGTAAAAATAGAATAAAAACTGAACTTGGCATGAAGGGCTAAAAGTTTCTATGGATGAAATTTTGCCTTGGTGAATACCTTTCTAAAAATGTATCACTTTTGAAAATCGAACGTGAAATATAGAATTTATAGAAAAAAACAAATTTCGCTGTTTTTACAGGGTGACAAAAAAATTAAAAAATTTTTTTTTTAAAACCTCATAAGGTAAGTGTTCAAACTGGGGGGGAACATTTTCAACTTTTTTTTCCTCCATACACCGTGATACGCTCTAATGTATATATCTAAATAGAGATTCAAAAGCCCAATAAAGCTTCACTTAATTGTAGAATTCCATATTAAAATAATTTATTCAAGGAAAAATTCCGATGTAATAGATTTGTTTAAAATGAAATTCTACAAAGTTTTATGTTTTCATAACACCATTATTAAAATGTGAAATAGGGCAACCATGGTCAAACTTTTAATTTGAAAAAAATATGTCGCAATCAAAGTTGGCTTGCGTACCACCAAACAAAAAAAATGTTTCAAAAAAATAAAATAATAATTCAATATGGCTCCTGTTGTTGGAGTACCAAGCTTATTTTGAGAAATTTGTATATGTGTGTAAAATACCAGCAATGGAAATATTTTGATTCTCTCGCTCTTTGAGAGTTAGAGTAATAGCGTCAAACTCATATTTCGAAGTTGGCTGAACTTCAAAGGAAACCACTCTTTATCTTCATTCTCTCCCTCATTAAACACGTCCTATTATGAGAGAGAAATTATTTTCATTCCCTCGCTCATTGAGTACTTCGGTCCATTATCTATTATATTAATAGGCTAACAAATTTTACATATAAATATTTGCCAAGCTTAAACCCATACTAAATATGCATAAATATTTATGAAATGCATATGGATTTGTTGGCATACCTCTAAGGCAGTGCACACCAGAGCTGTTAAAGAATTAAATCTTTTGCTCTTTGAAATCATAGTTTTTCTTCATTCAGTACTTGAAATTCTTTTCATCGTTGAAGAATTTAACTTCAATTTACGCATTCAGCAATTCTTTACAGAAATCATGATTTATAAATCCACCAAGTGTCAATTCAACAAGAATTCAAAATAGAATTACGAAGAAAAGCTCTTTAATTCAGAATGGCCATTCAGTTGATTTGATTCTTTTGGAGAGTTAATTCCGCTAATTCAGTACGAATCAGTTTTTGGAAAAATGCTAATTTACTCCCTTAAATAGTACTAAAAGTTTTTAAGTTCCTTTCACGCTAGAAGAATTTGAAAAAAAAATTACATTACATATTATAATAATCTATAACATAAAATTAGTGGAAAAAGCTTATTCGCGTGTAAGAAATATGTGAATTTAAAAAAATTCAAGTTAAAACATAAAAAAGTATGATTTTGAAAGGTATAACATGCCTGGTCTTCACATAAACTGCCTTATTAGTGTTGCTGATGTGTTAGTTATGAAGCTTTTCGGGCATATTTTATTAACCCTCTGAGCACATTATTGAATTTAATGAAATAAGCTTTTGTCACATAAATAAAAAATAAATATGAATGTGTAATTATTTTATTATCATAACCTCTAACGAGATTTTTAGCCGTGCTTCTCTTTCCAACTTGTGGTGTGTTGCTTTTGAGTTTTCCTACAAGTTGGCAGGACCTACAGTTTTTTGCCGACTCCGAACGGCACTTGCAAAGCAAATGAATTTTTTGCTGGCATATTTAGTTTTGGAAAATTTGGCAGTGTCAAGTTTAAATTTAACAACTTCGAAAGTGCTTCAGTATTTTTAAAGATCTTCAACGCACAGCGAATATTGCCGAATTCGCCCTGCTATTACCATATATGAATTTGCGTTGCTCTCATATCTACAAGTTGTACAGGCAATACACAATATTACGTTCAGCTGAAACTCATGCCTTTTATGAATATAAAAAAATTCGGAGCTCTTTCATGGTTTTATTAGTCATATATGTACATACGTCAGTTTTGAAAAATGAAAAAAAAAATCAAATCTTTTTTTTTGGATTTATACTTTGAAATATGGAAATTCTTTCCAAATATGAGTATTTTATTTCGATTTTTTAGTCAACAATAACTAGTAGTGGAATTAATTTCCATTTAATTGTATAACAGAAACCATTTGAAATGTCTTTTAAAATTTTCACAAAGCTCAGGAGAGTAAAACGGTCATCTAAACTTTCAACTTCTTCGGCAGATTTTGTATGAAATTTTTGAGGACTCAGTTTGGTAGACCAAGCAGTATAATTATATGCAAGTTAGAACTAGCTGAAATATTTTCCTGATTTTCAAGAACGATTTTCGTCGATGGTGTTGAGTAATTTTTTATGCGAAATTAAATTTTCTTCATGCGTTGCATGAAAGATATTACTTAACACCCTCATCGAAAAAAATTCTTAAAAATCAGGAAAATATTTAAATTAGTTCTAACTTTCACATCATACCACTGAAATTGATTGTCCTACAAAACTAAGAAAAATCTGCCAAAAACGTTGAAAATTTGGATGGCCATTTTGCTAAGCTCCCCTGAACTTTGTCCAAATTCTTAAAGACATCTTTAATTTTGTGTCTAACTGTACATATTACTGAAGTGCCTGAAAAAAGCTCATAAAAGCAATAAATCCGCGATTTTACAATCGACGTGGCTGTTTGGTAGTATCCCGCCTTTTTACAAGTCTTCAATGGGTGACCGCAGTTCTGGTCGGTGATAGTGTCGAATTCAGGACATTTTTTATCACGGATAAGAAACGGGTTAATAAAAATTACAGCACCTTAAAGGCATAGTAGGGATGGCAGCTATTTTAGTTTTGTGAGCCCAAAAGTTTCGAGATCCCGAATATGTATTATTTAGATATTTTATACATTTTAACAAACAAACTGAAGACAGTACATCAATATTATTTTCATTACAAACAAGATGCTTAAATATATATAAAAAATACGTAAGTAGAGTTTAAATATATCCTATAATTTTTTCTTTACATATTTTTATATTAGTACAAGACCGGGAATAACCAAACATCTTCTTACGGTTTCTCCTAGCTGCTTTGGAAGTTAATGCAAATCAACAAGCGAAAAAGTTAGGGATTTTATAAAAATTCTCTCCATTCATAAGTGGGCTGTAATATTAGGTGTTAATTTTTATACCCTGCTTTTATGATTATATATAAAACCAAAAGCTCAAAAAACTGCCTTAATCCAACTTAATGTCATATTATTCGTAAAAAACTAGCTATTTTAAACATTCGGGATTTTTTAACTGCTTTTCGAGATTTCGGGACTAATAAAAAACAATCCCGGGATTGACTTCAAATGTCAAAGAAAAAATATATAATGACAACATTTCATGATACAATAAGCGCACCAGTAGGAAATTGTAACAGTGAGGTACGTTTCTGACATCTTACATAAGTATTAGGACTTATCACAATATATCTACGTTGCGGTGTTGCATCTACAGCTTAAGTGTTTATTATTAAGGAAATTCACAAGGTCTTTTATAGTTTTATGTACAATTTCAACAACACAACACTTGAGAGCACTACATGAGTTGAATGTTGTGTCTGAATACATTAAATTATATTTTCATACAAATTTGTCAGAAAATATTGAATTTTTGTGTTCGTGGCTCTTTTACTTTTGAAACTAGAGAAAACGAAAAAACAAGGAAAATCAAAATAGCACACCTGCGCATTGGGTTGCTTAATTTTATTGTGCTATTCAAATTTTATATAAGAAATGACAACAAAGAAAATATGGCAGTCTTAAATTTTGAATTGCCTAATTTTGATTTTTTCTAATTTTAATTATGTAGTACATACACAGAAAAGTTTTAATGGCTTTTGACATGTGATTAGTGTTGTAAACCAAATGCTGGAAAAGAACTAAACAATCATACAGTGCTTGTCAGCTGAAGCATCATCGCGAATAACGTTCTAAGTGTAATATTTTTCAAAACCAGTTTCATTGCATAAAACATTTTGTATTGCTCTCCAGTTAACCAATTTTCTAAAATTTGACACCAAAACTGTAAAAATGCATTTAAAAATAGTAGGGTAATTTAAAGTGACATACATTATTTTGCATTGAAGCGTCGAAAGTGATTCGTAACGGCACTGGAAGATCATGAAAAAGGTGTAAAACTCATAATATGAAAGATATAAAAGAAAAAGTTAAGGGAGACAGATGAGAAAAATAGATTTAAAATATATGACTTTAGCGTTTTTTTGCTCTCCTGACAAATTCTGATTTTGTAACTTAGAACGTTATTCGCTTCGATGCTTCAAAACCCTCTTCCTATCCTGCTCTGTCACCTAAATGTTTAGCAACATCGGAATATGTTACAATTTTTCCAAACGATGGACTTTTCCTTGATATGCCATTTTTGCTTTTACGAACGTGTTTTTCGCTTTGTTTATATTTTTGTATGATAATTACTATGTATATACATGAAATATTCATGACTTAGGATGAGCTTTTAGGTAAAGAATAATACATTTTTATTTTTTTTTAAGATCAGAGGCAAAGATGCAACGACATGTTAATTATAATATATTTCCCGCTAGGCATGGTTCTGCATTGAGGTCTTGTCAATTATAAAAAATTTTTACTTTTCATATTTCAAATTTTTGTTTTGTTTATAAACCGAAAAAAACAGTGTAGCAATTTCGACAAATCCAAATTTTTTATTTTCTCATTTATCTTAGAATCGGTGGGATTTTTTGAAAGATTTAGCAGCTAAGTAAAATGTATGACATACATATATGGTCCTCGCTTTCGAATTTGCCTTACCGACATTTCGAGTTTTAATTGTCCTGAAAAAAAAAGAAGTTACCTCACGTCCATAGTTTGACTTGAAACATCTATGTGTTGAATTTTGCGCATTTACTTCAGTCAGATGGGATTACTGACATATCTGTGGTTTCGTTATATTATAATATTTGCGGACTGATAAAACCTCCCCAAATATGTAATTTAATCACATCAAAAAATAATGTACATATTTCACCTTCGAGTTGAATTGTATGAGTCTATAGTTAGCCTATGTAAATCTTAATAGCTGCTTTCTGTAGATCATTCGTAGCACCATCAAATTCCAAACATCGTGGAATACTCATAATAATAATACAAATACCTTCTAAGAGGATAAGGTCCAGCCTGTCTTCCAATTTGTGGTTTAAGTTTTAGTACACATTGGCGAGACCTACAATTTCTTTGGCCCAACTTTGCACAGTATCTGGCAAGGCATTTTCATTTTGGCTGAAAAACCCCCGGAGCGTTGCCGAACACTGCCGAAGGTGGCCTCGTTTTGAAAAACTTATTCAAAGAATTTTTGGTGTGACCTGTTTCGGTACTTGCACCAGGTACTTTCAATATGGCAAGTCAGCGCACAGTCATCATACCGCGGCGGTAGACAGTAATTTTAATTTCTATGTCTTAAAATATTCCAGAGGGAAATAATATTAAAAGTGAAAATTAAATTAAATCAAATGTTTCAATAAATTTATTCCTACGTTTATATAATGACAAGATAAAATAAATACATTAAACAAGAACCTCGCAGCCTTAAGCTATATTCTTTACGAGTCCATCAACTCCGGGTCTGTAGATAAAACACGGAATTTTGTTTGCATTTTTATCTAAATTTTAACACTGTGCGCTGCATTTTGACGTCTACCGCTTCGAATTTTCAAACGCGTTTTTCTCCATTTTCCCTGTAATAAAACGATGGAACTGCACTTCATGTTGTTCCTTTTTTATGTGACGATAATTTTCTACTTACCTTCTTGAAAAATTTGCCGTAATCTTCGAGAAATCAGCTAAAAACAGCAAGATTTTATGTATGTATGTAAATATATGAAAACATTGAGTAAGAGTTGCCGTAGCTAAAGAAAACGGAACCAAATTTTCGGGCTTATAGTTTCAAAACAATTTTCCGAAGACAATATCATAGCCGAAATAAGTTTTGAACAAATATATAAATATAACTTTCAGTTTCTGAATGGTTCCAATAAAATTTTGGCCTATTTACATTAAAATCAACAGACTTGAAACATAATCCATCACATATAAAATTTTAGAGTTAGGGCCAAATTTTACAATGATACATGGCAGTCTCGTGTTTTATTACTATTTTGACAGCTTCAAATCAATTCCAGGCATGTTAAAGACTGAAAGTACGCAAATATCACCTCTGAAAGTTAAATTTCGAGAGTACTGAATTGAAAAATTGAATTGATTCACCAAAGTTGGAATTCAATTGAGAGAGTTATTGAATGAGAGTTATTTCGATGCAATTCAGTTCAAACTGAATTACTTTCTCGCATTCTTTAATTCTTTGAATGGAAAATATGAATTCAACATGTCAAATCGTATCTACATGGAATTTCAAATTAAATTCAACGAAAAACATTTGAAAAAATGAATAAATCCTGAATTGTAACTGTTTTGATTCATTCAATTAACAGCTCTGGTGCACACTTATCTAATATATAACCAATCCTGCTTCATTTATCTGTAATAAGCGAATGAAAATTTCTCATGCCACTTGAATTGGTTATCTGACAATCAATTTGTACATAAAGCGATAGCCCAGTGGGAAGCGTCGGGGGTAGTGGTCGAGCGGTTAATGGTTCAAGTAGAGCTATCGGCCAATTTTTTCTTTTTATTTTTTGTCATTGAAAATTGTTTTTATTTTATTTCAATATATAAAAATTTCTTATCTTGACTTTTTTAAAATTTTTATGTTTGTGATATCTATTTTCGAGAAAAAAATTGCTGAATATTTTTAGTTGACGGAAAGCATATGCATATATACCACCCATTATAGAAATGCGATAACCGCTTATTCAATTTGGGTTTTTTGTCTAATTTTTGATGATATAAGATCGAAGTCTATTTATCGGACACAGTAGTCTATTTATCGGACTTCGGTAGATTACTTCTATAAATTTTAGTGATTTCTACCGTTTGAGACAAAACGATCGCATAAATTAGTGGCTATTTGTTAAGCACAATCTCATCATCCGATTATTCAAGTGCAAATTAAAATCTCGAAATCCGAATATTTGCATGGCATTTGCCATAAATAATTTTGGAAAGGGCTGCTGTAATTTAATATTTTTATTATATAATAACAGCCACTATTTTTTAAATACTTTGATGGCCTCATTTTGCCTATAGATGAGTTTTTAATGTATACATTTAAGTTGGTCGAGGTTCGGCCACGGGCCTAAAGGCAGCTAATGACAAAAAGTTGATCAGATGTTTGAATAAGTTCAACTATTTTAAATTGGTCGAATTTCGACCACGGGATATACTAGTACTTATTAGTGGTCTATCTCTTCTTCTTCTCATACTTACAAACATCGGACCAAAGTTATAATACCATTTCATGTTCATGAAAGGTATAAAAAGGACACATGCATGGCGAAAGCTGTTAATGAAGAAAATGAATGAAGATCCAGAATTTTATTATTATTCTTTTTTTCTCCTTACCATTCCTTGAAATGTCCAACTTGTTTTTTATTGTAACTTTTTTATTTGACCTTGGATTTTTATACATAAATAAAATGTCATAACGATGCATAATAACAATAACACTTATAATCCAATGTACAACAGTATTTGTTGGCGCAGCTTAGTATATATGTTTATTCAGTAGTTAAGAAATATGTACGCCCGTTGTGTGAATTGCCTTAAGATAATATTTGATTGTAATTTTGTACTGGTGGCAACGCCACTATAAACTTGTAAGATCAATTTCAGCGAGGTGTCAGCCATTTCAAAAAAGAAAGAAAACGACATTCGTGGCTGGCAAATCGTTGGGATCACACAAAAGTGTAAGTATACAGGCAAAATAATTTATAATTTTTAATTTCATTAAATGTTCCATAAATTACAGGAAATAAAACATTCTCCTTATTATTATATCACACTTCAAAGAGAAGTTGTTCTTATTTTGCGAGGGCCGGTCACGAATCATCGAAAACAGCTTTTATTTCACTTTTTTATGGTGAAACTTTGCCTGTGAACAGGCGGCAGCTAATACATATATACGTACGTGCGCCGGCAAGCAATCGAAATTGCGAGAAAACAAAATTTAAACAAATTGGAGTGGGTACAGCGGTTCGACTGGTTTAAAGGCGCAATTTGATCCATCAACAAAAATACGGTTCGTTAGTATAGTTCATCGCATGGGAATCAACAACACCAAACGGTACGATAGTATTTTATCCAAAATTGGAGTGAGCAACAAGTCCGGATTGAGGGTGCTCCACCGGTAGGGGTGCGCCATTTAAAACCAAAAGATATCATAATTCGGCAAACAGTTTGGTAGCAGGTGAGTACCTAAGAGTAAGAAGTAACGGGGGTTGGTTCTTTGTTCAGTTGAGGTACATACATACAAATGCGAACGGTGAAAACTAACGGGATGCATATACTGAGACAAAGCGCTAAGTTGAACAAGCAACAAAGGTTATTCCAAAGTTAAGGCGGATCGAAAATCAGCTCAACATAATTAACTCATGTTCGATACATTTATATTTAATACACATCCGAGCCGGCATGCTATTATACGAAAGAGCTTAAATAAATATGGTATGCTTGAGGAATGAAATTACTTTTGGGGATTTGCATAGTTGCTATCATTTATCGCATGCGTAGTCATATGCAGGTTATAGTTGGAAAGTTATTGTATGCGCTTGACTTTATCCAACATTGGACACCTTATTTGCGCACACGGTTTGCTAAGCGCGCGGGTAGTATATAAGCACATGCAATATCAACGATAATTTTACACCTTTTATTATTTATTGCGGCCTTGGGAGAGTTTTAATTTGTCTAGGGTGGATTCAATTTGCAACCTCTTTGTAACAACCACAACGTCAACGAAGTATTGTCTGCTTAAAACACGTATCACATTTCAATTATAAATTTATATTTTCTACAAAATTTCAACGCATTAGTCGTGTGAGAAGCAGTCGTTAGTCTGAGTCGTGGGTATTGGGCCTGCGTATACAATCATAATTGTTTTCAATAATCTAAGTTGCAAATAAGGATAACAGCCGCGAGTAAGCACTCCGAACCCCTGACACCCCACAAAATTTATTATATCGGGTCGAGCGAAGGCAGTCCAAGACAATCTACGGGGCCATGCCAGAAACACGTTCCGGTAAAAGCAGCGCAACGGGGGGCGAGGACCAATGGTTGGATGACCTGAACGAAACAATCCAGCAACAACCAGCAGAAAGGGGCGCAGATCAGCAAGCGGCCATGGAAGCGAGACTCAACATGATGATGCGGCAGATGCAAGAGCTACAGGCAGAGTTGAGGCAGAGTCAGCAACAACAGCAAGAGATGATGGCAGCCGCATCGAGAACACCTAGCAACGTTGGAGCCGAAAGCATTAATGGGTCACTGGCCGGTGTGTTAAGCGATCTGAGCCGAACCATAGCAGACACGCGGGTACCACAAGGGCGCAAATTATACGATCTGCCGGAGTTTGACGGGAGAGCTGAGGACTGGCCCATGTTTAAGGAGGCGTTTGCTATGACCACCGAGGAATACCACTACAACGAACGGCAAAACATGATGCGCTTACAGAAGGCTATCAAAGGGAAAGCCAGAGAGGTGGTGGAATGCCTACTAATCCATAGCAGCAACGTGTCGCGCGTTATTGACACCCTCCAGGATCGCTTCGGCAGGCCAGAGCAACTGGTGAAAAGTCAGATCGCTAAAATACAAGGAGTTGCTCCTATATCGGAAAGTCGTATAGAGCAGATTGTGCCGTTTGCCACCAAGGTGCAAAACCTATCATCTTTTCTACAATCAGCCAGCTGCGATCATCATTTGTCGAACCCGACTCTCATGGAGGAGCTGCTTTCGAAGTTACCCGTACAGTGGAGGATCGATTGGGCCAGACATGCAGCGACGATCGTACCGAGGCCAGACATTACTCACTGGCCGATGGATACAAGAACTCTTGAAGTTGGTGGCTACTGCTTGTGTAAATACTAAGCTAGATACAAGGCCAAGCGGAAGGGCCGAGGGTAGAACGCGTTTCTTTCATGCACATGATGCAAGCAGTGGCAATCGCGAAGCAAGCAGTGGCAATCGTGACGTAGGCAGAGCAAATAGTGATGTAAACGTGTGTGGCATTTGCGGTGGTAGGCACATAGAGAGTCGATGCAAAAAGTTCCTCGACATGCAGGTGGGTCAGCGATGGCGCGTAGTACGACAAAAGAGGTTGTGTTTCAATTGCCTCAGAAGCGGTCACAGAGGTAACAACTGCACCGAGCAACACAAATGTAACATACAACGGTGTGATCGAAAGCAGCACGAGTTGCTACATCCTCGCGACAGGGAATCAGCAGACCAGCAGCGTTCGACGGCGGCAGTAGCCCGGCCACAAGTACTTACCAGTTCCATAGTACCGAATCAAAGCTCTAGACTGTTGTACAAGATATTGCCGGTGAAGTTATATGCACAAGGTCGAGTAATACATAGCTTCGCGTTGTTTGATGACGGTTCGGCTATAACGATGATGAATGCTGACTTGGCCAGACGACTCGGTCTGCGAGGACAGAAGGAGAATTTAACGTTGCAATGGTTCGGCAATACCACGGTGACTGAGCAGTCCAGCAGGGTCGACGTTGAAATATCAGGAACAGGCAGGTTTAACAACAAGTTTTTATTGCGGAATGTAAGGACTGTAACAAAACTTCAATTACCGGCGCAGACACTTCAACTTTCAGAGCTGTCGTATAAATATCGTCATTTACCGATTAATAGTTACAACGGAGCGGTTCCTGAGTTGTTTGTGGGGCTAGATAACGCGCATTTAAGCATCTCAAGGAAGACGGTCGACGATGGCACGAACGGTTACTCAGTGGCTTTGACCAAGGTCGGTTGGATGGTTTACGGAGGAGGTGACCGAGATGTTATAGGTCAGCGCAAGTATGTACACTTCGCCCAAGTCGACAGTGGCCTAGAGAACATTGAGCGCTTGGTGAGCCAATATGTGGTAAATGAGGATCTTGGTGTTCGGGAAGGCGCTCAAGTGCGTGAAGCCTCACACATATCCAGAGCTAAACAGTTGCTGGAGAGTACGACCGTAAGGAAGGGGTCGCGTTTCGAGACTGGTTTGCTCTGGAAAAAGGACATAACAGAACTACCCAACAGTCGTCAAATGGCAGAAAATCGGTTGCTACGCCTAGAAAAGAAATTTAGTCGCGATAATGACCTAAGGATAGCATACACACGCACGATAAATGCGTACGAGGCCAAAGGGTACTCCAGAAAGCTGACGGCGGATGAGGTGGCACAGGGAGGTAAATGTACGTGGTATCTACCACACTTCGGGGTGTGGAACGCAAACAAGCCAGGCAAGATGCGCCTCGTCTTTGATGCCGCAGCAAAAGTAAACGACATTTCACTCAATTCGGTTCTACTAAGTGGACCAGACCTAAATCAACCGTTAGCAACAATTTTAATGAAATTTCGACAGAAGCCAGTAGGAGTATGCGCCGATATCGTCGAAATGTTTCATCAAGTCAAGATTCGTGCCGAAGATCAAGCCGCAACGCGATTTTTATGGAGAGCCGACCCTAGCGACGATATAGGAGTTTATGTCATGAACGTGATGACGTTTGGAGTGACCTGCTCGCCAAGTTCAGCACAATTTGTTAAAAATAAGAATGCAGAAGAGTTTAGAAGTCGGTTTCCAGAGGCCACGGAGGCCATAATTAATAACCACTATGTGGACGACTTCGTACACTGTTTCAGCACTGAAGAACAGGCTATTCGGATCTCGGAAGGCATGTTCCAGAAAGTGTTGGGCTTACATTGGGACACAAACGCGGATGCGCTAAAGTTCGTACTCTCGTTCTCAAAGGTGGATCCTGCTGTGCTGGCTGGCAAAAGAAGACCAACCAAACGAGAAGTTCTGAGCGTTACGATGTCGGTGTTCGATCCATTTGGCATGGCCGCAGAATACACCATGGAGGCAAAGCTTCTCTTGCAGGCAACTTGGCGACAAGGTATAGGATCATCATCATCATTTATTGGCGCTTAACCGCCTAAGCGATTTTGGCCGTCGCCTATCAAAGCACGCCAGTCATTCCTTTTTAGCGATAACTGACGCCAATTGGAAACCCCAAGGGAGTTCAAGTCATCCTCCACCTGTTGTTTCCATCTCAGTCGAGGCCTCCCCCTTCCTCTGCTGCCGAATTCGGGTGACGATTGGAAAACCTTCTGGGCTGGAGCTTCTTTGTCCATTCGCATGACGTGACCCAGCCAGCGGAGCCTTTGGGCTTTAATTCGCTGGACTATGGTCAGATCTGCGTAAAGCTCGTACAGCTCATCGTTAAATCTCCTTCGATACTCGCCGTCGGCATCACGGGAAGGACCATAAATCTTCCGGAGAACTTTTCTCTCAAATACTCCAAGGGCCATCTCATCTTCTCTTGACATTGTCCATGAATCTGAGCCATACATCAGGACAGGTACGATGAGAGACTTATAGAGCGCGATCTTTGTTCTTCGAGAGAGGACTTTACTTCTCAATTGCCTACTCAGTCCAAAGTAGCACTTGTTCGCAAGAGTGATTCTCCGTTGGATTTCTAGACTGATATTATTTTCGGTGTTAATGCTGGTTCCCAAATAGACGAAGTCCCTCACAGTTTCAAATTTGTAACTATCAACAGTGACGTGGCTGCCAAGGCGCAGGTGCGCCGATTCTTTCTTTGATGACAGCAAATACTTCGTCTTGTCCTCGTTGACCGCAAGACCCACTTTTTTCGCTTCTTTATCCAGTCCAGAGAAGGCAGCGCTTACGGCGCGGTTATTAAGGCCAATGATATCAATATCATCGGCATACGCCAGCAATTGCACGCTCTTGTAAAAGATTGTACCATTGCGGTTTAGCTCTGCTGCTCGAATTATCTTCTCCAGCATCAGGTTAAAGAAATCGCACGAAAGGGAGTCGCCCTGTCTGAAGCCTCGTTTGGTTTCAAATGGCTCAGAGAGGTCCTTCCCGACTCTGACGGAGCTGTTAGTATTGCTCAACGTCATTTGGCAAAGCCGTATAAGCTTTGCAGGGAAGTCAAATTCAGACATGGCGGCATACAGGCAACTCCTTTTTGCGCTGTCAAAAGCGGCTTTGAAATCGACAAAGAGATGGTGTGTGTCGATTCTTTTATCATGGGTCTTCTCCAGGATTTGGCGTATCGTGAAAATCTGGTCGATGGTAGACTTACCAGGTCTAAAGCCACACTGATAAGGTCCAATCAGCTTGTCTACGATGGGCTTCAGTCTTTCACACAATACGCTAGAAAGAACCTTATACGCGATATTAAGAAGGCTGATTCCGCGGTAGTTGGTGCGGTTAGCGGGATCGCCTTTCTTGTGGATTGGGCAGAGCACACTTAAATTCCAATCTGGAGGCATGCACTCGTCTGACCATATTCTGCATAAGAGCTGATGCATGCTTTTTACCAGCTCTTCGCCTCCGTGTTTGAACAGCTCGGCGGGTAGTCCGTCTTTTCCAGGCGCTTTGTTGTTTTTCAGCCGGGATATAGCTATCCTCACTTCATCATAGTCAGGTGGTGGGACGACTTTTCCATCGTCAGGGATTGGGGTATCGGGTTCGACGTCTCCCTCGCAATTTAGCAGTGAGGAGAAGTGCTCCCTCCATAATTTAAGTACACTCTGTACGTCGGTTACCAGGTCGCCATTATTGTCCTTACAGGAACTTGCCCCGGTCTTAAAACCTTCCGTCATCCGCCGGATCTTTTCATAGAATTTTCGGGCATCATTCCTGTCAGCCAGCATCTCAAGCTCCTCACACTCACGCCTTTCGGCCTCACGTTTCTTTTTTCTGAAAAGGCGTCTCTCTTCCTTCTTTGCCTCACGATAGCGTTGCCATACACTGCGGGTTGCGCCCGTTCGCAACGTCTCCCTGTAGGCAGCGTCCTTTTTGTCCGAGGCAGTGCTGCATTCCTCATCGTACCAGTTGTTTTTGCGGGCTCGCTGGAACCCTATAGTGGCCTCAGCGGCGGTACGTAATGAGTGAGAGATATGCTTCCATTGCTCGGTTGCATCGTTAGGTCGAGGATTGCTCTCCGATAGCAGGTGTGAGAGTCGAGTGGAGAAATTGTCAGCTGTCTGTGTCGTGCGCAGCTTCTCGACGTCAAACTTTCCTTCCGTTACTGTGCGCACTTTCTTTGCTACACAGAGGCGTGTGCGTATCTTGGCTGCAACAAGATAATGGTCCGAGTCGATATTGGGACCACGAAGGGTACGCACGTCCAGAACGGTGGAGCTATGTCTGCCGTCGATCATGACATGATCAATCTGGTTTCTTGTTCTTTGATCAGGAGACAGCCATGTGGCTTGGTGTATTCGTTTATGCTGGAACCTGGTACTACTGATGACCATATTGCGAGCAGCAGCGAAATCAATCAACCTAGTGCCGTTGGGGGATGTTATATCATGGAGACTAAATTTTCCAACTGTTGGACCAAAGACTCCTTCCTTGCCCACCTTCGCATTAAAGTCGCCGAGCACGATTTTGATATCATGTTGGGGGCAGCGATCATAAGTCTGTTCAAGTTTATCGTAGAGGGAGTCCTTCTCTGCGTCGTCCGTCTCCTCAGTCGGCGCATAGGCGCAGATAAATGTTATGTTGAAAAATTTCGCTTTGATGCGGATCGCAGCGAGACGCTCGTCCACGGGGGTGAACGCTAGTACTTGGCGGCGAAGTCTCTTTCCCACCACGAATCCTACACCACGCGCTTTGCCGCGTGTCTGGCCACTGTAGTATACGTCACAAGGTCCGATGGTCGTCTTTCCTTGTCCCGTCCATCGCATTTCCTGCAGGGCGGTGATGTCAGCCTTTGCGTTAACGAGGACATCAACCAGTCGGGCAGCGGTACCGTCCCTTGAAAGGGTCCGGACATTCCCGGTACATGCCCTAATATCCAAATCATTATGCCTTATTCGTTTTGCCGGGTCGTCAACATTAAAGGGGGTTCTCATCCGAGGCTTTAATTTATTTTTCATTGGACTAAATTTTTTACGTGGCGGGTCCCAAACCCAGCGCACAACCCGTTTCGGGGTAAATAAGGTATAGGATGGGACGAGCATATTCCCGATGAGCTCTACGACGAATGGATGAGATGGTTGAAAGCAATCAAACGCTTGGAAGATGTTAAGGTCCCGAGATGCTATGATCTGTTCTTCGAGCAAGCACCGGTGGAGCTACATATCTTTGCAGACGCAAGTGAAGTAGCGTATGCGGCGGTAGCCGACCGTAAGACATCCATCGTTTATTGCCGGAAAGTCTAAATGCGCACCATTGAAGCTCACGTCAATACCCCGTCTCGAGCTACAGGCAGCAGTGTTGGCAACACGACTACGACAAAACATCCTCGAGTGTCACGACAAGATTCCAGGGAGAGTGGTTATGTGGAGCGATTCCAAGACGGTTTTAGCTTGGATAAGGTCAGATCACAGGCGGTACAAACCGTACGTAGCACATCGGGTGAATGAAATTTTGGAAGGAAGTGCTACCGACGAATGGCGATGGGTTCCAACTGCTTTTAATCCAGCTGACTGGGGAGCGCGTCCGAAGGCAACCAGGGAAGACTCGTCGTGGATTAGTGGGCCAGTGTTTCTACAGCAACCCGAACACCTATGGCCACAGCACGAGACGAGCACCAACACGATGGAAGAAATCCGAGCAAAGTATGCAGTCTTCACAATAGGCCTCGACATCTCCATATTTTCAAAATTTTCGACGTTTACACGATTGACGAGAGTAATAGGCTGGATCCTGAGATTCAAAAGCAACTGCCGGAGGAGCGCGAGTGAGAGGCGATACGAAGAACTAAGCGCGACTGAAATAAAGATAGCGGAAGTAACCATACTGCGGGCGGCTCAAAGAGAGAGTCTTGCCGATGAGTACCAGGCGCTGGTAGACGGGTAAGATGTGGAACGCAACAGCTTAATAAGATCACTTACACCTGTGCTGGACGAAGAGGGACTAATGCGCGTTGGTGGGCGCATAGATGCGGCCAGTATAATTCCATATCATTCACGCCGGCCAATAATATTGCCGAAACGACACCACATCACGAAACTAGTAGTAGACCACTATCACACGGCTTGGAAGCATCAGAACGAGGGCACGATAATTGCGGAGATACGGCGGCGATATTACATCCCAAGAATCAGAGCTGAGGTACGGCGCGCTGCAAAACGATGTCAAGTCTGCAAAAACGAAAAGGCTACGCCTAGTCCACCTCAAATGGGTCAACTGCCGGAAGATAGGCTGACGCCGTTCGTAAGGCCCTTTACGTATGTTGGCCTGGACTATATGGGCCCGTTCAACGTAGCAATTGGTAGAAGAAGCGAGAAGCGCTGGATTGCGCTGTTTACGTGCCTTACAATCCGAGCAGTTCATTTGGAGATGGCCAAAGACTTGTCCTCCGATACTTGCCTGATGTGCATACGCAATTTCATCAACCGCCGTGGTACGCCTGTGAGCATCCGTTCCGATAATGGGACAAATTTCATTTCAGCGGACAAAGAGCTGAAGAAGCAAAAGACGGACTTCGAAAATGGTAAAATAGCTGATGTTCTAGCCAACAAAAACATTGAGTGGCTGTTTAACTGCCCACTGAACCCGCATGCTGGCGGCTGCTGGGAGCGACTTGTACGGAGCGTTAAAAGAGCCATGGGACATGCGCTGAACAATGAAAGTCTTCAAGAGCATTGCCTTCATAGTCTCATGTGTGAAGCAGAAAATATAGTTAACTCCCGACCGTTGACGCATATACCGATAAACGAACCGACTGACGAACCGCTAACCCCTAATCACTTTCTCTTAGGTGCTCCCAACTCCGAACAAACGCCGCATCCGCACGAAGAGAAGATGGTTCCAACCAGGAAGCAATGGTATAAAGTCCAGCAGATGCAGCACCGGTTCTGGAAGATGTGGCTAGACCAATACCTGCCCGACTTGACTAGGCGAACGAAATGGTACAGCAAAGTAAATCCCCTAACCGTTGGCGACGTCGTTCTTCTTTGTGATAAAAACATTCAACGTGCAAAATGGCCGATGGGGCGAATAATAGAAGTTTTCCCGGGTACGGATGGGCAGGTCAGAGCCGCGCGAGTGCAAACGAGCGATGGTGTGTACAAGCGACCAGCATGCATATTGGCTAAACTAGACGTTGGTGAATCTAGTTAGATTCACGGAGGCGGGGATGTTGGCGCAGCTTAGTATATTTGTTTATTCAGTAGTTAAGAAATATGTACGCCCGTTGTGTGAATTGCCTTAAGATAATATTTGATTGTAATTTTGTACTGGTGGCAACGCCACTATAAACTTGTAAGCTCAATTTCAGCGAGGTGTCAGCCATTTCAAAAAAGAAAGAAAACGACATTCGTGGCTGGCAAATCGTTGGGATCACACAAAAGTGTAAGTATACAAGCAAAATAATTTATAATTTTTAATTTCATTAAATGTTCCATAAATTACAGGAAATAAAACATTCTCCTTATTATTATATCACACTTCAAAGAGGAGTTGTTCTTATTTTGCGAGGGCCGGTCACGAATCATCGAAAACAGTATTTACGTAGCAAAACCGTCTAACAACATTATGAACTAAAACTATTATTATTATTTTTTATTTACTTTAATTTATTTTATTTTATTTTTATTCTATTTTTTTATTTTATTTTTATTCTATTTTTTTTATTTTCTTTTTATTATTTTATTTTTTGTCTTATTTTATTTTACATTATTTTTTTCCTTTCTTATTTAACTTTATTTTTTTTGTATATCTTTGTTTTATTTTTTAAATTTTATTTTCTTACTTTATTTTCTTTTTACATAAATGTTTATTTTAATTTATTTTATTTAAATTGACATAACTTGAGTACAAATTGAGATATTTGCATGAAATTTATTATGCAGGTTACTCTCTGGCCAAGGTAGGTTGCTATTGAAAATGGACGAAATCTGACTATAACAATGCCCAATTTCTCTATATCGAAAATCACACAAACTGACATAACTTTAGCAAAAATTTAGATACTTGCATGAAATTTGGTATACTTTCTGGCCAAAGTCGGATGCTAGAGAAAATGGGCGAAAACAGATGATAACCACGCCCTCTATTTCGATATCAAAAAATTCGGAAATCACATAAATTGACATGTCTTGGTTCCATGGTGGTATAGGAAATATTCTTGATGAAATTGGTCGAAATCGCTAAGTATGTACGGTTTACACGAACTTACACTTTCTTCCTTGTTTATTTTATTTTACCCTGCAAACCAGATACCGGCTAGCAACCAAGTTAAATAGTTGGTTTCATTTGAAAATTTTAACCATATGTATACTTTACCTCTCCCTTTCACTTATTGAATTTTCCATTTGCTATAAAGTATACCTGCACTTTTCAAAATATAAAATTTCCCTTTCAAACTCTGGCTAATGTTTTGGTTAAAATGTAGTTAACAGCCATTTGTTGAAGTCGTCAATGTTCTGGCTAACATGTCGTTAATAGTATTTGTTGACATGGTTATGGAAACTGCTAACATGTGGCTAACATTATGTAATGAAACAGTAAATGTTTTGGTTAACATGCTGTTAAAATCATTCTTTGAATATTTCGAAAAACAAGGTAGCATATGGTTAACATATGTAGTTGAATCGGTTACCGAACCAGCTAGCATATGCTTAACATTTATAATTGAATAGGTTACCAAACCAGTTACCAAAACGGTTAGCGCTAAAAGGACAATACATACCGAATTTTTCCAAAAAAATACACGATTGATATTGGTTTAATAAAATATATAATAATATATTTACATTATATTTAATATATAACACATTTGTACTTAAAATTCAATAATAAAAAATGTTGGGATAAGATGTTTCCAAAAATTTTCATAAAAAATTCGCCACCACATGTGATGATTCGATATGACGCGTCCCGTTGTCGTGCTTGCGGATACTTTTTTCATTTTGCGCTTGGGGCGGTTCAGCCAAGCAATTGCTGTCGTATGAAACTTGCAGCAGATCACCCTTTTCCAGTTTATTTTGAAGTTGTGCATACCTATACGTTATTATATATGCGGTCTGCATCTTCCTGCTAAAAAATTAAAAAATATTCTTAAAACAATTCTAATTTTTTCAAAAATATAGCTCTTACCTTTTTTTATTTTATGAAATAATTTGACAAATAAAATTAATTTATGAAGACAGCTGTCATTGTCAACATTGTCAACTCGCACTAATAATTTTGTGAACAGCGCAAAATAATCAAAGTTTTCTCTTTTTGGCAAATCGTATGTACGTTAACCCTACAATGAGGATTTGGTATTTATGGGCTCATGTTTTAATTTATTTCAGAACAATTATTTTTTGGTCGCTTAAGGTTAAAAAAACAACTTCAAAATTGGGGAAATTCTTGAAATAAAAAATGTGTGTGTGTTTGTAATTCGGTTAGCAGTGGTTTGCAGGGTTACTTAACTTTTTTTATTTATTTTTTCTGTTTGTTTTATTTCTTAATATTATTTTATTTAACTTTGTTTTATTTTTTATACCCAGCGTACTAGTACTAGTACAAGGGTATTATAATTTTGTCCACATAACGGTACTACGTAACGGCACAAAATAATCGAGATGGATATTGAGTTCCATATATGAAAGTTCTTAAGTTGAAAAGAGTTCATTTAGGCATGTCCGTCCGTCTGTGTACACGATAACTTGAGTAAAAATTGAGATATTTGGATAAAATTTTGTATACAGGCTACTTTCTGTGCAAGGTAGGTTGCTATTGGAAAAGAGCGAAATCGGACTATAACCACGCCTCTTTTTTCGATATCGAAAATCACACAAATTAACATAACCTGAGTAAAAATTGGGATATTTGCATGAAATTTGGTTTACAGGTTACTTTTCGGCAAAGGTAGGTCGTTGTTGAAAATGGGCGAAATCGGATGATAACCACGCCCCCTTTTTCGATATCGAAAATATCGAAAATCACATAAATTTACATAACTTGAGTAAAAATTGAGATATTTGCATGAAATTTGGTATACAGGTTACTTTATGGCCAAGGTAGATTGCTGTTAAAAATGGTTGAAATCGAACTATAACCGCGGCCTCTTTTACTATATCGAAAATTTCGAAAATCACATAAATTAATATAACTTGAGTAAAAATTGAGATATTTGCCTGAAATTTGGAACACAGGTTACCTTCTGGGCGAGATAGGCTGCTTTTGAAAATGGACAAAATTGGAATATAACCACGCCCCCTTTTCCGAAATTTGGAAATAAGCAAAATAATTATAACCACGCCCCCTTTTATGAAACTTTTAGGAATCGCTGGGTATTTGGTTTACCCGAACTTAGACTTCCTTACTTGTTTATTTTTTTTTTATTCTACTTTATTTTTATCATATTTCATTTTATTTAACTTTATTTTCTTTCTTTTTATTTTTGTATTTTTATTTTTTATTTTTGTATTCCATATTATTTTAATCTTATTTTATTTTAGGGTGGATACCTTGCCGCGGTACGAGGGCTTAAGTCGATAGCCACAGGGCTACGCTGCCCTTGTGATCATAGCTCCGTACGGCACTTCATCACGAGAGCAGCCTAGCCTCTCTGGCGCGACGACAAAGATCTTCCCCCTCCCAATCCAGGGTGTTATGCGACCACGTGGCCATTGGACGTTTGCAGCCGGGAGGCAAATCGTGGCTGTATTTGAACTGAGCCTCTCTGATACCGGGTCGCCTCAGAGAGTAAGCATGGCCTTACCGCGGTACGGGGCTCTGTCGCGGCGGACGACACATTTTCCCCTACTCTTCCCTTGACCCTAAGCTGGCCTTGTCCGGCGATGGGTCGTATGAACAAGATGAACTCAAATATCGCAAATAAAAACGAAAAACCCAAAAAACAAACAACGCCAAATTTCACTCCTCAGCAAAGGAGAGCTATGGAGGAGCAGGCGAGAAAGCAACAACAACGCCGGAGGACAACCTCCGTTCCACAATCAAGGGGGGGATCGACAGCGATGGCAACTACGAGTCGGTCAACCAACCCTCTATCGAGTAAGATTGACTTGATGGGAGCTAGCACCAGTGCGGTTGCCAACGCAGCTAAGCGGACCTCTGACATGAAAACCAGTATCTTTACGTCTGTGGCAGCGGTCTCACGACCTGGCCTCGGAGTTCCGAAGGGGAAGGAAGCTGCCACTGAGATTTCGGCAAGGGGAGCGACCGCGATGGCAACTACGGGTCCGCACTCCCGGGAGACATCTCCCCGCCGCTTCACATACCACGAGAAAAGATTGGCTGCAAAGATCCTGAAGAGGTATGAAGGGGTACCGCAGGAGTCGCTGTCGCCGAATTCCAGTAAATCGGTAGAGCTAGCGAAAGCTGTGATACTGGATTTCCAAAATTCTTACATGCCAAAGAGGTTAAAAGTTAACCCTTTCAAGCGCCAGAGATCGGACCTGGAGTTAAATCCCCCTCCCAAGCGGCATCAGAATACCTCTGGAGCGGGCAAACTAAGCTTTGCTGAGGTAACCAAGGACAGGATCCTTATAGGCGTCCTTGACCGAGGCAATGACCGTCTGGCCATCCCCAAGGACCGGTGGCGTTACGTGCGAAATGAACTCGGCAACATTCTTCTCAACGTTGCTCCGGAGTTTCCGGGTAGTTCGGCGCGAGTAACGGATGCGGGTTGGCACCAGGGTCAGATCAAATTACTCGCATGCGAGGATGCAAAAACCGTAGCACTGTATAAGGCAGCAGCTGCTAAACTGGGTGAAGTCTACAAGGGCGCAAAGATAGAGGTCGTCGACTGGAAGGACATTCCAGCTCGTCCAAGGGCAAGGGCGTGGATTCCGGCCATCCCTGACGAACCCGACAGAATTCTCGGGATGCTACGGCTAATGAATCCGTCCCTCCCAACGCATGACTGGAGTGTCAATCTGGTTGGGGATGCGGTGGGGCCCGACAGACAGGTGGTGTTCACCATGAATAAAGAGTCAATCGAGCCCCTCAAAAGATGCAATGGCCTAGTACACTACAGCGTAGGCCAGATCGTTATCCACGTATATCGTGGTGATGCTCAGCGCGCTGCCTTCTCGGCTGCTCCGGGAGAACCGGAAAACGAATTACCAGAAGAGGAAGCGGAGGATTCCGATGCGGAAAGCATGTTATCCGCCACGTCCCTTGCCGATAGTGCTGTGAACAACTCGGAGATGGAGGACAGCCTACAGGACGAGGAAGTCCTCGACGTCACGGAGGTAGCAGCCAACGCTGAGCGATTAACATCTAACGCTACAGGCAGCAGGACTCTTGCCACGCCACATCGGGCAGTTAATCGGAACAACTGTCGTTGATAGGCAACCTCCGGGATGGGGCAAACCTCGACGACATGGGGACGGCAGGGAAGTCTGTGCGCTCTCATGTTGGTGGTGCTTCAGATTAATCTGCACAAATCTAAAGTGGCTTCGGCTGCTTTAAGTAGTCGTCTTTCTAAAGGCGACGTGGATGTGGTCCTCATCCAAGAACCCTGGGTCAATAGCTCGAGAATCTGCGGATTGGGGACTAAGGGCTTCAAGCTCATTCGAGCCAGCGAGGAAAGCAAAGTCCGTACGTGTATTTTGGTCAAGTCTGAGTTGAACTCCTTTCTCCTACCTAACTACACCAATGGTGATATTACCGCTATCAGTCTAACGGTCGACAGCACCCGCCTGACGGTAGCGTCGGTCTATATGCCCTACGACGCCGAAGAACCCCCACCACAAACGGAGGTGAAAGACCTGGTGTCAAATTTCTGCACGGGTAATCTTATTATTGGAGCAGACGCTAATGCTCAGCATGTCCAATGGGGGAGTTCCGATATCAATGCCAGGGGCGAGTCTCTGTTTGATTACCTCTTAACAACCAACCTGGTAATTTGCAACGTGGGTAATGAGCCTACTTTTATCACTAAGACCCGTAGGGAGGTCATAGACCTCACTATCTGTAGTGAAGGCGCTTATGGGTGGGTCAGAAAATGGCGGGTTCTGGAAGAACATTCATTCTCCGACCACCGTTACATAGAAATGGTTTTAGACTTTATTGTAGAACAACCAATCATGAAGCGCAATCCACGTAACACAAATTGGCAGTTACACAATGAAATATTAGACAGAGACCTCCCAGTACTGCCCTCACAAGCCCCCTCATCAGTAGAGGAGCTGGAGGATCTTGTTACTACATTTACATCGGCGCTCTCAAATGCTCTAGGACAGGCTTGTCCAGTGCCAAAACCACGCGGTAAACACAGGCCACATTGGTGGTCCTACGATTTGGACTCGTTCCGCAAATCATGCCGGAAACAATTTAACAAGGCCAAGAGCCTCGGCTCTGAGCCTCATTGGCACGAATATAAAGCTAAACTTAGGGCCTACAAAAAAGCTCTGAGACAAACGAAGAGAACTTCGTGGAGAAATTTCTGCACTGGCGTCGAAAAGGTCGACGACACAGCGAGACTTAGACGAGTCCTCTCGAAAAGTCAAACAGCCATCAGCTATTTGCGAAAAACTGACGGATCCTGGACCAGCACGGAAGAGGAAACCCTTGAGCTGCTCTTGAATACACATTTTCCGGGGAATCTGCATGACGCACCACTAGTACCTGCAACAAACCTGGCAGTAAAAATACCCATCACTGAGGAAAGGGTAAGGTGGGCAGTTAAGAGCTTTGAACCGTATAAGGCTGCCGGGCCGGACGGGATTATCCCCGCGCAACTTATAAACACGTTGGAGACATCAGCTAAATGGCTGGTATTTCTCTTCACAGCCTGCCTGGCTCTCAACCACATTCCGGGCTCCTGGAGAAGCGCCACGGTAGTGTTTATCCCTAAGGCTGGGAAGGCATCCCACTACGAGCCAAAAGACTACAGAGCGATCAGTCTCTCGTCCTTTGTACTAAAAACCTTTGAGAGGATATTAAGCGACTACCTCTTAACGACTATTGATAGCAACCTTATCTCTAGCTATCAGCATGCATACACCAAGGGTAAATTAACAGAAACCGCTCTGCACAGCCTAGTATCTGTCATTGAGAAATCGCTGTGTGAAAAGGACTACTGTCTCGTGGCCTTCCTAGACATTGAGGGGGCTTTCAACAATATAAGCCCGGAGGCTATCAACTCCGCTCTAACTAATCTGGGCGTAGATAGACCTCTAACTGGTTTAATTGACCAACTTTTAAGGGGAAGGAAAATAGCTTCTTCACTTGGTACGGTTGAGTTATCACGCTATGTCACAAGGGGAACACCCCAGGGTGGTGTTCTTTCCCCGCTTTTATGGAACCTCACAGTCAACTCGTTGCTACGTGACACAAGCTGGGAGGGCGGGAAGATAGTGGCATACGCGGACGATTTAGCTATTGCATTCAGAGGCAAGTTCCCACAAACTCCGTGTGACCTGATGCAAGTAGCACTGCGAGAGGTTTCGAGGTGGTCCTCTCGCTGCGGACTTAGTATCAAAGGAAAGTGGTAGTTGTCCTCTTCACCAACCGGTACAAAATGCCGCCACTAAGCCTACCAGAACTAGATGGCACGCGCCTGGGCTTGTCGGATAAGGCCAAGTTTCTAGGCATAGTTCTGGATAGGAAACTGAATTGGAAGGACAATGTTCTTCAGCGCCAAAAGAAAGCTTGCATCGCTCTTTACACATGCAAAAGAGCCATTGGCAAAAAATGGGGGCTCAGCCCTAGAGTATGCAGTTGGATCTACACGGCCATCATTCGTCCAATCATGCTATATGGAGTCGTCGTATGGTGGCCTGCGCTGAGCAAGGCAACATACCTGAATCTGTTGCGGATTGTCCATAGATCCAATATGATCTGTATAAGCGGTGCGCTAAGGACAACGCCCAACGAAGCCCTCCAGGTCATTCTGGGCATTTTGCCACTTGATCTGGAAGGGTTTCGGTCAGCAGCGGCATCAGCTCTGCGCCTAAGAGAAACCTCCAGTTGGGGTGCGGGTACTATTGGACACTCCAGTATTCTGGAATCTTACAGCTTTCTCCCTCTAAGCACAGATCGTTGTGCGACCACTACAGTCGGTGATAGCTGTTTCAAAATAAACATTCCCAGCAGAGAAGACTGGGAGAGGACGGATTGGGGTCCCGAAACAAATGGAGGCACTTCCATATACACCGACGGCTCGAAGTTGGACGGCAGAGTTGGAGGAGGGGTTTATTCAAGGGATTTGGACCTTGAGCTCTCCTTCACACTACCTGATCATTGTAGCGTCTTCCAGGCGGAAGTCTCGGCAATCCTATACGCCGCGGCCTGGTTAAGCAAACGTGTTATCGGAGAAGATATCGCTATTTTCAGCGATAGCCAAGCGGCCATCAAATCCCTTGGCTCATACACGTTCAACTCTGAACTGACGCTCAGCTGTCGTCGATCTCTTCAGGAGATGGCCCAACAGAACCGCGTAAACCTCATATGGGTCCCGGGACATAGGGACATTGAGGGAAACTGTAAGGCAGACGAGCTTGCCAGGCAGGGCACGACCAAGCAGGTTCTTCAGGATAAAGAGCGCTTAGGTATGCCGTTTGCCACATGCAAACTAATGCTGAAGGAGCACACACTCCGTCAAGCCAACGAAAGATGGCTGCAATCCCCAGGGTGTCGGATATCGAAACAAACCTGGCCAAAATGGGATCTTAAAATGTCTAGACGCATTTATGCCCTAACTAGGAGGGAAATCTGCATATTGATAGGGGTATTAACCGGTCACTGCCTCATTGGTAGGCATGCAGAAAGGCTAGGTGTGCCCTACCGATGATGCTGCAGGAGTTGCAAAGATGATGAGGAGGAGGAAACAGTGGAACACCTCATCTGCAACTGTCCGGCTTTAAGCGGCGCGAGAACGCGCTTTTTGGGAGTTCCGTTCCTGGATAGCCTAAGCCAGATCGCGGAAGTGGACATAAAGGACTTGATGGCCTTCATAAAGTCATCTAAGTGGTTCGAGGAGGAGTAACGGTGTCGGTTTAGGAGTGTCAGTCCCGGGATTCTGCTATGTGGAAAATCCCAACAACTCAGGGATTTTCCATTTGGCTGGGTCCCGGGACTGACTTTCCTTGTGTTGGTGGTATCACAACGGGCCTTTCAAAACTGGCCTAAGTGTGCCTCTGCGGCAGCCACTTGAACCTAACCTTACCTAACCTATTTTATAAAACTTGGTTTTGTTTTTTTCAATTTTATTACTTTATTTAATTTTTAAAAATTTTTATTTTACTTTAGTTTGATTTTAGAATAATGAATTCATTATTTCGACCCTTCGCGACTCCCCTTCATTGGAAGGAATGTGCGCATTTTCCAATTCCATGCCAGCGAATTCGTTCAAATTGTAGTTAGGTAGATTCGGAGCTTCAACGTTGAAATTTATACAAATATTGTGCAGAGCACAACAGGCGTTTGTCATTTGTGTTGCTTTCTCAGGGGAATAGTGAAGTTTCCTTTCATTTAGAAGGTACCAAAAACGACATTTTAACACACCAATTGTTCTTTCTATTATATTTCTACCTTTGGCTTGATGAGTGTTGAAGGTAGACTCTCTGCTGCCTAAGCTCGCAATCCTAAATGGAGTCATTAAATATGGACTTAGGGGGTACCCGGAATCTCCTATAAGAAACTTAAGTTACATTCGTAAGATAAAATGGTTTCAACATCGTACCTAAAAATATTGAACTGCGATCTCCCGTACTATACGTTCTGTGCAAAATGTCCTTAAGCTCACTGTTTGCCCAAACAAATGAATCATGCGTTGAACCCGGGAAACGAGCATCTACATAACGTATGTTCATTTTGTGATCACAAGCCTTTGAATATACCAAGTAAAAAATATGTTATGTATATCAAATTTGTTTATTTTCACTTACAATCATGGCATTAATGTGTAAAACCCTTTCCTATTAAGGTACTGATGTTTCAGTCGATTTGAAGCAACAATTCCAATGTGTGTGCCATCCACGCATCCGATGATACCCAGCAGACGACATTTTTCGAAGAAAAAACGTCGGGCGCTTGTTTCTCTTGTTCCGTCATTTCCATACTTATCCATTCGCGGAAAATTATTTGATCGAATACATCTAAGACTTGCTTTAGGACCACTGACACTGTTGCTTGTGCGAAACCTAGTTCGTAGTCGTTACCAACTCCTTTCTGGTACGTCCCATCGGCGAAAAATCGCAGAGCACAGGCTAGCTTCAAAATTGGGGGAATCGCTGCACTACGTTGTATTTGCAACGAGCTTTCCATTTTTTCCAAGAGAAATATAAAAGCATATTTGTTTATTCTGAAGTACGACACGAATCTGTAATACATATAACATTACAAGATAATGTTTTACAGCTTTGCAGGTCCCAGCTTTTCAGACGAGCCCTGGAAGGCTCCCTGGCTGGGATATGTTATACTTACAGCGTATTTGGGAGACCCATTGGGTCTGAACTATCGCGAAGGTTGCGTCTTATCCTTAGGACGTTGCCTTCATCCACTTCATACCGGTCCTCGAAGAATAAGGGGACTATTACGGTTCGCGAGTCGCTTGAGTTATTCGAGTCGCCTTATTTGGCGAATCGCCTAGCTCGAATGATTATGGATAGCGAACAAACTAGTTCGCCTGAAACATTTTGTTACCAGTTCTAAAAACAGAAAGCGGTGAACGTCAAATGTAAAAAAAAAACTTCAAATTGAACAAAACTGAAGTTTCAGTTATTTATTATTATTGTACGTTTTTATTGAATATTGTAGTTAAGAGCCAGACAAGCTGCATATAGAAAAACCAACCATTTACAACGTGTGCGGAGTTGTGCGAGGATAATCCCGTCTGGTCCAACAGCCTTGAACGGCTCGAATCTTTTAATTACCCACCTTATCCCTTCTTCCGTGATGAAAAGGTGTGCAGCCAGGTTTGTTGCAGGTGCTAAGAGTGCAACATGCGAGTTCTCTGGAAAGTGTGTAATCAAGAGCAGCTCCAGCGTTTCACGTTTCGAGCTGGTCCAGGATCCGGCATGTTTCCGCAAATAGCCTATATGTAGCTGTTTGAGTTCTTGAGAGCACTCGTCTCAGTCTCGCTGTATAGTCGACATTCTCGACCGCAGTACAAAAATTTCTCCACAAAGTTCTCTTCGCCTGCCTCAGAGCCTTGTATGTTTATATTTATATCTGAGTCATTGAGTCTCCTTGCGAAGGCTCTTGACCTTATTAAATTGTTTCCTCCACCAGTGTGGCATATGTTTACAGCGTGGTTTTGGCACTGGACAGGCCTTATCGAGGGCATTTAAGAGCGCCGTTGTAAAGGTCGTAACTAGGTCTTCCGGCTACGTACAGGTCATACCACCACCGGTCTTTGGCGATGGCCAAACTGTCGTTGCCTCGGTCAAGGATGCCTATTACGATCCGGTCCATGGTCACTTCAGCAAATCTTGGTTTACCCCAAAATGACCACAAAATGACACCACTATATCCCCAAAATTCCCCCAAAATGATCCCAATATTACCACAAAATGACCAAAAAATATCTCCAGAATGAACACAAAATTAGTCAAAATGACCACAAAAAACCCCCAAAATGACCCTAAAATATTCCCAAAATGACCACAAAAAAACCCCAAAATGACCCTAAAATATTCCCAAAATGACCACAAAATAACGACTAAAATTTCCTCGAAATTAGTCCAAAATGACCCCAAAATATTCCCAAAATGACCACAAAATAACGACTAAAATTTCCTCGAAATTAGTCCAAAATGACCACAAAATAACAACAAAATATAATCAAATTTAGTCCTAGATGACCACAAAATAACTTCAAAATATTCCCAAAAATACCCCAAAATGACCACAAAATGACACCAAATTATTCAAAAAATGACCACAAAATAACAACAATATATCCCCGAAATTAGTCCAAAATGACCACCAAATAACCCCAAAATGACACCAAATTATTCCAAAAATTACCACAAAATAACGACTAAAATTTCCTCGAAATTAGTCCAAAATGACCCCAAAATATTCTAAAAATGACCACAAAATAACAACAAAATATCATCAAATTTAGTCCAAAATGATCACAAAATAACTCCGAATTATTCCCAAAATTACCCCAAAATGACCACAAAATGACACCAAATTATTCAAAATAACAACAATATATCCCCGAAATTAGTCCAAAATGACCACAAAATAACGACTAAAATTTCCTCGAAATTAGTCCAAATTGACCCTAAAATATTCCAAAAATGACCACAAAATAACAAAAAAATATCATCAAATTTAGTCCAAAATGACCACAAAATAACTCCAAAATATTCCCAAAATTACCCCAAAATGACCACAAAATGACACCAAATTATTCAAAAAATGACCACAAAATAAAAACAATATATCCCCGAAATTAGTCCGAAATGACCACAAAATAACCCCAAAATGACCACACAATGAGCCCAAAAAATCCCCAAAATGACAACAAAATATTTCAAAAATGACCATAAAATAACAACAAAATATCCCCGAAATTAGTCCAAAATAACCACAAAATGACCCACAAATAATCCCAATATGACCATAAAATCAAATTTTTCCTCCTCGTCACCTTCAAATTCTGTTAGCCAGATTTTGACACTCCCGGCGAACGAATTTGGATCGAGTCGCAAACAGTAATCGCTTCATTTTTGACATTCGCTTAATTTTGAAGTTTGAGGCGAATGTTACCGGGCGACTCGCAGTCGGTAATACAAATGTAGGCGAGTCGCGCATATTTTTGTTCGACTCGCAAACCGTAATAGGCCCCTAAATCTACACTGTTCATAGTTTTTTTAAATTCAATAATGATTTGAATTATCAAATAATAAATAATTGAAACTTCAATTTTATTTAATTTGAAATGTTTTTTAACATTTGACGTTCGCCACTTTCTGTTTTTAGAACTGGCAACAAAATTTTCTAGGCGAACTGATATGTTCGCTATCCATAATCATTCGCGCCAGGCGACTCGCCAAATGAGCCGACTCGAATATTTCAAGCGACTCGTGAACCGTAATAGGGCCCGTAGCTTTAATTATACAACACTGTCTCGTCCTCGATATCAAACTGGTAGTAACGTCAGTTGCCAGATCTAATCACAACATTTTACAACACAAAAAAAAAAAAAAAAAAAATTTTTTGCCGAATGGCAACCCATATCCAGACTGCCATCCCTAATTCATTACGTTTTGTTGTGTGGATCTAATCGCACGTGTTTTAGCTTTGACTGAAAATGGATTCATCAAAATCAATTTTAGAAGAGGCTATGCGAAGAATAGCTATTTTGGAGAATGATGCTGCTGATCGCAGGAATAAGCATGAGACAGGCCACAAAAGTCGCAAAAGAAAAAGACGCAATTAGTCGCAGTTCTGCCGCAGCTAGTTCTATTAGTCGCGACACCAGTTCAAGTAGCCGTTACAGCGAACTTAAGTTGACACTAGCGGCGCATGCTCTTAAAAGAGATGAATATCAACTGGCGCTGCAAAACCAGCTAGGTGCAGCGTTAAGTGCGTTGGGACAAGCATTTTCGATGACATTGAAGCAAGATCCCGAAGATGAAGCAAACAAAACCGTCAACGAGGCACTTGGAGACACAGGCAAATTGCTTACTGATTTAAACTATAAGTTGTCTACCACTAGGCGTTCATTTATATTGCCTGGTTTAACCCTGTTGTCTAAGAGTGTAGCGACAGAAGGGCCGGTTGACACGTTCCTTTTTGGCGAAGCGTTCACCGAACGGGTCAAAACAGCGTCTGCATTAGAAAAAGTGGGCAAGGATATGCTAAAAACTTCGGTAGGCACTAATAAAAGTGGACCTTCGAAATCGACCACAGGCTATATACGAAAGCAATATTTAAACTCCAAGCCCCCTGTCAAGAAGTACAATCAGAGAAAAACATACCAGACAGGGGGCAGCGCATCTCGGAACAAAACAAGTCATCATCGGGACAGCAGGAATCACACCAGGAATCGCAACAGGAACCGCACCAACTACCATGATAGATCAGGTAGGCAATATTGCGGGGCAATTAAACTTTTTTATAAATGAATGGCGACAACTTACCTCAGACAGCGTAGTGCTGCAAGCTATATCTGGATATAAAATACCCTTTTGTGCACAGGTGTATCAAACTCAGGTGCGTAAAGAACCTGCAATTACGAATGAAGAGATGGTTTACTACGAAGCAGAGATTCGGCAATTGTAGAGAAAGGGTGCAATTAATACCTGTAACGCAACTGAGGGTCAATTTGTGTCGCCATTTTTCTTGGTAGACAAGCCAAATGGGGGGAAGAGATTTATTCTTAATTTAAAAATGCTAAATAAGTTTATTGTTGCCCCTCATTTTAAACTCGAGGAATTCTTATCACCATTAGCGACAGGCAAGGCAAATTACGGCACTCTCAATACCTACAGATCTGCTATATCACTTTTGTCAAATTGGGATGTTGGAAGGGACCCGATAATTAAGAGATTCTGCAAGGGGGTTTCAGTGCTTAAACCGCAGCGTCCTAGATATATCCAGACATGGGACCCAAGTATAGTACTAGATTTCCTGACAAATCTAGGACCAAACAGTGGATTAGACCTTGATCGAATCTCCAAGAAACTGGCTACCCTATTGGCGTTAGTAACGGCACAAAGGGTTCAAACATTATCAAAAATCAAAGTTGAAAACATTAACTTTGATGCGGCTGGATTAACGATAAAAATCCCGGATAGAATTAAGACATCTGTAGTTGGCGGCATTTAACCGAATATGATCATTCCCATGTATACGGAGAATGATATAATTTGCCCAGTAGCAGCCTTAGAAATGTACCTCAGCCGAACAGAGAGTTTAAGAAGCCAATCGGACAATCTTTTTATAACAATTAATAAGCCGCATCGCCAGGCGTCGTCACAAACAATCAGCAGATGGATAAAACAAGTTATGCAAGAAAGTGGGCTGGATGTAAGCAAATTTAGCACACGTCATGCAGCTATCTCAGCGGCCTTTAGGAATGGAGTCGACATTGAGACTATACGAAAAGCTGCTGGTTGGACGAAGAAGTCCGAGACATTTGCTCGTTTTTATCACAGACCTATTGAAAATGGAACAAAGTTTGCGAGTTCAATTTTTCATTGTCAAAATCAAATAACCAGTGAATTGAAAATTGAATTAAATAAAACACGTTAGACAAATCTCAAAAGTTTGTAAATAACTACCAGTTTGATATCGAGGACGAGACAGTGTTGTATAATTGTACGATCAAACGAACTTACCTGAGTGAAGTTCGATCGTAATTATACTAGCTGTCTCGTCCGAAGATATCAAACCCACCCACCCTAAAAGTTTTAAGATTTAAAGGAGATATAATTCTAAAATTTTAGTTATACCCTGAGTCGATTTGTCGGAAATTGTAAAATGAATGAATTAGGGATGGCAGTCTGGATATGGGTTGCCATTCGGCTCAAAAAATTTTTTTTTTTTTTTTTGTGTTGTAAAATGTTGTGATTAGATCTGGCAACTGACGTTACTACCAGTTTGATATCTTCGGACGAGACAGCTAGTATAATTACGATCGAACTTCACTCAGGTAAGTTCGTTTGATCGTACAATTACCCATTAAGGACCGCTTGCATAAAAGCCGATAACAACTAATCGCCCGGTTACCAAAGTTTAATTGACGTATTTTCTTCGGTTAGCTGTCAAACTAATCACCGATTAGTCGTTATCGACTTTTATGCAAGCGGCCCTAATGGGTCAGTTACATAAAGCTTTATTTTGGCTTTACCTCAAACTTTGACTTTGACAGAAAAGTTCAGTATACGTATTTAAACGAAGCATGGCAAATTGGAGACCTCAAGGTTGAAGCAAGGTTGAAATTTGGCAAACTCTCAAATTTTGCTTGCTTTGCTTGCTTTGACAATCAGATGTTGATGACTTTGCTTTAATTAAAGAATAAAAAGTTGCAGGAAATAATAATTAATTCATTTTTTCTCTATTAAATTAATAAATTAACCAAAAAATTCTGAATGCAAATTTATAAATAACGAAAACAAATGTATAAAAGAGAAGCGTCAAGGCGTTCATTGTAGCATACCTCTGAAGTTCGACGCAAAGTTTTGAGGTAGCAAGTGTCAGGCGAGGTTAACAAAGCTTTATGTATTCGACCCTTAAGTTTCTTGCTGGGCAATTCTAAATTTGGAACACAGGCAGGGTTGCTCTTTTGAGGAACTGTTGATTGTATTGTTCGGCGAATGAGGCCAAATGTGATGGAATTCCAAATTTGGAAAATGAGATTTGTATGGAAAGAAGCACCAAATTGCAATTTTTGGGTTGAATTTAGTTAACTCTGCATTGAATTTGAACACAAATTTTTGTTGCGATGGAGGGAGACCCCCAGAACACAAAACAACAAACTGGAACTTAAGGCAACTTATGGGGCCTATTACGGTTTGCGAGTCGAACAAAAATATGCGCGACTCGCCTACATTTGTATTACCGACTGCGAGTCGCCCGGTAACATTCGCCTCAAACTTCAAAATTAAGCGAATGTCAAAAATGAAGCGATTACTGTTTGCGACTCGATCCAAATTCGTTCGCCGGGAATGTCAAAATCTGGCTAACAGAATTTGAAGGTGACTAGGAGGAAAAATTTGATTTTATGGTCATATTGGGGTAATTTTGTGGTAATTTCGTTGTTATTTTGTGGTCAGTTTGGGAATATTTTGGACTGATTTCGGGGATATTTTGTTATTTTATGGTCATTTTTGAAGTATTTTGCTGTCATTTTGGGTATTTTTTGGGCTCATTGTGTCGTCATTTTGGGGTTATTTTGTGGTCATTTTGGACTAATTTCGGGGATATATTGTTGTTATTTTGTGGTCATTTTTTGAATAATTTGGTGTCATTTTGTGGTCATTTTGGGGTAATTTTGGGAATATTTTTGAGTTATTTTGTGGTCATTTTGGACTAAATTTGATGATATTTTGTTGTTATTTTGTGGTCATTTTTGGAATATTTTGGGGTCATTTTGGACTAATTTCGAGGAAATTTTAGTCGTTATTTGTGGTAATTTTTGGAATCTTTTGGTGTCATTTTGTGGTCATTTTGGTTTTATTTTGTGGTCATTTTGGACTAATTTCGGGGATATATTGTTGTTATTTTGTGGTAATTTTTTGAATAATTTGGTGTCATTTTGGGGTAATTTTGGGAGTATTTTGGAGTTATTTTGTGGTCATTTTGGACTAAATTTGATGATATTTTGTTGTTATTTTGTGGTCATTTTTGGAATATTTTGGGGTCATTTTGGACTAATTTCGAGGAAATTTTAGTCGTTATTTTGTGGTCATTTTTGGAATATTTTGGTGTCATTTTATGGTCATTTTGGGAATATTTTAGGGTCATTTTGGGGGTTTTTTGTGGTCATTTTGACTAATTTTGTGTTCATTCTGGAGATATTTTTTGGTCATTTTGTGGTAATATTGGGATCATTTTGGGGTAATTTCGGGGATATAGTGGTGTAATTTTGTGGTCATTTTGGGGTAAACCAAGCTTTGCTGAAGTGACCATGGACCGGATCGTAATAGGCATCCTTGACCGAGACAACGACAGTTTGGCCATCGCCAAAGACCGGTGGTGGTATGACCTGTACGTAGCCGGAAGACCTTTACAACGGCGCTCTCAAATGCCCTCGATAAGGCCTGTCCAGTGCCAAAACCACGCTGTAAACATAGGCCACACTGGTGGAGGCAAAAATTTAATAAGGCCAAGAGCCTTCGCAAGAAGACTCAATGACTCAGATATAAATATAAACATACAAGGCTCTGAGGCAGGCGAAGAGAACTTTGTGGAGAAATTTTTGTACTGCGGTCGAGAATGTCGACTATACAGCGAGACTGAGACGAGTGCTCTCAAGAACTCAAACAGCTACATATAGGCTATTTGCGAAAACCTGCCGGATCCTGGACCAGCTCGAAACGTGAAACGCTGGAGCTGCTCTTGATTACACACTTTCCAGAGAACTCGCATGTTGCACTCTTAGCACCTGCAACAAACCTGGCTGCACACATTTTCATCACGGAAGAAGGAATAAGGTGGGTAATTAAAAGATTCGAGCCGTTCAAGGCTGTTGGACCAGACGGGATTATCCTCGCACAACTCCGCACACGTTGGAAATGGTTGGTTTTTCTATATGCAGCTTGTCTGGCTCTTAACTACAATATTCAATAAAAACGTACAATAATAATAGGTTTGTTTACTGGCCAAAAAAATGTTCAGAGTAGGTTAGAGCAGAGCAGAGCAGCGCAGCTGTCAAAATAGAAATAGAGCAACTCAGAGCAGAAATGCCATGAAACACTTGAATCTCGATAGTTTCTTTTTATTTGGTTGTTTTGTTTAAATCTTCAAAATTAATGCAAATTCACCTATACAAAAACATTGATTTTCTTGCAAGCTAATTTTTTTTGAAGTTTTCAAAAATTTATTTTTTCCTGAATGACAATTGCTTCTCTGCTCTAACTTACTCCATAAAAAAAGCTAGAGCAGAAATTTGTGATCTGGATTACTCTAGTTTTGTTTTGAGCGTACTCATGAAACAAAAGATAGAGCAACCTAGAGCAAGAAAAGTGTTCGTCAATAAACAAACCTAATAAATAATTGAAACTTCAGTTTTGTTCAATTTGAAGTTTTTTTTTTACATTTGACGTTCACCGCTTTCTGTTTTTAGAACTGGCAACAAAATGTTTCAGGCGAACTAGTTTGTTCGCTATCCATAATCATTCGAGCTTGGCGACTCGCCAAATAAGGCGACTCAAATAACTCAAGCGACTCGCGAACCGTAATAGGCCCCTATATTTTAGTAGCAATTTGCATTTAAAGTTGAAAATTTTACCAATCAAAATGTATCACATTATCCGATTTCCCGAACATTTTACACACAAAATTAATTAATATTATTTAAATGGAGGTTTCCCTACCACCCGCACTGTTTCTTTCTTATTATTAAACGCGAAAAAACACAGAAACCAGTGAATATTAACATTAATAACGCCATATTAATACACCCCTCATCACTCACCACCAACAATGCTTTTGTTTAGTTAGTAATGCTTATGTACATATTTACATGAATAAACAAACTAAGGGCCGCTTGCATAAAATCTGATAACGACTAACCGGAGTTTAATTGACGTATTTTGTATGGTTAGCTGTCAAGCTAATCACCGATTAGGCTTAATCGGCTTTTATGCAAGTGGCCCTAAGTGCATATGATTATTTAATTTCACATGCCCTTATTTTGTTTATTCATCACTAAAAAATGGTTTTGTTTAATAAATAAGCACACAAAGAAACGCTTTTACTTTATTATTTATTTTCACACACAAACAACAACTAAGAACTAGCATAGCGAGAGCCTGATACAACTAGTTGTTATTCGTTCGTTGCTTTATCGAGTACGATAACAACGGTGTTGCCAGACCTCAAAAAGCAACTTTATTATACAAAACCGAATTCTGGTAAAAATGTTTTTATATTTTATTATAACTCTTAATAAATATGAAAATTAGGGGAGGGCATCAAAAGACGCGTATTCACGAGTAGATTAAGAACCCGAAAGCGGAAATTAATTTTGTTTATCCGTTCTAAAGTTATAGGCAAAAATACATAAGTTTCAGGCAACCACCCGGACTTGGCATAGCGTTGCCCAGGGTTATTTATAATAAGCGCGGCCGAAGGCCGCCAACTAAGGAAGGTGTTCTGCACATAGATACCATGGATATCGCCCCAATACATTATACATTAGTTTCGTACCGTGGCCGAAGGCCGCAGAAGGACTTAGCATGGTGTAGTCCAGGTTTGTTTTTAAAATTAAATTTTAAATATTTCACATACGCGGTTTTGCACCCACAACAGTGGTACCTCAAATCAAAGCTAATTTAATTACCTGTCCAATGCAAAAACAAAATTTGAAAATCGATTCAATAGTATTGAAGTCATTTTGATTTAAAAAATGCTTTAAATGAACTTTGACCCTTAATAACCTTTGTTGGGTTGAAAAAAGTTAATTTCCGCTTTCGGATTCTTAATCTTTTGAGCCCTTACTTGAATTTTTTGCTTCAAACTTCGGAGGGGACCGTAAACTGCACCTTTACCATATTCTAAAATTGCACGATCTAAGTTAATTTATTTTGACCCCATCATTTACCCCTCAAACCCCTTCCTTTTAACCTCACGTAATAAGGTTTGATTGATACATGCCTGGCAGCACCTACTACTCGTTGATAGTTCAAGTTGTTGTTGTGGCATTTACAATGGTTAATTTGGATTTATCCTTTTTGGTTTAACACAATCGGTGATTAACTTGACAGCTAACCATACAAAATACGTCAATTAAACTCCGGTTAGTCCCTAAGAGCCACTTGCATAAACGCCGATAACGACTAATCGGTGATTAGTTTGACAGCTAACCGAACAAAATACGTCAATTAAACTCCGGTAACCGGGCGATTAGTCGTTATTGGCTTTTATGCAAGCGGCCCTAAGTTGCAAAATGTGCTTTGTTTAAAGTTAAGTGTGCAAAAAGAAAAAGTTAAAATAATATATAATAAGTGATGAATAAACAAAATAATTGCATCTGAAATTGATAATCATATGCACTTTGTTTACGCGCACCGCACCTAAACGTCTGTTATCCGTGCCTAAACTTGAGCTGCAAGCCGCAGTGTTGGGCACAAGGTTAAGTCAAACGCTAGTCAACTATCACGATTTCAACATATGTCGCATTTTGTTATGGAACGACTCAGAAACAGTTTTGCAGTGATCAACTCATCCGAAAGAAAGTATAAGCCCTTTGTAGGCCACCGGGTGGCGGAGATTTTAAGCACAATGAAACCACAACAATGGCGTTGGGTGCCAACCCAGCAAAACCCAGCAGAAGCAGATACACGCCCATCGAACCCACCTTAGTTTGACTATGATAGTCGTTGGATAAATGGTCCAGACTTTTTGAAGCACGAAGAGCATTGGCCAACCACTATTGTCGAGCTTTCAACAGTCTTAACAATTTCATTGATTTTACTAATTTTCATTCGTACTTAAAGATGAAGCGGACAGTCGCATGGGTGTTGCGAGACGTATCAGTATTTCGTAAGAAAGGCGCAAGTGTTGGGGCCCTTACAGCAGCAGAAATAGACGAAGCAGAGAAAATTATTTGCAAGGTGGTTCAGCGAGAGTGTTTTGCTACAGAAATTGCAGATCTCTCCTCCTCGCGTCATCTATCTAAACAAAGCCTGGACGAACATGGTATTTTGAGATTGAATAGTCGCATCGACAATGCATCGTATTTGCCTTTACAAACCCGGCATCCTATACTATTGCCATCGAAACATATAGTCACGGAACTAATCGTACGCCATTATCACAACAAAGCACACCATCAGAACATAGCGATCATAATCAACGAGGTGCGGCAAAAGTTTTGGATCCCGCACATTAAAACCTTATACAAAAGGGTACAGCGAAAATTTCTGGAGTGTAAAATCAGCAACGCTACTCCTGTAGCACGGTTGATGGGGCAGCTTCCAACCGACCGCGTCACGCCATACGTACGCCCGTTTTCTTATACCTGCGTGGACCTCTTCGGCACGCTTAGAGTGTGGGGCGAAGAAGAGAGAAAAGGTGAGTGTCATCTTCACCTGTTTGACTATAAGAGCGGCGCACATAGAGATAGCGGAGGATCTGTGAACAGATTCCTTCATCGTGTGCCTCAGAAATTTCGTAAATCGTTGTGGTACTCCGGTAGAATACGGAGTGATAATGGCACTAATTTTATAGGTACGCAAAAAGAGCTGCAAAGCGCCGCGCAATTACTCGACACAGACCGTATTCCAACAGAAGCCACGAAATACAACATAGAGTGGCGGTTCAATTGCCCATCAAATCCCAGCTCAGGTGGATGCTGGGAAAGATTGACAAGAATTGTTAAGTCTCTGCTAAATAAAACAGCACCCAGAGTGGCCACCCTACAGAGCGTGCTAATTTTTTATATATTATAATATTATTAATTCGAGACCGTTGACAGATCTGCCGCTAACACACGAAGATGACGAACCGCTGACACCGAATCACTTTCTGCTTGGTTGCGTTAATTCAACGCAGACACCACATCCCCTTGAAGAAAATATTTGCTTACGAAAACAGTGGAGGATAGCGCAGAACCTCAAAGATCGCATATGGAAACAGTGGGTCACAGAGTACTTACCTCAACTTATATGTCGTCCCAAATGGCAAGATACAGCTGCGCCTCTCCGCGTCAACGGTTTGGTCTTGGTCTGCGAGGCATCTCAACCACGTACTCAGTGGAAGAAGGGTCGTATAACGAAAGTATTTGCCGAAGTAAAGTCAAGGGGAAGGCTTCGGCGTCGTCCAGCCACACGCCTAGCTCGGCTTATTATAGATGGTGAATCCCAGGGAGATTCACGGGGGGAGGAGTGTTAGGCACCCTTGGCCGTTCCCTTCAGAAATAAGCGAACACAGCAAAATTCGAGTCATTGGCAAAAAAGAATTGGCGAAGGCAGACGTATTCAAATACAATCAAGAAACAAAATCGACAAAGTCAAAACCAAGTGCAACAGAAGTCCGCGCAATATAAATGCAACCAGCACAAGGCTTTATACAACAACAGCAGTGAGTAACTGCAGCGCATACTTAAAACCACCAAACATTAAGTTAAAATCAAACAGTTAAAAACTCTGTAATCAAATAACCTTAATAAATCAAATTTACTTTTCAATTTAACCAAAAGGAGAATTTTGTTCAAACAGAATTTCTTTGCAATTTACAGAATTTTCTCACCCAGAATTTTGTAATACAGAATAATGACACGCTCCCTTCCCAAAATGATCCGAAACTGAACCCAAAACGACCCAAAAATGATCCCAGAATGATTCCAAAATAACCCTAAATTAATCCCAAAACGGTCGCAAAAAGACCCTCAAATGTTCGCAAAATGATCCAAAATTGGACCCCATATGATACCAAAATGACTCCACAATTATACGAAAAGTGCCCCAAAATTATCCCAAAGTGACCCGTAAATGATCCCTTTAATTGCCCAAAATGATCCGAAAATAACTCCAAAATTATCCAAAAATGATCCCAAAATTACCCTAAAATAATCCCAAAATAGTCCCAAAACGACCGCAAAAGAACCCTCAAATGGGGTATTGTTTAGTATACTCTGCCGCTCCCCTAAGAGCACAAAACAACAAACCGCAACTTAAGGCGGCTTATATTTTACTAGAAATTTGCATTTATAGTTACAAATTTTACCGAACAAATTGTATCACTTTAATCGATTTCCCGAACATTTTAAACGTAAAACTAATTAATATTGTTGAAATAGAGATTTCCCTACCACCCGCACTGCCTCTTTCTTATTATTAACCCGAATAAATTACAGAAACCGCGAAAATATTAACAATTTTTTTTTTTACTAAAAACGCCATGTATATGCACGTCGCATACTTTACCAACCACAATGCCTAGCATTGCAGTTTTAGCGAGTACCTCTGCTGACTGCATATACACACAAATAAACAAAGTGCATATGATTATTCAATTTCAGATGCACTTATTTTGTTTATTCATCACTTAAAATATTATTTTAATTATTAGTTTGACAGCTAACCGAACAAAATACGTCATACCGAACAATTAAACTCCGGTAACCGGGCGATTAGTCGTTATCGGCTTTTATGCAAGCGGCCCTAAGTTGCAAAATGTGCTTTGTTTAAAGTTAAGTGTGCAAAAAGAAAAAGTTAAAATAATATATTAAGTTATGAATAAACAAAGTAAGTGCATCTGAAATTGAATAATCATGTTTAGCAGAGACTTTAGAATTCTTATCAATCTTTCCCAGCATCCACCTGAGCTGGGATTTGATGGGCAATTGAACAGCCACTCTATGTTGTCTGTCGTGGCTTCTGTTGGAATACGGTCTGTGTCGAGTAATTGCGCGGCGTTTTGCAGCTCTTTTTGCGTACCTATAAAATTAGTGCCATTGTCACTCCGTATTCTAACCGGAGTACCACGACGATTTACGATGAAGGCATCTGTTGACAGATCCTCCGCTATCTCTATGTGCGCCGCTCTTATAGTCAAACAGGTGAAGATGACACTCACCTTTTCTCTCTTCTTCGCCCCACACTCTAAGCGGGCCGAAGAGGTCCACGCAGGTATAAGAAAACGTATGGCGTGACGCGGTCGGTTGGAAGCTGCCCCATCAATCGTGCTACAGGAGTAGCGTTGCTGATTTTACACTCCAGATATTTTCGCTGTACCCTTTTGTATAAGGTTTTAATGTGCGGGATCCAAAACTTTTGCCGCACCTCGTTGATTATGATCGCTATGTTCTGATGGTGTGCTTTGTTGTGATAATAGCGTACGATTAGTTCCGCGACTATATGTTTCGATGGCAATAGTATAGGATGCCGGGTTTGTAAAGGTAAATACGATGCATTGTCGATGCGACCATTCAATTTCAAAATACCATGTTCGTCCAGGTAAGGTGAAAGATTATACACCTCGCTTTGTTTAGATAGATGACGCGAGGAGGAGAGATCTGCAATTTCTGTAGCAAAACACTCTCGCTGAACCACCTTGCAAATAATTTTCTCTGCTTCGTCTATTTCTGCTGATGTAAGTGCCCCAACACTTGCGCCTTTCTTACGAAATACTGATACGGCTCGCAACACCCATGCGACTGTCCGCTTCATCTTTAAGTACGAATGAAAATTAGTAAAATCAATGAAATTGTTAAGACTGTTGAAGGCTCGACAATAGTGGTTGGCCAATGCTCTTCGTGCTTCCAAAAGTGTGGACCATTTATCCAACGACTATCATAGTCATAGTCAGGTTCCCTATGTACAGTCATTTCTCAGAGCAGAAAACCCAGGACATCGCCATGGATCTCTGCGCAGTGGAACCACCCGGGGTTTTACCTCGGCAAAGGACTGTCACTTTCAATGTAACCCTGTTTAGTATGTTTTGTCCCATTCCGAAACTATCATCCTCCCCCCTTGCAGCAGGGCTGCAAGATATTCTATTGTTACGGGCGGGCGTTGAGCCGAACCCCGGACCAAAAGAATGGATATGCAGTGTCTGTTGCAAAAAGATATATATTAAACGGTCGCATTCTGTGCAATGTTTCTCGTGTAAGAGATGGCTCCATAAATCTGGATGTTCAGGGCTTAACCTTAACATCCACAGACCCCGTACTTTCTTTAGTACTTTCGTGGCCCCTTGTTGTTTGCGCCCTCGGGCGCCCGCGGTAAGCGCCGTTCAAGCGCACCCCTACCGCCACTTTCTAGTAGCAATACTAATAGTAATAATAATAATGTCTTAACGACTAGCAGCACTTCTGCTATACCCGCCACACAAACTCCAGACTGTTGCTCGTGTCTTATGGCGTCAACACTTGCTCCCACAGGAGCAGTTTAGACATGAGCAACTCCGAGCACCAGTCTCTCTCTGTTTCTATGTCATACCCCCCCTCCCGTTTAATTTCTCACGTGAGTCAGGATCAACATCTTCTCGCACCTGTCTCTACGTGTACTGTTTGTCGGCAAAGATTATACACGCTCGCGTCATCGGTCAAATGCAATAACTGCTTAGGCCAATGCCACGTACATTTATGCTCTAGGCTCGCTAACAGGAACCTCTGGACGGATGCGTTCATCGCACCATGCTGTAACACACCTCAACCTACGACGCCAGCCAACCCGGTTACACCGGGTCCACAGCTAACTAGGCTGAGGCACAGCCTTGGTCTTAGCCTACCAACACCTGGGCGAACACATCCGTCTCTCACGCCTATGGTTAACTCGACATCGACCCCACAGGTGCACTTCCAAATCTTACAGCACAACTGTAACGGATTAACTGGTAAGATCGCAGAGATAACTAATTTGATGACGCAATATGACATAAAACTTGCCGCAGTCCAAGAAACCAAGCTCAGTCCTAGGTCGGACCTCATTACCTATGGCGGATATAACATCCACCGGAAAGACCGTCATAGAGTAACAGGAGGTCTGGGAGGTGGTCTAGCGTTCATAACGCACAACTCTGTACAGTATCATCTATTTGATACCGACATCGAAGGAACGGATGATATCTTAGAAAGCCAAGGTATTACTATCCGTGCAGGATATGTCGATCTGCAAATCATTAATATCTACATACCCCCTGTCTCAAGTTGCCCCACCGGCTATCACCCCGACATTAGCCTGCTATTACGAGGAGATAACCGCGTGATCCTGGGCGACTTCAATGCGCACCACGACATGTGGCACTCAAACTTGCCAGCAGACAGTAGGGGGCATGTACTTGCAGAACAAATAGATGATACGGCTTTCTGTACATTGAACGGAGACGCCCCAACGAGAGTATCGGGTAACTGCTATAGTTCGCCAGATATTTCTATCGTAAGTGCAGGACTATTGAACAACACCAATTGGCGACCCATACTCACGTTGGCGTCTGACCATCTCCCAATAGTCATTACCATCGAACGACCGACGGACTTTATTACACCTGAGCATGGTACATATATTAACTTTACCAAGGCGGACTGGGACAGTTTTCAGACATATACGGACGAATCCTTGGCTGCTCTATCCATTCCTACGGACGTACGCAAAGGCGAACGAGACTTCCGCAACATCATTGACTCGGCCTCTAAACGCTTCATTCCTGCGGGTCGAATATCTCAAATAAGACCAAATTTCCCCGCGGAGGCAGCGGCCATGGCTAGAGAAAGAGATGAAGTGCGAAGTCTCAATCCCGCAGACCCCCGTATAAAGGATCTCAACGCGGAAATTCGTAGGTTGGTCGATAAACATAAACTGGCCAAATGGAAACAACACCTAGAGCAATGCAACCTCTCTGATGGTGTTGGCAAATTATGGACTACGGTCAAAGCTCTATCTAATCCAACGCAACACAAGGATAAAGTAGATATTACTTTCGGTGATAGGGTGAACAAGGACCCTAGGGGATGTGCGAACTCCTTCTGTAGACAATTTGTACTACATTCCCCGCCCGATAGAGCTAAACGTAGAACCATGCGACAGGCGCGTAAATATAAAAACCAAAATACGCCCATTGTCGTCACTGCCTCAGAGGTCAAGGAAGCCATCAGACAGGCTAAGCCCTCAAAATCCATCGGCTCCGACGGCATTGCCATGAAGATGCTGAAACATCTAGGCCAGGAGGGACACAAATACTTAGCGGCTCTATTCAGTCTTTCACTGAACACTTTCGTCATTCCTGAAATATGGAAAAGGCGAGAGTGGTTCCATTACTAAAACCTAGAAAACCGGCAAACATAGGCGATTCATATCGTCCTATATCACTTTTGTCACCGGTAGTGAAGACGCTAGAGTCCATTTTGCTCCCGTATTATACTGCAAATCTGCACCTGGCTAGTCATCAACATGGCTTCCGTAAGCTGCACAGCACCACCACCGCACTCAATGCCATTACAACTCAAATAAATAGCGGCCTAAATCAAAACCAACCAAACCACAGGACTGTGTTAGTGGCACATGATCTGTCGAAAGCTTTTGACACAGTCAACCATGCCACTCTCATACAAGATCTGTTTGAGACACAGATACCTGATGGTTTAAAGAGATGGACCGCTAATTATTTGAGCTGGGATTTGATGGGCAATTGAACAGCCACTCTATGTTGTCTGTCGTGGCTTCTGTTGGAATACGGTCTGTGTCGAGTAATTGCGCGGCGTTTTGCAGCTCTTTTTGCGTACCTATAAAATTAGTGCCATTGTCACTCCGTATTCTAACCGGAGTACCACGACGATTTACGATGAAGGCATCTGTTGACAGATCCTCCGCTATCTCTATGTGCGCCGCTCTTATAGTCAAACAGGTGAAGATGACACTCACCTTTTCTCTCTTCTTCGCCCCACACTCTAAGCGGGCCGAAGAGGTCCACGCAGGTATAAGAAAACGTATGGCGTGACGCGGTCGGTTGGAAGCTGCCCCATCAATCGTGCTACAGGAGTAGCGTTGCTGATTTTACACTCCAGATATTTTCGCTGTACCCTTTTGTATAAGGTTTTAATGTGCGGGATCCAAAACTTTTGCCGCACCTCGTTGATTATGATCGCTATGTTCTGATGGTGTGCTTTGTTGTGATAATAGCGTACGATTAGTTCCGCGACTATATGTTTCGATGGCAATAGTATAGGATGCCGGGTTTGTAAAGGTAAATACGATGCATTGTCGATGCGACCATTCAATTTCAAAATACCATGTTCGTCCAGGTAAGGTGAAAGATTATACACCTCGCTTTGTTTAGATAGATGACGCGAGGAGGAGAGATCTGCAATTTCTGTAGCAAAACACTCTCGCTGAACCACCTTGCAAATAATTTTCTCTGCTTCGTCTATTTCTGCTGATGTAAGTGCCCCAACACTTGCGCCTTTCTTACGAAATACTGATACGGCTCGCAACACCCATGCGACTGTCCGCTTCATCTTTAAGTACGAATGAAAATTAGTAAAATCAATGAAATTGTTAAGACTGTTGAAGGCTCGACAATAGTGGTTGGCCAATGCTCTTCGTGCTTCCAAAAGTGTGGACCATTTATCCAACGACTATCATAGTCATAGTCAGGTTCCCTATGTACAGTCATTTCTCAGAGCAGAAAACCCAGGACATCGCCATGGATCTCTGCGCAGTGGAACCACCCGGGGTTTTACCTCGGCAAAGGACTGTCACTTTCAATGTAACCCTGTTTAGTATGTTTTGTCCCATTCCGAAACTATCATCCTCCCCCCTTGCAGCAGGGCTGCAAGATATTCTATTGTTACGGGCGGGCGTTGAGCCGAACCCCGGACCAAAAGAATGGATATGCAGTGTCTGTTGCAAAAAGATATATATTAAACGGTCGCATTCTGTGCAATGTTTCTCGTGTAAGAGATGGCTCCATAAATCTGGATGTTCAGGGCTTAACCTTAACATCCACAGACCCCGTACTTTCTTTAGTACTTTCGTGGCCCCTTGTTGTTTGCGCCCTCGGGCGCCCGCGGTAAGCGCCGTTCAAGCGCACCCCTACCGCCACTTTCTAGTAGCAATACTAATAGTAATAATAATAATGTCTTAACGACTAGCAGCACTTCTGCTATACCCGCCACACAAACTCCAGACTGTTGCTCGTGTCTTATGGCGTCAACACTTGCTCCCACAGGAGCAGTTTAGACATGAGCAACTCCGAGCACCAGTCTCTCTCTGTTTCTATGTCATACCCCCCCCTCCCGTTTAATTTCTCACGTGAGTCAGGATCAACATCTTCTCGCACCTGTCTCTACGTGTACTGTTTGTCGGCAAAGATTATACACGCTCGCGTCATCGGTCAAATGCAATAACTGCTTAGGCCAATGCCACGTACATTTATGCTCTAGGCTCGCTAACAGGAACCTCTGGACGGATGCGTTCATCGCACCATGCTGTAACACACCTCAACCTACGACGCCAGCCAACCCGGTTACACCGGGTCCACAGCTAACTAGGCTGAGGCACAGCCTTGGTCTTAGCCTACCAACACCTGGGCGAACACATCCGTCTCTCACGCCTATGGTTAACTCGACATCGACCCCACCGGTGCACTTCCAAATCTTACAGCACAACTGTAACGGATTAACTGGTAAGATCGCAGAGATAACTAATTTGATGACGCAATATGACATAAAACTTGCCGCAGTCCAAGAAACCAAGCTCAGTCCTAGGTCGGACCTCATTACCTATGGCGGATATAACATCCACCGGAAAGACCGTCATAGAGTAACAGGAGGTCTGGGAGGTGGTCTAGCGTTCATAACGCACAACTCTGTACAGTATCATCTATTTGATACCGACATCGAAGGAACGGATGATATCTTAGAAAGCCAAGGTATTACTATCCGTGCAGGATATGTCGATCTGCAAATCATTAATATCTACATACCCCCTGTCTCAAGTTGCCCCACCGGCTATCACCCCGACATTAGCCTGCTATTACGAGGAGATAACCGCGTGATCCTGGGCGACTTCAATGCGCACCACGACATGTGGCACTCAAACTTGCCAGCAGACAGTAGGGGGCATGTACTTGCAGAACAAATAGATGATACGGCTTTCTGTACATTGAACGGAGACGCCCCAACGAGAGTATCGGGTAACTGCTATAGTTCGCCAGATATTTCTATCGTAAGTGCAGGACTATTGAACAACACCAATTGGCGACCCATACTCACGTTGGCGTCTGACCATCTCCCAATAGTCATTACCATCGAACGACCGACGGACTTTATTACACCTGAGCATGGTACATATATTAACTTTACCAAGGCGGACTGGGACAGTTTTCAGACATATACGGACGAATCCTTGGCTGCTCTATCCATTCCTACGGACGTACGCAAAGGCGAACGAGACTTCCGCAACATCATTGACTCGGCCTCTAAACGCTTCATTCCTGCGGGTCGAATATCTCAAATAAGACCAAATTTCCCCGCGGAGGCAGCGGCCATGGCTAGAGAAAGAGATGAAGTGCGAAGTCTCAATCCCGCAGACCCCCGTATAAAGGATCTCAACGCGGAAATTCGTAGGTTGGTCGATAAACATAAACTGGCCAAATGGAAACAACACCTAGAGCAATGCAACCTCTCTGATGGTGTTGGCAAATTATGGACTACGGTCAAAGCTCTATCTAATCCAACGCAACACAAGGATAAAGTAGATATTACTTTCGGTGATAGGGTGAACAAGGACCCTAGGGGATGTGCGAACTCCTTCTGTAGACAATTTGTACTACATTCCCCGCCCGATAGAGCTAAACGTAGAACCATGCGACAGGCGCGTAAATATAAAAACCAAAATACGCCCATTGTCGTCACTGCCTCAGAGGTCAAGGAAGCCATCAGACAGGCTAAGCCCTCAAAATCCATCGGCTCCGACGGCATTGCCATGAAGATGCTGAAACATCTAGGCCAGGAGGGACACAAATACTTAGCGGCTCTATTCAGTCTTTCACTGAACACTTTCGTCATTCCTGAAATATGGAAAAGGCGAGAGTGGTTCCATTACTAAAACCTAGAAAACCGGCAAACATAGGCGATTCATATCGTCCTATATCACTTTTGTCACCGGTAGTGAAGACGCTAGAGTCCATTTTGCTCCCGTATTATACTGCAAATCTGCACCTGGCTAGTCATCAACATGGCTTCCGTAAGCTGCACAGCACCACCACCGCACTCAATGCCATTACAACTCAAATAAATAGCGGCCTAAATCAAAACCAACCAAACCACAGGACTGTGTTAGTGGCACATGATCTGTCGAAAGCTTTTGACACAGTCAACCATGCCACTCTCATACAAGATCTGTTTGAGACACAGATACCTGATGGTTTAAAGAGATGGACCGCTAATTATTTGAGTGGACGGCAGGCGTCGGTTAACTTTAGAAACGCAAAATCAAAACCTAGACGTATTAGACTGGGGGTGCCACAGGGTGGTGTCCTATCCCCGACACTATTTAATTTCTATCTATCGAAGATGCCCCCACCACCAGAGGGCGTCTCCGTCGTTTCATATGCCGACGACTGTACAATAATGGCAACGGGGAAGGGCCCCTATACTGATGAACTCTGTACGAGAATCAATGGTTACCTCTGCGACCTTTCCAGGTTTTTCACTGAGCGAGATCTGACAATATCTCCGACAAAATCAACAGCGACGCTTTTTACGACATGGATGCACCAGGTGAGAAATGAATTAGACATTTCCGTTGATGGCACTAAGCTACCAACTGTCAGCCACCCAAAGTTATTAGGGATGACACTGGATAATACTTTCTCATTTGCTGGTCATGTGTCTGCAATGGTCTCAAAGGTACGTGGTCGCAACAAGATCCTCAAGTCACTTGCCGGCAGTACTTGGGGAAAAGACAAAGAAACGTTGCTGACTACATATAAGGCCATTGGCCGACCAGTCTTTGACTATGCTGCGCCCATATGGTCGCCTAATGTACATAACACCAACTGGACGAAGTTACAAGTCTGCCAAAATACTGCCATCAGAACTGCTACGGGATGTCTCCTCATGTCTTCCGAGTCTCACCTCCATCAGGAGGCAAAACTGCTCAATGTAAAAGAGCATGCGGAAATGCTGAGCAGGCAATTCCTTCTGAACTGCCACAAGCCAGCACATCCAAACCGTCATCTTTTGGACATAGATCCGCCCCGAGAGACATAAGGAGACATCTCCGTAAGCACTATGATGAGATCCGGCATCATATTACCTTGCCGTTTGATCTGCAGAATCATAAGCGGGCTCTAACCGACATCCACACCGAGTCGGTAGACACTTTTGTCGGATCTCTACCTGTGAATCCCGTTCTGAACAGTCCTCCACTGGATATTGCTGAAGAAGAACGCATCTTACCAAGGGAGACAAGAGTGACCTTGGCACAGCTTAGGTCTGGATATAGTGTAAGGTTAAACTCCTACTTATCCAGACTTAATGATACAATCTTAAATACATGCCCTGCATGTGGTAGGACCCCCCATGATACTCTACATCTCTTCAATTGTTCATCTGAACCTACTCTTCTAACCCCTCTGTCCCTCTGGACAAACCCCGTTGAAACTGCACGTTTCCTTGGACTCCCCTTAGAAGAGCTTGATGAAGATCTTCGGAATGATCATACACTCTAGACAGGGCAATGCATTGTTAACAACAACAACAACAACAACATAGTCAAACTAAGGTGGGTTCGATGGGCGTGTATCTGCTTCTGCTGGGTTGTGCTCGGTTGGCACCCAACGCCATTGTTGTGGTTTCATTATGCTTAAAATCTCCGCCACCCGGTGGCCTACAAAGGGCTTATACTTTCTTTCGGATGAGTTGATCACTGCAAAACTGTTTGTGAGGCTCTCCATAACAAAATGCGACTTATGTTGAACTCGTGATAGTTGACTAGCGTTTGACTTAACCTTGTGGCCAAAACTGCGGCTTGCAGCTCAAGTCTAGGCACGGATAACAGACGTTTAGGTGCGGTGCGCGTTTTTGCCATTATGAAAGCCACGTCCACAACGTCCTCATGTACCACACGAAAATAGCCCACGGCTGCAAACGCTACTTGGCTTGCGTCAACAAACGTCAAAGCGATGACTTCGTGAAATGTAAGGCGAGTAATGTCGTGGAGTTTGAAATTCTTTGACGCGTTGAAATTCTTTCCACAAGGGTGTCCATCTAGCTGCCAGCTCTGCGGGAAGTGCCTCATCCCAACTGATACCTTGCTTCCAAGTATCTTGCACAAAAATTTTCGACGATATTAAGAAATTTTCTAGCAGTCCGAACGGGTCGAAGACTGGCATTACTTTGCTTAATAGTTCTCTTTTGGTAGGAGCACGAGCACCAGATAGCACTGGTTGCGGCACGCGATGAAATTTTGTATGGAACTCGAAAGTGTAGTTTTTGGTGTCCCAGTACATTCCGAGTACCTTCTCAGGTGCTTCACTACGCTCCATGCTAATGGCTTAACGAACTGCTGGTGGTGTCTTGTTTAGCGCTCTCTCTATGACGCTGCAGATTGAAATAAATTCGCGCAATTCGAAGCCTGCTTCCAAATTGATGTTGACTATTTGTTGACAAATTGTGATGGCATCATGTTGCTCGCCAAAACAAGCCACCAGGTCGTCAACGTAGTGATAGTTAATTATAATGGTTGCCGCCTCACGATATTTATTTTCAAATTTTTTGGCATCTTTATTTTTCACATGCTCGGCAATACAAGGTGAGCAAACGGCACCAAAAATCATCGAAGTCATTACAAATTCTTGTAACGGTTCATTGGAGTATCCATTCCTCCATAAGTACGCTGTGCGTGCTGATCGATCGGTCGTACTTTAATTTGCGAAAATATCTCTCTTATATCAGCTGCCACCCCGACCTTTCTTTGTCTAAATTGCAAAAGTATACGTAGTGACTGCTGCAGCGTCAAAAACTATACGAAGCTTGGACGGCTTGTTTGGACTGAAAACAGCGAAGTGTGGTAGATACCAAATATGTGTATGTGACAAGCTCATTTCTTCGGCAGTTAGCTTTCTCGCGTATCCCTTCTCCACATACTTCGCCATTTCACTATTGTAACGCATTGCAAATTCGTTGTCTCTAGTCATTCGCTTTTCCACTGTTAACAAACGCTTTTCTGCCATCTCTCTACTGGACGGTAGCTGTGGTTGCTTATCCGCATCAGGTTCAAGCTTGGATGATGTTGGGTTTGCGCCGAAGTTGTCTGTGGCGAAGTAGTCCGAGAATTGTTGATGTAGTTGTTTGCATTCTCGTATATGCACGATTCGCAATCCGGCAGTTGGCGCTAATTTCGTTGGGCCATACGCCAGCCAACCCAGAGACGTATTGATCGCTACTGGACTATTGTTGTCGGCTTGTACTGTGCTGGTGCTGATACCTAAATGTGCTTGGTCAAGGCCAATTAACAAAACTGGTTAGCAAAACTGTAATCTTGCAGTGGCAAGTCCCTTAAATGACAGAAATCATTTTTAATGAGTTAATGGCTGACGCTGCCCTTTCAGCCCAATATGTTTAGCAACCTCTTCTTCAATAATTGTAAGCGCTGAACCCTCATCGAACATGGCCAGCACTTTGTATTTGCCATTTGGACCGTAAATATTTACCGGAAGAGTCTTGAAGAGTTGTTTAGATGCGGCTTGCACCGGACGACAATTTAACAACGGCTGATTACTGACGTCTGGCTGTGCGACCTGTCGCAATGTAGATTGTTGTTGTTGATTGTCACTGTGCAAAAGCCCCGCAAGACTTCTTCGACGGACACTTTGATGTATTATGACATTTCGCAAACACGCGAAACACAGCCGATACCTCTTAATTCCCAACCCTCATGTATGTCTACCGCTCTGAAGGTATCCCATTTTACTGAAAAGTGATTGCCGCCACAATGAACACATGAATTCGGCTCTACTGGCTTGTAATCTTGAATGTGCATTAACTTCGTGGATTAGTTGGCGTAGTATACCTAAGACTGTTGACTGGCATCAAGCAAACAATTCTTGCCAAGTCACTCAGCCATGTAGAAAAGTCTTCTATCGTCGGATGCCAGTTCATTGTTGCGGCATGCTTTGTCCAGACAAATTGTTTGCTTGGTGGTAACTTACAAACCATTTGTTCTAACAGACAGACTTTTGACAAATGCTGCTGACAATTTGCCGAATTAATAAACGCCACCACATTGCGCACCTATCAAACTCTTTTGCAGCCTCATTAAATTTTGTGGATTACTGTACCTGAATGCGCCCGTTGTCTCGTTAAAATTGGGTCGAAACAAGGGCCACTCTTCGGCATTGCCGCCAAAAATTGGTAGGTCGTATAAATTTACCGCCGAATGTGTTGTTGGCATAACTGGTTGCTCTGACTCGCCGTTTGTTGGTGTTGTATTTCCTTGTGGTTGTGGTATGCCCTCCCGTTGTCGTATGATGTCTCGCTGGCTTTTAAGCGCGCTATTTCTAAATTCTTCCACCGATTATCTCAAAGCGTTCAACGTCGCTATAATGCCGCTCATATGATCCTCGCCGGCTGAGGCTGGCTGCCCTGGCGTATTGACCATTGTATCTTCCAATGTACCTTCAAACGACGAGACACTCTCAAAGGAATCTAAAGAAATATCTGCCGCTGTTGGACATCCACTAATGACCAATTTTGCTCCACAAGAAAATGCAAGCGCACGTATACTGTTTTAAACCGCGCACATGTCAAATTTTCACACGACCAAACACGAAAGGCATACGTATTATAATCAAGAAAACTTGTTGGCACAAATCTTTTGGTTAAATTTAAAAGTAAATTTGATTTATTAAAGGTATTTGATTACAGAGTTTTTAACTGTTTGACCTTAATTTAATGTTTGGTGGTTTTAAGTATGCGCTGCAGGTACTCACTTCTGTTGTTGTATAAAGCCTTGTGCTGGTTGCATTTATATTGCGCGGCCTTCTGTTGCACTTGTGTTTGACTTTGTCGATTTTGTTTCTTGATTGTATTTGAATACGTCTGCCTTCGCCAATTCTTTTTTGCCAATGACTCGAAATTTGCTGTGGTCGCTTATTTCATGCGTTTGCTAATTTACTTGGTGCGTTTCTGATGGGAACGGCACAGGGTGCCTAACAGCGGCCAGTTTTTTTCTGTTAATAAACAAACAAAAAACAAGTAAGGAAAACTGTCTTCGGCTGTGCCGAAGGCTAAATACCTTTCATGAATAAGCGTCACGATTTTCACTGTTTGATCCCCAGTACAGCCTGTGTGAATTTAACTTTAGCTCATACCGAAATTATCGGAGCTATCGATTATATGGGGAGGATGTGTTATATTGGTTCAATCTCATTGATTTTTAACATCGACATTCCACATTCTAAAATAGCAACATTTACGAGATTTCACGTTCCTACCGATATAATTACAGGAGTTATCTACCAAAATCCGTTTATCGGAACAATCGATTGTATGGGGGCTATGTGAAATATTTATCCCATTTCAATGATTTTCAACATCGAAATTTTACATATAAAAATAGCGATGCTTCCAAAATTTCGCGTTCCTATGTGTTTAATTACAGGACTTATAGCCCAAAATCCGCTTATAGGAATAATCGATTGTATGGGAGCTAAGTGAAATATTTACGCCATCTCAATGATTTTCCACATCGATATTTCGCATATAAAAATAGCAATACTTCCAAAATTTCACGTTCCTACCTATATAATTACAGGAGTTATCTACCAAAATCCGTTTATCGGAACAATCGATTGTATGGGGGCTATCTGAAATATTTATCCAATCTCGATGATTTTCAACATCGATATTTCATATATAAAAATAGCAATACGTCCAAAATTTCGCGTTCCTACGTGTTTAATTACAGGAGTTATAGCCCAAAATCCGTTTTTCGGAATAATCGATTGTATGGGAGCTATGTGAAATATTTATCCCATCTCTATGAGTTTCAACATCGATATTTCACATATAAAGATAGCAATACCTGCAAAATTTCACGTTCCTACGTGTTTATTTACAGGAGTTATAGCCCAAAATCCGTTTATCGGAATAATCGATTGTATGGGAGCTATGTGAAATATTTATCCCATCTCTATGATTTTCAGCATCGATATTTCACATATAAAAATAGCAACACTTATAAAATTTCACGTTCCTTCGTGTTTAATTACAGGAGTTATAGCCCAAAATCCGTTTATCGGAATAATCGGTTGTATGGGAGCTATATGTTATATTGGTCCGATCTTGCTGGTTCCGACAAATGATTCCTATATTGGAAAATGGTGGCCGCATACCAAATTTCAGCCAAATATCTCAAAAACTGAGGGACTAGTTTGCGTTCAAACAGACAGACAGACGGACATGGCTAAATCAACTCATCTCGTCATCCTGATCATTTCGGTATACTTATTGATGGGTCTATCTCTTCTTCTTCTCATATTTACAAACATCGGACCAAAGTTATAATACCATTTCATGTTCATGAAAGGTATAAAAATGCTACATACAATACCAACTACGACGATTGCAATTTCTATATTGTTGAAGGATGTTGTCAAACCGCTTTGTATGGTTGCTTAGAAATATTTCATCACCTTTACTGGTCATCGAACCAAGAAGACGAGACCAGTTTGATGTAATGGTTACACACTGTGGTTTAGAAATTCCTAATCTCCTCTCTTTGGTTCGATGACCAGTAAAGGTGGTGAAAAATTTCTAAGCAACAATACAAAGCGGTTTGACAACATCTTTCAACAAGATAGAAATTGCAATCATCGTAGTTAGTATTGTATGTAGCATTTTTTCAACTCGTTTTCGCCAAAAACTTAAAAGAATAATTTGATAAAAATTATTCGACTGGCTAAAAGTCCACAAAATTTTCAAATTTCGTAAATATAATGACCAATAATAACAATAAGTAAATTATAATAAAGCCGGGACACGGGCAAAAATGTACCAATGTGTACAACAAAAATCCTAGCGATACGTAAATGGCAACAGAATGTCGCTTTGGGTAACAAAAAAATGGGCGAGGATATAGTTGCAATTTGCCCGCAGGCACACTGAGCAGTGTCTGGTATAATGGTTACACACAGCGGCTTAGAAATTCCTAATCTCCTCACCTTGGTTCGATGACCAGTAAAGGTGATGAACAATTTTCTGTTTGACAATATCCTTCAACAAGATAGAAATTGCAATCATCCTAGTTGGTATTGTATGTAGCATTTTTTCAACTTGTATTCGACAAAAACTCAAAAGAATAATTTGATAAAAATTATTCGACTGGTCAAAAGTCCACAAAATTTTCAAAGTTAACGTTTATAAATATAGTGTGTTTATAAAATGGAAAATGTTAATGAAGGTATGCAAAATCAAGAATAACAAACTTTTTTGTAAAATAATATTAATAGGTAACCAATTTTTGGGTTTCAGTCAGCCCTGCTGTGTTTTGATTTTGTTGTGTTAAGTAGAATATGGGTCAAAACACAAAAGTAGTACAACTTGATGTCATCAGTTAATCAATTTCAATTACATATTCTATAAGCTAGTTTAAAAAATTATGGAATAAATCCTCGTAACATCAGTCCACTGGCGTGTCACAATTCCTTGAACGCTTAATAAAGTTGTCGTAAAACCGAATATCCTATATTTATTCCAATATTGCTCGTTTCTATTCATTATTTAATATCTGTTTAAGACATATTTAATAGATTTACTAATATTATCTATAATAATCTGATTAAAAAAAGTGAATAAACTTTGTCATAATTTTTGGCCGTTAGTCTCCTGGGCCAGGTGAAAATGTAAAATTCTCGCAAAATATTGCCGGACGTTGATTAATTCAGTCTGCAGGTTAAATGGCAGTGCTTCAGTAAGATGTAGAACAAAAAATATTAACGGTAGCCATTATGATATAAGTTCTAGTCATATAGTCATTCTCCTGGCTAGCTCATATTTTCTTTAGTGGCTATATTTCGTTTTAATTTATCCATGGTTAAATGTGAGTCGTATGGACAAAACAGTTGAAATTTTTCTGAGAAGCTTTTAATGACAGAAATACACTCGGAGAGTTTGCCAAATCACTGCCTAGGAACCACTCCATGGGCGTGGCCCGCCCATTTTTTCCACAAGACATTATTTTCATCCATAAAAACCGTATGCAAATTTTTATACCGATAGCTTAACCCCAACTATTTTATTCCTGAAAAATAAAATTTTGAACCATTGTGCTCTGTAGGGAGTTTTTAAAAAGTTGCCTGGCAACACTGCCTACAATATGGCTATCAAACGAAAAGGGGAGGTCCGCATATTTTGTGGGTTTGTTACCACTTTAAATATATATTCTATTTATTTCAAAGTGCAAGTAGTCTTTTACAAGTCAGCTTATCTCTAACTAATCCAAAGAACGGAAGTATAATAGAAAGAATGTAAAATATGTATTACTTATTTGAGATTTACTTAGCTGCGGTTGTTACATGCGCAGGGTTGCATTTTAAGGTGTTGTTTCGCATGCTAAATTAGAGTTGAGATCTTTAGGTGTAGTACACATTCAAAAAAAATTTCGACTTGGTCTTACCCCTTAAAAAGTTAGGGATTGATGAGAAAATAAGCCTTGCAAAAAATTAGCGCTCTAAGTTAACCCTTAGGGGTGGCTATTTTTTCGCCCTTTACCATACATTTTGTATGGGGAAAATGGTGTTTTTTTCGGTGATTTTTTTTTTTTAATTTTTGAAACTTTTTTGAAAATATTTTTACATACTCTTATTCATAAAAAATATAAAAGGTTTATTAAGCTCTTATTATTCAAAATTTGTATGAAAATGTCATTTTAAAAAGCTTTATAAACCAATTTAATTTTTGTGAATATGGGGGTTAGAGTTGAAGCTTCCAAAATGGTAAGCCGTGTGTGAATATCTTGAATATCTTAACTATTAGAATAATTACAGCCATTTATAATTTACTAGATTTTGTACGTGTGACTGGGTATGTGTGTGCAATACTACAAAACTCAGTCATTTTCAAATGGCTGTAATTATCTTAATAGTTAGGATAATCGCACTTGGCTTACCATAATGGAAGCTTCAAAGCTTCAACTTTAAGAGTATGTAAAAATATTTTCAAAAAAGTTGCAAAAATTAAAAGAAAATTTACTTTGAATAAAAAAATACCATTTTTTCCCATATAAAATCTATGGAAAAGGGCGAATAAAAATAGCCACCCCTAAGGGTTAAGTTAGAGCGCTAATTTTTTGCAATGCTTATTTTCTCAGCAATACCTAAAGTTTCAGGTGTTAACCCGAAAAAAAAACAATTTTTTTTCTTTGAATCACCCTAATGTATATGTTGCGTGCCACAGTACTCCGCCACCAATGACTGAGTCGTACGCGAAGTCACTATGGAACAAATGAAAGATATTTTTTCGGAAAACGGACTATTCTTCCGCCCCCTGTTGTTGGAACTGTTGTTGTTGTAAATGCTGTTCCTGTTGTGAATGCTCTTCTTGCAAACGCTGCTCTTGTTGTTGTATCTGCGATCCGGTAAAATTTTTGTGGCCAGCAGACAAATAAGCTGATTTTAGACGATCTATGCTTACGCGCAGTGTACGATTTTTCGCTTGTATTTTAAAAATTTTGTCGTTCCGGCTTATGTCCCGATAGGGTCCATTATACGGTGCTTTTAGTGGTGGTCGCACTGCGTCGTCGCGTAGGAACACATGCGTACAAGTTTTTAGATATTTGTGAACGAAACACAAGCCAAAATACATTTATAATTGAAAATTTTGTTGTTTGAATGATTCGAGGTTGGCACAGATTGAATCTTCTCCATCAGATCGCTTAACTATTGAACAAATTTAGTATCAAAATCATCTTGACGGAATTTTCGAAAAAGTCGCAAGGCATTCGCAAGGTGTGCCATATGCCATTTCTGATGGGTTGCTTTAATGCCTTCTTTATAAACATTTCGTAGTGCGAGCATGATGAGTGGTAAGACATCAGGCCATCGTTCGTTGTTTTGGCAGTTCACCACTGCTTTCATTGTACGGTGAAAACGTTCAATCAAGCCATTTGCTTGTGGGCGCCGCGGACTGGATCGCAAATGTTTAGCGCCGATCATCTTTGCTAATTCGTTAAAAAGGTTTGCTTCGAATTGTTTACTCTGGTCAGTGGTAATTGTGATCGGTACTCCAAATTGTGTAATCCAGCCATTAATGAGAGCATTGGCTACTGTGTCTGCATTTATGTCTTCTATTGGGGCAGCTACTGGCCATCTGCTGAACCGATCGATGCAGGTGAGGCAGTACTGAAAATTGTTTGGCACGGGTAGCGGGCCTATTAAATCAATACGGATACAGGAAAAACGTTGGTCAGGCACTTTAAAATTTTCTAATGCTGAATCAACAACTGCTAAAACCTGAATCAACATAACAAGAGCAACTTTTGATTTTTGTCAAGCGACACATGTTTTTACCATTGTTACAATGTCTTTTTTCATGCTTGGCCAAATGAAGCGTTCGGTGATTTGCTTTATCCTGGATTGCTTGCAGGGTGTGCCAGATTATGTACGGAATTAAATACTTGCCGACGAAATGCTTTAGTAACAAATAGTCGAACGTGCTTAGTGGAAACATCGCAGGTAATCGATTTAGTTGAGTTTGGCAAACTAATAAGTTTGAGTTGGAGTGTTGATTTATTACCTGTTACTAGCTCTTTGATCTCCTCGTCGTTTTCTGACTGTCAGCTAAATCTCAGAGGATCGGATCGTGTGTAGAAGTCCACGCAAGTGGGGAAAGCTTCTGACCGCCATTCAACTGGGAATGGCCAGAGCGATTCTTATATGTGCGGTCCATGCAGCTGACTACGTCCGAGTCGTATCCTCTGGATAGACACTGAACATCCGTTTGGTGGTGAACTGATGTGAGAAGGCGACAACCTGACAAGGCCACTCCGACATAATTGGTTTAAGGGCTTGCCAGGGGATTCCAACAGTAGCGTCTGTCATCATGCAAGGTTATAAGAACATCCGAACCTGCCATGTCTACTGGAGCGGCCATACTAATGAGCGCAGATTCAGCATCGGTTTTGTGGTAGGAAAGAGACTTGTAAAACATGTAGTGTCCTTCACAGCCGTGAATGAGCGTCTCGCCACAATCCGAATTAAATTAAGATTTTTCACCATATCGTTTATCTGCGTACACGCACCGACCGAGGACAAGGACGACGTGGAAAAAGTTGCATTCTAGAAGAAACTTATGAGCGCTGCCCCCGTGTTGATATCAAAGTCATGCTTGACGACCTTAACGCCAGGGTGGGAAAGAGGGTGTATTTGTCTCCACTGTCGGAAAGTTCAGGCTCCATGATGAGACTTCGCCAAATGTATTCAGAGTGATTGAGTTCGCCGGTGCAAGATACATGGTCATATCCAGCACCAGGTTCAAGTATAAAAAGATCCATCAAGCCACATGGCTATCGCCACATCGGAAAACACGCAACCAGATCGATCACTTTGTGATAGACGGACGAAACGCTTCCAGCATTGTGTAGAATGCATCTTTTAGAAGAAACTTATGAGCGCTGCCCCCGTCATGATATCAAAGTCATGCTTGACGACTTTAACGCCAGGGTGGGAAAAGAGGGTGTATTTGTCTCCACTGTCGGAAAGTTCAGCCTCCATGATGAGACTTCGCCAAATGTATTCAGAGTGATTGAGTTCGCCGGTGCAAGAAACATGGTCATATCCAGCACCAGGTTCAAGTATAACAAGTAAGGAAAACTGTCTTCGGCTGTGCCGAAGGCTAAATACCTTTCATGAATAAGCGTCACGATTTTCACTGTTTGATCCCCAGTACAGCCTGTGTGAATTTAACTTTAGCTCATACCGAAATTATCGGAGCTATCGATTATATGGGGACGATGTGTTATATTGGTTCAATCTCATTGATTTTTAACATCGACATTCCACATTCTAAAATAGCAACATTTACGAGATTTCACGTTCCTACCGATATAATTACAGGAGTTATCTACCAAAATCCGTTTATCGGAACAATCGATTGTATGGGGGCTATGTGAAATATTTATCCCATTTCAATGATTTTCAACATCGAAATTTTACATATAAAAATAGCGATGCTTCAAAAATTTCGCGTTCCTATGTGTTTAATTACAGGACTTATAGCCCAAAATCCGCTTATCGGAATAATCGATTGTATGGGAGCTATGTGAAATATTTATGCCATCTCAATGATTTTCCACATCGATATTTCGCATATAAAAATAGCGATACTTCCAAAATTTCACGTTCCTACCTATATAATTACAGCAGTTATCTACCAAAATCCGTTTATCGGAACAATCGATTGTATGGGGGCTATGTGAAATATTTATCCAATCTCGATGATTTTCAACATCGATATTTCATATATAAAAATAGCAATACGTCCAAAATTTCACGTTCCTACGTGTTTAATTACAGGAGTTATAGCCCAAAATCCGTTTATCGGAATAATCGTTTGTATGGGAGCTATGTGAAATATTTATCCCATCTCTATGAGTTTCAACATCGATATTTCACATATAAAAATAGCAACACTTATAAAATTTCACGTTCCTTCGTGTTTAATTACAGGAGTTATAGCCCAAAATCCGTTTATCGGAATAATCGGTTGTATGGGAGCTATATGTTATATTGGTCCGATCTTGCTGGTTCCGACAAATGATTCCTATATTGGAAAATGGTGGCCGCATACCAAATTTCAGCCAAATATCTCAAAAACTGAGGGACTAGTTTGCGTTCAAACAGACAGACAGACAGACGGACAGACGGACATGGCTAAATCAACTCATCTCGTCATCCTGATCATTTCGGTATACTTATTGATGGGTCTATCTCTTCTTCTTCTCATATTTACAAACATCGGACCAAAGTTATAATACCATTTCATGTTCATGAAAGGTATAAAAAGAAAGAAGTTTACTTCCTTAAGCATTCGCCGTCTATCACGAGCCCCGTTGTTATCTTTCGGCATATCGGTCCCTAAACGTAACCAACAAAATTATGAAAATTCATTTGTTTACAGATATCGGTAATTCTATTTCTCATAAAATATCACAACCGTATTAAATTCCATTACAAAGACAAATCAAATGCAAATATGATGTAAGTGACGTTTCGCATTAAATAATTAAAAAAAAAAAACATATATTTAAGATAAAAAAACTTTCAACCTGTCGCGACTTGACCCTACATAAATAAAATCGGGATTTCTTCATCCGATAACTTCGACAATATCACACGCGACATCGTACAGCTGTTTAGTAATAATATATTTGTGTTCACTTTATGAAACCAAGTTATGAAATAAAAGTAAACCCGACTATAGAGAGCGCCTTTTAAAAAAAGCAATGTGTATAAAAGTTCGCGCGGAACGACAACAGTGCCCTGAGGCACCCTTTTTTTGGCACTGCTGGGCAGAAAATTCTACTTTTTAAAATTTTTTTTATAAAATCGGCAAGTTAATGAGCACAAAAAAAAAAACGAATGGCGGCGATATACCAACAGGTTATCATAACTTCTAACGAGATTTTTAGCCGAGCTTCTCTTTCCAACTTGTGGTGTGTTGCTTTTGAGTTTTTCCTACAAGTTGGCGGGACCTACAGTTTTTTGCCGACTCTGAGCGGAGTTAATTAGCACAGCTTTTTCGAAAAAAAATTATCAAGCTCAAGGGACTTCTCAAAAATAAAAAGTTTTGATTTTATTGTTGGGCCAAGAACACAAGTAAATTGTTTACTGGGTTGGAGCTTTGCGGCCGGTAATCCACTATCTCCAACAATCGCTGATATTGTACTTGACAAAAATTTTGACGACAGCATAGCTGATCTAAATACAAAAGACATATACATTAAATACATAACTAAATATGTAGATGATGTATATGCAATATATTCCCTCGTGAAGGGTGGATACCTTGCCGCGGTACGAGGGCTTAAGTCGATAGCCACAGGGCTACGCTGCCCTTGTGATCATAGCTCCGTACGGCACTTCATCACGAGAGCAGCCTAGCCTCTCTGGCGCGACGCCAAAGATCTTCCCACTCCCAATCCAGGGTGTTATGCGAAACCGTGCCCATTGGACATTTGCAGCCGGGAGGCAAATCGTGGCTGTATTTGAACGGAGCCTCTCTGATACCGGGTCGCCTCAGAGAGTAAGCATGGCCTTACCGCGGTACGGGGCTCTGCCGCGGCGGACGACACGTTTTCCCCTACTCTTCCCTTGACCCTAAGCTGGCCGTGTCCGGCGATGGGTCGTACGAACAAGATGAACTCAAATTATCCAAATAAAAACGATAAACCTAAAAAACAAACAACGCCGAATTTCACTCCTCAGCAAAGGAGAGCTATGGAGGAACAGGCGAGAAAGCTACAACAACGCCGGAGGACAACCTCCGTTCCACAATCAAGGGGGGGATCGACAGCGATGGCAACTACGAGTCGGTCAACCAACCCTCTATCGACTAAGATTGACTTGATGGGAGCTAGCACCAGTGCGGTTGCCAACGCAACTAAGCGGACAACGGCAGATGCTAAACTCCCATCAACCACTGATATGAAAACCAGTATCTTTACGTCTGTGGCAGCGGTCTCACGACCTGGCCTCGGAGTTTCGAAGGAGAAGGAAGCTGCAACTGAGATTTCGGCAAGGAGAGCGACCGCGATGGCAACTACGGGTCCGCACTCCCAGGAGACATCTCCCCGCCGCTTCACATACCACGAGAAAAGATTGGCTGCAAAGATCCTGAAGAGGTATGAAGGGGTACCGCAGGAATCGCTGTCGCCGAATTCCAGTAAATCGGTAGAGCTAGCGAAAGCTGTGATACCGGAGTTCCAAAATTCTTACATGCCAAAGAGGTTAAAAGTTAACCCTTTCAAGCGCCAGAGATCGGACCTGGAGTTGAATCCCCCTCCCAAGCGGCATCAGATTACCCCTGGAGCGAAAAAACTAAGCTTTGCTGAGGTAACCAAGGACAGGATCCTTATAGGCGTCCTTGACCGAGGCAATGACCGCCTGGCCATCCCTAAGGACCGGTGGCGTTACGTGCGAAATGAACTCGGCAACATTCTTCTCAATGTTGCTCCAGAGTTTCCGGGTAGTTCGGCGCGAGTAACGGATGCGGGTTGGCACCAGGGTCAGATTAAATTGCTCGCATGCGAGGATGCAAAAACCGTAGCACTGTACAAGGCAGCAGCTGCTAAGCTGGGTGAAGTCTACAAGGGCGCAAAGATAGAGGTCGTCGACTGGAAGGACATTCCAGCTCGTCCAAGGGCAAGGGCGTGGATTCCGGCCATCCCTGACGAACCCGAGAGAATTCTCGGGATGCTACGGCTAATGAATCCGTCCCTGCCAACGCATGACTGGAGTGTCAATCTGGTCGGGGATGCGGTAGGGCCCGACAGACAGGTGGTGTTCACCATGAATAAAGAGTCAATCGAGCCCCTCAAAAGGTGCAATGGCCTAGTACACTACAGCGTAGGCCAGATCGTTATCCACGTATATCGTGGTGATGCTCATCGCGCTGCCTTCTCGGCTGCTCCGGGGGAACCGGAAAACGAATTACCAGAAGAGGAAGCGGAGGATTCCGATGCGGAAAGCATGTTATCCGCCACGTCCCTTGGCGATAGTGCTGTGAACAACTCGGAGATGGAGGACAGCCTACAGGACGAGGAAGCCCTCGACGTCACGGTGGTAGCAGCCAACGCTGAGCGATTAACATCTAACGCTACAGACAGCAAGACTCCTGCAACGCCATATCGGGCAGTTAATCGGAACAACTCGTCGTTGATAGGCAACCTCCGGGATGGGGCAAACCTCGACGATATGGGGACGGCAGGGAAGTCTGTGCGCTCTCATGTTGGTGGTGCTTCAGATTAATCTGCACAAATCTAAAGTAGCTTCGGCTGCTTTAAGTAGTCGTCTTTCTAAAGGCGACGTGGATGTGGTCCTCATCCAAGAACCCTGGGTCAATAGCTCGAGAATCTGCGGATTGGGGACTAAGGGCTTCAAGCTCATTCGAGCCAGCGAGGAGAGCAAAGTCAGAACGTGTATTTTGGTCAAGTCTGAGTTGAACTCCTTTCTCCTACCTAACTACACCAATGGTGATATTACCGCTATCAGTCTAACGGTCGACAGCACCCGCCTGACGGTGGCGTCGGTCTATATGCCCTACGACGCCGAAGAACCCCCACCACAAATGGAGGTGAAAGACCTGGTGTCAAATTTCTGCACGGGTAATCTTATTATTGGAGCGGACGCTAATGCTCACCATGTCCAATGGGGGAGCTCCGACATCAATGCCAGGGGCGAGTCTCTGTTTGATTACCTCTTAACAACCAACCTGGTGATTTGCAACGTGGGTAATGAGCCTACTTTTATCACTAAGACCCGCAGGGAGGTCATAGACCTCACTCTCTGTAGTGAAGGCGCTTATGAGTGGGTCAGAAAATGGCGGGTTCTGGAAGAACATTCTTTCTCCGACCACCGTTACATAGAAATGGTTTTAGACTTTATTGTAGAACAACCAATCATGAAGCGCAATCCACGTAACACTGATTGGCAGTTACACAATGAAATATTAGACAGAGACCTCCCAGTACTGCCCTCACAAGCCCCCTCATCAGTAGAGGAGCTGGAGGATCTTGTTACTACATTTACATCGGCGCTCTCAAATGCTCTAGGACAGGCTTGTCCAGTGCCAAAACCACGCGGTAAACACAGGCCACATTGGTGGTCCTACGATTTGGACTCGCTCCGAATATCATGCCGGAAACAATTTAACAAGGCCAAGAGCTTCGGCTCTGAGCCTCATTGGCACGAATATAAAGCTAAACTAAGGGCCTACAAAAAAGCTCTGAGACAGGCGAAGAGAACCTCGTGGAGAAATTTCTGCACTGGCGTCGAAAAGGTCGACGACACAGCGAGACTTAGACGAGTCCTCTCGAAAAGTCAAACAACCATCAGCTATTTGCGAAAGCCTGACGGATCCTGGACCAGCACGGAAGAGGAAACCCTTGAGCTGCTCTTGAATACACATTTTCCGGGGAATCTGCATGATGCACCACTAGCACCTGCAACAAACCTGGCAGTAAATATACCCATCACTGAGGAAAGAGTAAGGTGGGCAGTTAAGAGCTTTGAACCGTATAAGGCTGCCGGGCCGGACGGGATTATCCCCGCGCAGCTTATAAACACGTTGGAGACATCAGCTAAATGGCTGGTATTTCTCTTCACAGCCTGCCTGGCTCTCAACCACATTCCGGGCTCCTGGAGAAGCGCCACGGTAGTGTTTATCCCTAAGGCGGGGAAGGCATCCCACTACGAGCCAAAAGACTACAGACCGATCAGTCTCTCGTCCTTTGTACTAAAAACCTTTGAGAGGATATTAAGCGACTACCTCTTAACGACTATTGATAGCAACCTTATCTCTAGCTATCAGCATGCATACACCAAGGGTAAATCAACAGAAACCGCTCTGCACAGCCTAGTGTCTGTCATTGAGAAATCGCTGTGTGAAAAGGACTACTGTCTCGTGGCCCTCCTAGACATTGAGGGGGCTTTCAACAATATAAGCCCGGAGGCTATCAACTCCGCTCTAACTAATCTGGGCGTAGATAGACCTCTAACTGGTTTAATTGACCAACTTTTAATGGGAAGGAAAATAGCTTCTTCACTTGGTACGGTTGAGTTATCACGCTATGTCACAAGGGGAACACCCCAGGGTGGTGTTCTTTCCCCGCTTTTATGGAACCTCACAGTCAACTCGTTGCTACGTGACACAAGCTGGGGGGGCGGGAAGATAGTGGCATACGCAGACGATTTAGCTATTGCATTCAGAGGCAAGTTCCCACAAACTCTGTGTGACCTGATGCAAGTAGCACTGCGAGAAGTTTCGACGTGGTCCTCTCGCTGCGGACTTAGTATCAACCCAGGGAAGGTGGAACTTGTCCTCTTCACCAACCGGTACAAAATACCGCCACTAAGCCTACCAGAACTAGATGGCACGCGCCTGGGCTTGTCGGATAAGGCCAAGTTTCTAGGCATAGTTCTGGACAGGAAATTGAATTGGAAGGAGAATGTTCTTCAGCGCCAGAAGAAAGCTTGCATCGCTCTTTACACCTGCAAAAGAGCCATTGGCAAAAAATGGGGGCTCAGCCCTAGAGTATGCAGTTGGATCTACACGGCCATCATTCGCCCAATCATGCTTTATGGAGTCGTCGTATGGTGGCCTGCGCTGAGCAAGGCAACATACCTGAATCTGTTGCGGAAAGTCCATAGATCCAATATGATCTGTATAAGCGGTGCGCTAAGGACAACGCCCAACGAAGCCCTCCAGGTCATTCTGGGCATTTTGCCACTTGATCTGGAAGGGTTTCGGTCAGCGGCGGCATCAGCTCTGCGCCTAAGAGAAACCTCCAGTTGGGCTGCGGGTACTATTGGACACTCCAGTATTCTGGAATCTTACAGCTTTCTCCCTCTAAGCACAGATCGTTGTGCGACTACTACAGTCGGGGATAGCTGTTTCAAAATAAACATTCCCAGCAGAGAAGACTGGGAGAGGACGGATTGGTGTCCCGGAACAAATGGTGGCACTTCCATATACACCGACGGCTCGAAGTTGGACGGCAGAGTTGGAGGAGGCGTTTATTCAAGGGATTTGGACCTTGAGCTCTCCTTCAGACTACCTGATCATTGTAGCGTCTTCCAGGCGGAAGTCTCGGCAATCCTGGACGCCGCGGCCTGGTTAAGCAAACGTGTTATCGGAGAAGATATCGCTATTTTCAGCGATAGCGAAGCGGCCATCAAATCCCTTGGCTCATACACGTTCAACTCTGAACTGACGCTCAGCTGTCGTCGATCTCTTCAGGAGATGGCCCAACAGAACCGCGTAAGCCTCATATGGGTCCCGGGACATAGGGACATTGAGGGAAACTGTAAGGCAGACGAGCTTGCCAGGCACGGCACGACCAAGCAGGTTCTTCAGGATAAAGAGCGCTTAGGTATGCCGTTTGCCACATGCAAACTAATGCTGAAGGAGCACACACTCCGTCAAGCCAACGAAAGATGGCTGCAATCCCCAGGGTGTCGCATATCGAAACAAACCTGGCCAAAATGGGATCTTAAAAGGTCTAGACGCATTTATGCCCTAACTAGGAGGGAAATCTGCATATTGATAGGGGTATTAACCGGTCACTGCCTCATTGGTAGGCATGCAGAAAGGCTAGGTGTGCCCTACCGACGATGCTGCAGGAGTTGCAAAGATGATGAGGAGGAGGAAACAGTGGATCACCTCATCTGCAACTGTCCGGCTTTAAGCGGCGCGAGAACGCGCTTTTTGGGAGTTCCGTTCCTGGATAGCCTAAGCCAGATCGCGGAACTGGACATAAAGGACTTGATGGGCTTCATAAAGTCATCTAAGTGGTTCGAGGAGGAGTAACGGTGTCGGTTTAGGAGTGTCAGTCCCGGGATTCTGCTATGTGGAAAATCCCAACAACTCAGGGATTTTCCATATGGCTGGGTCCCGGGACTTACTTTCCTTGTGTTGGTGGTATCACAACGGGCCTTTCAAAACTGGCCTAAGTGTGCCTCTGTGGCAGCCACTTGAACCTAACCTATGCAATATTAAAAGGAAAGACGTGGAGGACATTCTAAAAATATTGAACTCGCAACACCCCAAAATGAGATTTACAGTCGAAAAAGAGAAAAAAAACTAAATAGCCTAGATTTAAAAATAAATAAAAATCTTTATTTATCATTTGGCTGATATGCAAAAGAAGTTGCGTCCGGTAGAATAATCAACTACCACTCAAACCACCCTTGGTACCAAAGAAAATCAATGCAGCTAGTCTTGCTAGAAAAGTTTTTACATTGGGTGATAATATTTTCATGAAAAAAAAAAAAAACAAATACAAAATCAAATCTACTGATAAAAAATAACTATCCAACACAAATAATTGATGCAATAATAAAAAACTTTGAAAAAAATGAGTCCTGCACTACCTATTATTTTAAACAGTTGAGAGCATCCAGATAGAATATATATTGGGTTAAAATATATACCAGGCCTAACTGAAAACCAGATTATAAAAACAGATAAAATTAAATATGCACACAAAACACACAACACCATAAATCAAATATTTACAAAACAAAGGACCCTATTAAAAAAGAAAAACAACAAAATGTAGTCTACGAAATCAGATGTAATGGAAACGGTAATGAGATCTGTAAGCAGCGCTATATTGGTACAACTAAACGTCGTCTACAGGTACGAGTCAATGAACACATCACTGATGCTAAAAACAAAAAAAAACAACAACAGCAATAGCACAACATCTAACCAACAAAAATCACACTCTGTTTTCGCCAACACTAAAATAACTATTAGACATTGAAAACAAAGCAAACAAGAGAATGACGTTGGAAAGTCTTCGTATACAACAACAACTACACAGTGTAATGAATTTTAAGGAAGATTTGGACAAAATAAACAACGAATAAGCAGCTGTGCTACAGTACGGAAATGGTGGAAAAAACAGTACGATGCAATAATATGCAACGCGCCAGTAAATTCGAACTTTTATATTTAAATTTTATTTTACAAAATTAGTATACATTGTAAATGTTGAATTTTTATTATTGGGTGTGATATTTTAAAAATAATTGTTTCTTTTAATAAAATTCAGACTCCCTGATGAAGATGCTGTAGCATCGAAGTGCGTAGGAGGGTCAAGGAAAATTTAGTTTTTGCCTTTTAATTTACCGGCCGCAAAGCTCCATCCCAGTAAACAAAAAGTTTCGATATTGAAAACAATAAATTTCTTTTAAAAAAAACGACCTTTTTCTCGACCTGTTCGCACAAAACTGAGTATAGAAGACAAACGGTCCACCGGATTTTATTTTAAGAAATTTGCCTAGAAATATGGACGAGAGCGTTACATTAATTTTTTTAAGAAAAAATAAATTTTTCATACGGAAATCTTGATTTTTCTGATGCCTTCCCTGAGGCACACTTACTGGTTATAGGGTTAATTGCGCTGCATACTAGTTTTTGGCTTAGTTTAATAATAACTCTCTCTATTATTATTATTAATAGCTAGGTACTGGTATCTATATCAGCACTAACTGAATGAGCACTGACTACTCATGCCATCAGCTCTTCTTTCGAGTATTTTTTTGTGATTCCAGGAAAGATTTTGTTGTAGAAAGTATGACGTTGTTGTTGTAGCGTTACAGAAAGCTGTATCATCTACCTGTGTGTACAGAAAGCTGTATCATCTACCTGTGTGTACAGAAAGCTGTATCATCTACCTGCTCCGCAAATGCATGTCTTCTATTGTCTGCTGGCAGGTTTGAATGCCACATGTCGTGGTGCGGATTGAAGTCGCCCAGGATCACGCAACTTGAGACGAGGGGTTTGTAGATGTTAATGATTTGCAGGTCGACATCTCCTGTACGGATGGGTATGCCTTGGCTTTCCAAGATATCATCCGTGCCTTCGATGTTGGCATTAAAGGGCCAGTTACATAAAGCTTTATTTTGTCTTTACCTCGAACTTTGACTTTGACAGAAAAGTTCAGTATATATACGTATTTAAACGAAGCATGGCAAATAGAAGACCTCAAAGTTGAAGCAAGGTTAAAATTTGGCAAACTCTCAAATTTGGATGCTTTGACAATCAGATGTTGATGACTTTGCTTTAATTAAAGAATAAAAAGTTGAAGGAAATAATAAATAATTCATTTTTTCTCTATTAAATTAATAAATTAACCAAAACACTCTGAATGCAAAGAAATTAATAACGAAAACAAATGTATAAAATAGAAGCGTCAAAGCGTTCATTGTAGCATACCTCTGAAGTTGGACGCAAAGTTTTGAGGTAGCAAATGTCAGGCGAGGTTAACAAAGCTTTATGTATTTGACCCTTAAATATTTCATACTGTACAGAGTTGTGTGTTATGAACGCAAGACCACCTCCTAGACCTCCTGTTACTATGTGACGGTATTTCCGATGGATGTTGTATCCGCTATAGGTAATGAGGTCCGATCTAGGACTGAGCTTAGTTTCTTGAACTGCGGCAAGTTTTATGTCATATTGCGTCATCAGATTAGTTATCTCCGCGATCTTTCCAGTTATATTTTAACGAATTTGAGTCAAGTCCATCAGTTTCTGGTCCCTCACACTTCGTGCACTGTATGTCGGCAAAGGATATATGCGCGGGTGGCATCGGTTAAATGCAACTCCTGCCTTGGCCAATGTCACCTACGCATATGTTCTAGGCTCGCAAACAGAATTCTCTGGACTGATGCGTTCGTCGCACCATGCTGTCGAGCTGCGAAGCCTACAACGCCGACCGATTGCGATGGAGATCGCAACCTAGCCTACCACCATCTAGGCAAGCGCACCAGTCTCTGACTCCCAGAGTGGCCATTGCCTCTCCAACTCATTTTAAAATAATGCAATTTAATTGCAATAGTTTAACCGGCCAGATAGCGGAGATAACCAAATTCATGCAGTTGCAGAAAATAAAAATAGCTGCAAATCCAGGACACGAAACTTGACCCTGTTGATGTTGTTGTTAACAATGCATTGCCCTGTCTAGAGTGTATGATCATTCCGAAGATCTTCATCAAGCTCTTCTAAGGGGAGTCCAAGGAAACGTGCAGTTTAAACAGGGCTTGTCCAGAGGGACAGAGGGGTTAGAAGAGTAGGTTCAGATGAGCAATTCAAGAGATGTAGAGTATCATGGGGGTCCAACCACATGCAGGGCATGTGTTTGAGATTGTATCATTCAGTCTGGATAAGTAGGAGTTTAACCTCACACTGTATCCAGACCTAAGCTGTGCCAAGGTGACTCTTGTCTCCCTTGGTAAGGTGCGTTCTTCTTCAGCAATATCCGGTGGAGGACTGTTCAGAACGGGATTCATATGTAGAGATCTGACAAAAGTGTCTACCGACTCGGTGTGGATGTCGGTTAGAGCCCGCTTATAATTCTGCAGATCAAACGGCAAGGTAATATGATGCCGGATCTCGTCATAAAGCTTACGTAGATGTTTCCTTATGTCTCTCGGGGGCGAATCTGTGTCCAAAAGATGACGGTTTGGATGTGCTGGCTTGTGGTAGTTCAGAAGGAATTGCCTGCTCAGCGTTTCCGCGTGCTCTTTTACATTGAGCAGTTTGGCCTCCTGATGGAGGTGAGACTCGGAAGACATGAGGAGACATCCCGTTGCAGTTCTGATGGCAGTATTTTGGCAGACTTGTAACTTTGTCCAGTTGATGCTATGCACATTAGGCGACCATATGGGTGCAGCATAGTCAAAGACTAGTCGGCCAATGGCCTTATATGTATTCAGCAACGTTTCTTTGTCTTTTCCCCAAGTACTGCCGGCAAGTGACTTGAGAATCTTGTTGCGACCACGTACCTTTGAGCCCATTGCAGGCACATGACCATCAGATGAGAAAGTATTATCCAGTGTCACCCCTAATAACTTTGGGTGGCTGACAGTTGGTAGCATAGTGCCATCAACGAAAATGTTTAATTCATTTCTCACCTGGTGCGTCCATGTCGTGAAAAGCGCCGCCGTGGATTTAGTCGGAGATATCGTCAGATCTCGCTCCGTGAAAAACCTGGAAAGGTCGCAGTGGTAACCGTTGATTTTCGCACAGAGTTCATCAGTATAGGGGCCCTTCCCGTCGCCATTATTGTACAGTCGTCGGCATATGAAACGACGGTGACGCCCTCTGGTGGTGGGCGCATTTTCGATAGATAGAAGTTAAACAGTGTCGGGGATAGGACACCACCCTGTGGCACCCCCTGTCTAATACGTATAGGTTTTGATCTTGCGTTTCTAAAGTTGACCGACGCCTGCCGTCGATTCAAATAATTAGCGGTCCATCTCTTTAACCCATCAGGTATCTGTGTTTCAAAAAGATCTTGTATGAGAGCGGCATGATTGACTGTGTCAAAAGCTTTCGACAGGTCAAGTGCCACTAACACAGTACTTTGATTTGGTTGGTTTTGATTTAGGCCGCTATTTATTTGCGTTGTAATGGCATCGAGTGCGGTGGTGGTGCTGTGAAGCTTACGGAAGCCATGTTGATGACTAGCCAGGTGCAGATTTGAAGTATAATACGGGAGCAAAATGAACTCAAGCGTCTTCACTACCGGCGACAAAAGTGATATGGGGCGATATGAATCGCCTATGTTTGCCGGTTTTCTAGGTTTTAGTATGAAAAAACTCTCGCCTTTTTCCATATTTCAGGAATGACGAAAGTGTTCAGTGAAAGACTGAATAGAGCCGTTAAGTATTTGTGTCCCTCCTGGCCTAGATGTTTCAGCATCTTCATGGCAATGCCGTCGGGGCCGATGGATTTTGAGGGCTTAGCCTGTCTGATGGCTTCCTTGACCTCTGAGGCAGTGATGACAATGGGCGTGTTCTGGTTTTTTTATTTACGCGCCTGTCGCATGGTTCTACGTTTAGCTCTATCCGGCGGGGAATGTAGTACAAATTGTCTACAGAAGGAGTTCGCAAATCCCCCAGGGTCCTTCTTCACCCTGTCGCCGAAAGTAATATCTACTTTATCCTTGTGTTGCGTTGGATTGGATAGAGCTTTGACCGTAGTCCATAATTTGCCAACACCATCAGAGAGGTTGCATTGCTCTAGGTGTTGTTTTCATTTGGCCAGTTTATGTTTATCGACCAACCTACGAATTTCCGCGTTGAGATCCCTTATGCGGGACTTCATCTCTTTCTCTAGCCATGGCCGCTGCCTCCGCGGGGAAATTTGGTCTTATTTGGGATATTCGACCCGCAGGAATGAAGCGTTTAGAGACCCAGTTAAGGATGTCTGAAAACTGTCCCGTCCGCCTTGGTAAAGTTAATGTATGACCATGCTCAGGTGTAAAAAAGTCCGTCGGTCGTTCGATGGTAATGACTATTGGGAGATGGTCAGACGCAACGTGAGTATGGGTCGCCAATTTGTGTTGTTCAATAGTCCTGTGCTTACGATAGAAATATTTGGTGAACTATAACAATTACCCGATACTCTCGTTGGGGCGTCTCCGTTCAGTGTACAGAAAGCCGTATCATCTATTTGTTCTGCAAGTACATGTACCCTATTGTCTGCTGGCAGGTTTGAGTGCGACATGTCGTGGTGCGCATTGAAGTCGCCCAGGATCACGCGGTTATCTCCTCGTAGTAGCAAGCTAATGTCGGGGTGATAACCGGTGGGGCAACTTGAGACAGGGGGTATGTAGATGTTAATGATTTTCTGATCGACATCTCCTGTACGGATGGTTATACCTTGGCTTTTCAAGATATCATATGTGAGGTAGAAACAGAAAGACACTGGTGCTCGGCATTGCTCATGTCTAAGCTGCTCCGGTGGGAGCGAGAGTGTTGAGCTGCTGCGCGATGACGCCATAAGGCACGAGCTACAGTCTGGAATTTGTGTGGCGGGTATAGCAGATGATGATAGTTTCGGAATGGGACAAAACATACTAAACAGGGTTACTTTGAAAGTGACAGTCCTTGGCCGAGGTAAAACCCCGGGTGGTTCCACTGCACAGAGATCCATGGCGATGTCCTGGGTTTTCTGCTCTGAGAAGTGACTGTACATAAGGGAACCGAAACTTGGCCCTCACTCGGATCTCCGAGCGAGTGGGGCTACCACGTTCTCCGGCATGATCACACGGACGGCGGGGGCGGTCTCGCGTTCCTAGTCCACCAAACAGTGCAGTATACGGAATTTCGTATCAACACCGACCAAAGAGACTTACCCTTGGAGTGTCAGTGTATAGTTGTACAGGCTGGAGGTGTTGATCTCGAGCTAAATGACATACATATACATTCCCCCGTCACCTGCTGCCCCACAAGTTATCGCCCTGACCTCAGGGCGCTTCTTTGTGGTGATAATCGTATCATTATGGGCGATTTTAATACCCACCATGATATGTATCATTCACGCCTTTCTGCGGATAGCAGAGGACGGGAATTAGCTGAGCAAATTGACGCTTCCCCTTTTTGCACTGTAAACGGAGACGCCCCTGCAAGGATGGCAGTTAATTGCAGTAGCTTCCCGGACCTAACTATTGTTATCCCGGGGTTAATTAACAGCATTAACTGGCATCCGATGGTGGCTGACCATCTGCCCATCATCCTGTCCGTCGACCGTGCCTCGGACTTCATAAAATCGGAGAAAAGATCATACGTGACTTTCAAAAAGGCTAACTGGGTCGGATTTTTGAAATTCACGGAGAGCTCCTTCGGTGATCTTCTCATTCCGACTGATGTACAGGTTGGTGAGCGAAATATTCGCGAGGTCATAAAAAAGGCTACAGCCCGTTTTATTCCAGCTGGTAGAATAAAAAACATAAGGCCAAACTTCCCAGCTGAGGCCGCAGCCTTGACCAATGAACGTGACCTCATACGCAACATCGATCCCTCAGACCCACAGATCCGTGTCTCAACGTGGAAATCAGACGGCTTGTCAACGAACACAAACAAGCCAAATGGGAGGAGCACCTTAGGTCTTTTAACCTCTCTACCGGTGTTGGGAAATTATGGTTCACAGTCAAATCCTTGACCAATCCTACGGGTCCGCCAAAGAATGTCGACATCACCTTTGGTGAAAAGATATTCAACGAGCCTAAGAAATGTGCACAGGCTTCTGTAGACAGTATGTCCCCCATCCTGTACAGACAGGACAAGACGTGGAATCTTCAGGCGTCCGCATAAACCCCAAACTATGCTCCCGTTCCCATCACCGCTACAGAGGTTCAAGAGGCCATCAGGAAGGCCAAAGCCATCGGTCCAGATGGTATAGCCATGTTACACCTTAAACACATCGAGGAGTTAAGTACGTCACTGACGTCTTCAATCTGTCCTTGACCACAGTTGTTAGTATCATCACTGGGCTCGGTTGACTTATCACGCTATGTCACAAGGGGAACGCCTCAGGGTGGTGTTCTCTCCCCGCTTCTATGGAACCTCACTGTCAACTCGATGCTGCGAGACACAAGCTGGGGGGCGGGAAGGTAGTGGCATATGCAGACGACTTATCTATAGTATATAGGGGCAAATTCCCACAAACCCTCTGCGACTTGATGCAAGTAGCACTGCGAGAGGTTTCCTCATGGTGCTCGCGCTGCGGACTGAGCATCAACCCGGGAAAAGTAGAACTGGTCCTTTTCACCAACCGCTATAAGATCATCATCATTTATTGGCGCTTAACCGCCTAAGCGATTTTGGCCGTCGCCTATCAAAGCACGCCAGTCATTCCTTTTTAGCGATAACTGACGCCAATTGGAAACCCCAAGGGAGTTCAAGTCATCCTCCACCTGTTGTTTCCATCTCAGTCGAGGCCTCCCCCTTCCTCTGCTGCCGAATTCGGGTGACGATTGGAAAACCTTCTGGGCTGGAGCTTCTTTGTCCATTCGCATGACGTGACCCAGCCAGCGGAGCCTTTGGGCTTTAATTCGCTGGACTATGGTCAGATCTGCGTAAAGCTCGTACAGCTCATCGTTAAATCTCCTTCGATACTCGCCGTCGGCATCACGGGAAGGACCATAAATCTTCCGGAGAACTTTTCTCTCAAATACTCCAAGGGCCATCTCATCTTCTCTTGACATTGTCCATGAATCTGAGCCATACATCAGGACAGGTATGATGAGAGACTTATAGAGCGCGATCTTTGTTCTTCGAGAGAGGAATTTACTTCTCAATTGCCTACTCAGTCCAAAGTAGCACTTGTTCGCAAGAGTGATTCTCCGTTGGATTTCTAGACTGATATTATTTTCGGTGTTAATGCTGGTTCCCAAATAGACGAAGTCCCTCACAGTTTCAAATTTGTAACTATCAACAGTGACGTGGCTGCCAAGGCGCAGGTGCGCCGATTCTTTCTTTGATGACAGCAAATACTTCGTCTTGTCCTCGTTGACCGCAAGACCCACTTTTTTCGCTTCTTTATCCAGTCCAGAGAAGGCAGCGCTTACGGCGCGGTTGTTAAGGCCAATGATATCAATATCATCGGCATACGCCAGCAATTGCACGCTCTTGTAAAAGATTGTACCATTGCGGTTTAGCTCTGCTGCTCGAATTATCTTCTCCAGCATCAGGTTGAAGAAATCGCACGAAAGGGAGTCGCCCTGTCTGAAGCCTCGTTTGGTTTCAAATGGCTCAGAGAGGTCCTTCCCGACTCTGACGGAGCTGTTAGTATTGCTCAACGTCATTTGGCAAAGCCGTATAAGCTTTGCAGGGAAGTCAAATTCAGACATGGCGGCATACAGGCAACTCCTTTTTGCGCTGTCAAAAGCGGCTTTGAAATCGACAAAGAGATGGTGTGTGTCGATTCTTTTATCATGGGTCTTCTCCAGGATTTGGCGTATCGTGAAAATCTGGTCGATGGTAGACTTACCAGGTCTAAAGCCACACTGATAAGGTCCAATCAGCTTGTCTACGATGGGCTTCAGTCTTTCACACAATACGCTAGAAAGAACCTTATACGCGATATTAAGAAGGCTGATTCCGCGGTAGTTGGTGCGGTTAGCGGGATCGCCTTTCTTGTGGATTGGGCAGAGCACACTTAAATTCCAATCTGGAGGCATGCACTCGTCTGACCATATTCTGCATAAGAGCTGATGCATGCTTTTTACCAGCTCTTTGCCTCCGTGTTTGAACAGCTCGGCGGGCAGTCCGTCTTTTCCAGGCGCTTTGTTGTTTTTCAGCCGGGATATAGCTATCCTCACTTCATCATAGTCAGGTGGTGGGACGACTTTTCCATCGTCAGGGATTGGGGTATCGGGTTCGACGTCTCCCTCGCAATTTAGCAGTGAGGAGAAGTGCTCCCTCCATAATTTAAGTACACTCTGTACGTCGGTTACCAGGTCGCCATTATTGTCCTTACAGGAACTTGCCCCGGTCTTAAAACCTTCCGTCATCCGCCGGATCTTTTCATAGAATTTTCGGTCATCATTCCTGTCAGCCAGCATTCAAGCTCCTCACACTCACGCCTTTCGGCCTCACGTTTCTTTTTTCTGAAAAGGCGTCTCTCTTCCTTCTTTGCCTCACGATAGCGTTGCCATACACTGCGGGTTGCGCCCGTTCGCAACGTCTCCCTGTAGGCAGCGTCCTTTTTGTCCGAGGCAGTGCTGCATTCCTCATCGTACCAGTTGTTTTTGCGGGCTCGCTGGAACCCTATAGTGGCCTCAGCGGCGGTACGTAATGAGTGAGAGATATGCTTCCATTGCTCGGTTGCATCGTTAGGTCGAGGATTGCTCTCCGATAGCAGGTGTGAGAGTCGAGTGGAGAAATTGTCAGCTGTCTGTGTCGTGCGCAGCTTCTCGACGTCAAACTTTCCTTCCGTTACTGTGCGCACTTTCTTTGCTACACAGAGGCGTGTGCGTATCTTGGCTGCAACAAGATAATGGTCCGAGTCGATATTGGGACCACGAAGGGTACGCACGTCCAGAACGGTGGAGCTATGTCTGCCGTCGATCATGACATGATCAATCTGGTTTCTTGTTCTTTGATCAGGAGACAGCCATGTGGCTTGGTGTATTCGTTTATGCTGGAACCTGGTACTACTGATGACCATATTGCGAGCAGCAGCGAAATCAATCAACCTAGTGCCGTTGGGGGATGTTATATCATGGAGACTAAATTTTCCAACTGTTGGACCAAAGACTCCTTCCTTGCTCACCTTCGCATTAAAGTCGCCGAGCACGATTTTAATATCATGTTGGGGGCAGCGATCATAAGTCTGTTCAAGTTTATCGTAGAAGGAGTCCTTCTCTGCGTCGTCCGTCTCCTCAGTCGGCGCATAGGCGCAGATAAATGTTATGTTGAAAAATTTCGCTTTGATGCGGATCGCAGCGAGACGCTCGTCCACGGGGGTGAACGCTAGTACTTGGCGGCGAAGTCTCTTTCCCACCACGAATCCTACACCACGCGCTTTGCCGCGTGTCTGGCCACTGTAGTATACGTCACAAGGTCCGATGGTCGTCTTTCCTTGTCCCGTCCATCGCATTTCCTGCAGGGCGGTGATGTCAGCCTTTGCGTTAACGAGGACATCAACCAGTCGGGCAGCGGTACCGTCCCTTGAAAGGGTCCGGACATTCCCGGTACATGCCCTAATATCCAAATCATTATGCCTTATTCGTTTTGCCGGGTCGTCAACATTAAAGGGGGTTCTCATCCGAGGCTTTAATTTATTTTTCATTGGACTAAATTTTTTACGTGGCGGGTCCCAAACCCAGCGCACAACCCGTTTCGGGGTTTTTGGAAAATATTTACACATTTATATAGCGAGCCGCTTGCTTCAAGACAGACGCCCGCTTGCAGCCGCACCTCATGGTGAACAGACGCTGCGCAAAATCCTCGGTGAGCCCTTAAACCAAGTATTTCAGAGTGGCCCCACCGGGGCTCCCTCTCTTTCTGCCGCGAGCCTAGGTAGCTCCCGTTGCCCAGAGTGCACGAACGAGGACGCAAGAGTCGGGATTGAGCAAGGTCACTTAGCAACCACACTCCATTACACTCCAAACCGCTATAAGATACCACCGCTAATACTACCAAAACTGAATGACGTGCACCTGAACTTGGCTGACAAAGCCAAGTTCTTGGGCACAGTTCTGGATAGGAAACTAACCTGGAAGGAGAATGTTCTTCAGCGCCAGAAGAAAGCGTGTATTGCACTCTACACGTGCAAAAGAGCCATTGGAAAGAAATGGGGGCTCAGCCCCAAAATATGCAAATGGATCTACACTGCCATCATTCGACCAATCATGCTCTATGGAGTTGTGGTATGGTGGCCTGCGCTGAGCAAGGCAACAAACCTTAATCTGCTAGGAAGAATGGGAGAGCACGGATCGGAGTCCCGCCACTCATGGCGGCACTTCCATTTATACTGATGGCTCGAAGTTAGACGGCAGAGTTGGAGAAGGGGTTTATTCAAAGGATGTTGTTGTTGTTGTAGCGAGGTGTAGCCCTGCCTAAATGTCAGACAGGGTCACCCCGAGTGTATTGCTCTTGGCCGGGTCGATATAAGAAAACGGCCCGGGTCGTTTCGGCACGATAGGTACAGCACAAGTACTGGTACCGTTCTCGTAGAACCGGCAATACAAGAAACTAGAAAGGATCTGAACCTTGAGCTCTCCTTCAGACTACCTGATCACTGCAGTGTCTTCCAGGCTGAAGTTTCAGCAATCATGGACGCCGCGGCTTGGATAGGCCAACAAACTATCAGACAGGACATTTTTATTTTCAGCGACAGCCAGGCGGCCATAAAATCCCTTGGCTCTTACTCGTTCAACTCTGAACTGACGCTCAGCTGTCGTCGACCTCTACAATAGATGGCCCAACAGAATCGCGTGAAACTCACATGGGTCCCGGGGCATTGAGGGAAATTGTAGGGCAGACGAACTTGCGAGGCAGGGCACGACCAAGCAGGTTCTTCGGGATAAAGAGCGCTTAGGTATGCCATTTGCCACATGCAAGCTTATGCTGAAGGAGTATACACTCCGCCAAGCCAACGAAAGATGGCTGCAATCTCCAGGATGCCGGATATCCAAAGAAACCTGGCCGAAATGGGATCATAAAAGATCAAGACAAATTTATGCCCTAAGGAGAAGAGAAATCTCCATATTGATAGGCGTATTAACTGGGCACTGCCTCGTTGGTAGGCACGCAGAAAGACTAGGTGTGCCCTACCGACGATGCTGTAGGAGTTGTAAGGATGATGAGGAGGAGGAAACGGTGGAGCACCTCATCTGCAACTGCCCGGCTAACCAGGGAGGGAACTCACAAAAAGCGCATTCTCTCGCCACTTAACCCTTTCGGGACTACTGGGATAATACATCCCAGCCAATTTCAAACTTCTGTATTTTCTATACTATGTAAGCTATTGCTTAAGAAAAAACTCCCAAGAACAGATTTAAGTAACGTATTTGCGTTGTAAACAAAAGAAAATTGATATAAATCAAATTTTTGATACAAATAGGGTAAGTTAAAATACATTTTATAAATGTGGGACATATAATCCCAATAAGAGCTTTGTTTCTTGAAATCTCCACCAAAGAACTGTCAGCAGAAGAGAGTCTTGTAAAATGCTGTCAAAATCTCATTTCTGCTAATTTTTCGTCGAACAGAGTTCAGCAGAAACTTGCAGACAAAACAGCTGTTACGTTTCTGATTGGCTAACAATTTGAATTTACATTTGTTGTTGTTGTTTCGCTATGCCACCGATCAGCTGTTATTGCTTGCTGGTTTCTGCTGGACGAAAAATCTCCAGCAATAACTTGCAGCGAATTGGCGCTCTCTCTCTCAAAAAGCTGCTGAATTCGCTGCTAATTTTTTCAAAGAACACTTTTTTAGGAATAATTATTCATAATTAGCAGGAAAGAAACAAAGCTAAGCTTTTAACGTGGGATTATTTGTCCCAACAAGTTTTTACGTGGGACTAATTGTCCCAATATGCTCTTAGATGGCGAAACGCAAGTTAGACTTGCTGAGGCTGTAACAATGCACTCTGCTACAAATGTTTTGGACCCTTCCATAAATAAGTTATTAATTACATTATATATAACCATTTTCAAAATAAAATACAGTGAATTATTCTCTAAATACACCTTTTACTCAATTTCTTTTGTGAACTTATAAAGCCTATTGGGATCATATATCCCACAGAAAATACTTATTGGGATTTTATATCCCACCCAAAAGGCTTATTGGGATTATATGTCCCAGGATAAAAGGACGATTTCCGGATTTTTGAGTATGCAGAACATAATTTTTCAGCTCAATTTATAGGTATAACCATAATGTTTGGTACAGGATATACCCATTTCCCTAATAAAACTCCGTCCCGAAAGGGCGAGAGAATGCACTTTTTGGGAGTTCCCTCCCTGGTTAGCCTACGCCAGGTCACGGAGCTGGACATAAACGACCTGATGGCCTTCATCAAGTCATCTAAATGGTTCCAGGAGGAGTAACGGTGTCGGTATAGGAACGTCAGTCCCGGGATTCTGCTATGTGGAGAAATCCAATAATACCGGGATTTTCCATATGGCAGGGTCCCGGAACTGACTTTCCTAGTGTTGGTGGTATCACAACGGGCCTTTTAGTACTGGCCTAGGTGTGCCTCTGCGGCAGCCACTTGAACCTAACCTAACCTAACTGGGTCGGATTTTTGAAATTCACGGAGAGCTCCTTCGGTGATCTTCTCATTCCGACTGATGTACAGGTTGGTGAGCGAAATATTCGCGAGGTCATAAAAAAGGCTACAGCCCGTTTTATTCCAGCTGGTAGAATAAAAAACGTGGAAATCAGACGGCTTGTCAACGAACACAAACAAGCCAAATGGGAGGAGCACATTAGATCTTTTAACCTCTCTACCGGTGTTGGGAAATTATGGTTCACAGTCAAATCCTTGTCCAATCCTACGGGTCCGCCAAAGAATTTCGACATCACCTTTGGTGACAAGATATTCAACGAGCCTAAGAAATGTGCACAGGCTTCTGTAGACAGTATGTCCCCCATCCTGCACAGGACAGGACAAGACGTGGAATCTTCAGGCGTCCGCATAAACACCAAAACTATGCTCCCGTTCCCATCACCGCTACAGAGGTTCAAGAGGCCATCAGGAAGGCCAAAGCCATCGGTCCAGATGGTATAGCCATCTTACACCTTAAACACATCGACGCAGTAGGAGTTAAGTACCTCACTGCCGTCTTCAATCTGTCCTTGACCACAGTTGTCATGCCCGATAAATGGAAGCAGGCAACTGTGATCCCACTACTAAAGCCTGGCAAACCAGCCAACGTTGGGGAGTCATATCGTCCGATATCACTCCTCTAGCCAGTAGTAAAGACACTTGAGGCGGTCCTACTCCTGCCCTACACAGCAAACTTGATGTTAGCCGAGCACCAACATGGCTTTAGAAAAGGTAGGAGTACAACATCTGCTCTAAATGTCATACACACTCAGATAACTGACGGACTAAATCAAAATAGACCTAATGACAGGATGGTTCTAGTTGCACTTGATCTGACTCAAGCTTTTGACACAGTTAATCATGGGCAGCTGGTGTCCGATCTGGAAGACTCACCACTCCTCCCTGTCTTAAGCGCTGGTCCGCCAATTATCGCAGTGGTCGTCGGTCGTCTGTTGTGTTCAGGAACAAAAAGTTTAAAGCCAGGAAGGTCAAACAAGGGGTACCACAGGGTGGTGTCCTTTCCCCGTTATTGTTTAGCTTCTACATTTCGAAGCTTCCTCCTCCACCAGAAGAAGTTACGATTGTTTCTTACGCAGATGATTGCACGATATTGGCAACAGGTACTTCCGTTGATGAGCTGTGCTCTAAAATAAATGGTTATCTCCCCTCTCTTGTCAAGTTCTTCACCGCTCGGAGCTTGACGTGGACGGCGCAAGTTGGTATATGAAGGTGATCAAAAAATACCTACTGTCGCTCACCCCAAAATCTTAGGAGTGACTTTCGATACCATGCACACTTTCGCTGCGCATTCAGCTGCAATTGTCTCAAAATTGCAGAGCCGCAACAAAATCCTCAAGTCACTAGCCGGCAGCACTTGGGGAAAAGATAAGGAAACGTTGTTGGTAACGTACATGGCAATTGGTCGATCCTGAACTATGCGTCGCCGGGGCTTGCAGACGTTCATTGGAGTCAGCTGCAGGCCTGTCAAAACAGCGCACTCAGAACCGCTACGGGGTGCGTCCTTATGTCTCCCATAACTCATATACACCATGAGGCGGAAATGCTTCCTGTTAGGGAGCATAATGAAATGCTAAAGTAGTACCTACTGAATTGCTGTAAACCACAGCACCCCAATAGGCAACTGTTTGAGCTAACTCCGCCTCCTAGGACCGTAAGGACGAATCTACGTAAGCATTTTGATGAGATCCGGCACTTTATAACAACGCCGTTTGATCCAGAGGTGCACAAGCATGACTTGGAGCATATCCATAAAACGTCTGTTGGCCAACAGGTCGTGCTCTGTCCGGTGAATGCTGTTTTGCATGCCTCAACACCACGCATTTCTGTAAAGGCGTGTCATCTTCCTCGAGAGACAAGGGTCACTCTGGCTCAATTACGCTCTGGATACTGTAGCAGATTAAACTCCTACATATCCAGGCTGAACCCTGATGTGCCAAATGTATGTCCGGCATGCGGCTCGTCCCCCCATAATACCAACCACCTATTCACTTGCTCTACGGAGCGCACTCTTCTAACACCCATCTCCCTTTGGTCCAACAATATTGAAACTGCTAGTTTTCTTGGACTCCCGTTAGAAGATATTGATGACAATTTAGGCTAAGGAAAAATACGCGTTGGGCAAGACTACACCTCGTTACAACAACAACATCTCGAGTTCACTGTAGGTGTGAGAGACGGATGTGTTTGCCCAGGTGTTGGTAGGCTAAGACCAAGGCTGTGCCTCAGCCAGTTAGGGGGTTGCGTCTCAACGATGGGGGAACAGAGAGAGACTGGTGCTCGGCATTGCTCATATCTAAACTGCTCCGATGGGAGCGAGAGTGTTGAGCTGCTGCGTAAGATGTTGATCCCAACAGACTACTGCTTGAGTATGAGCCACCTCCTAGGACCGTAAGGGCACATCTACGTGAGCATTTTGATGAGATCCGGCACCTCACACTTTCGCCGTTTGATCCAAAGGTACATACGCAGGCCCTGAAGCACATCCATGACACGTCCGTTGCATCCTATGTCTCGCTCTGTCCACTGAACGCCGTTTTGCACGCCAAACCACCTCGCGTTGCGGCTGAGGAGCGTCATCTTCCTCGAGAGACAAGGGTCACTCTGGCTCAATTACGCTCTGGATACTGTAGCAGGTTAAACTCCTACTTATCCAGACTAGACCCTGACGTGCCGAATGAATGTCCGGCATGCGGCTCGTCACCCCATAATACCAACCATTTATTTACCTGCTCTTCGGAGCCCACTCTTCTAACACCCATCTCCCTCTGGTCCAACCCTGTCGAAACTGCAAGTTTCCTAGGACTCCCGTTAGAAGAAATTGATGACAATTTAGGTTAAGGAACAGTACACGCTGGGCAGGGGCTACACTTCGTTACAACAACAACAACATGTTGACGCCGTAAGGCACGAGTACAGTCTGGGATTTGTGTGGTGGGTATAGCAGAAGTGCTATAGCCGGGTCGTTTCGGCACGATGGGTACAGCACAAGTACTGGTACCGTTCTCGTAGAACCGGCAATACAAGAAACTAGCCGTGTAGGCTATGTAGGTCATTTAGCGTTACCCAGGGTGCACCAACTGGGAGGCGACCTACTTTTACACCCCTACATGGCATGGTCGCCTAACGTGCATAACACCAACTGGTCGAAGTCACAAGTCTGCCAAAATACTGCTATCAGAACTACTACAGGATGTCTCCTCATGTCTCCTGAGTCTCACCTCCATCAAGAGGCAAAACTGCTCAATATAAGAGAGCACAGGGAAATGTTTAGCAGCCAATTCCTTCTAAACTGCCACAAGCCAGGACATCCAAACCGTCATCTTTTGGGCACAGACCCGCCCCAAAAACATCTCCGTAAGCATTATGATGAGATCCGGCATCACTCGCCTAACCAAGGGAGACGAGAGTCACCATGGCACAGCTTCGGTCTGGATAAGGTGTGAGGTTAAACTCTTACTTATCTAGACTGAATGATACCATTTCAAACACATGCCCTGCATGTGGTACGACCCCGCATGATACCCTACATATCTTCAATTGTCCAATTGAGCCTACTCTTCTAACCCCTCTGTCCCTCTGGTCCAACCCTGTTGAAGCTGCACGTTTCCCTGGACTCCCGTTAGAAGAGCTTGATGAAGATCTTCGGAATGATCATACACTCTAAACAGGGCAATGCATTGTTAAAAACAACATCAACAACAACAACAGCAGCCTTTTGAAAGTTCACGTATGATATTGTCTTAGGGTTGCCAGACGTCCTTCTTTCGGAAGGACATGTCCTTCATTTTATTGCAATGTCCTCCCAAAAGAAAAAGTGTAGAAATGTCTTTCTTTTTAAGTTTTGTCCTTTTTTCGTTTTTTTTTTTTTTGCTAGGAATTTCTAGTCATAATAAAATTAAATGATCTACAAAACTCCATACTCGAAAAAATCTAAAAAAATTGTGGATGAGATTCGTCGAGTTTTTTTTGGAATTTTGCACAAAGTTTTAAGTGCAAAACTGTAGTGCATTTTCATCTATATTTTTATGAAAAATCTGAGAAATTTTTAGTGTTTTATTATCGACATATGCATTTATTTTTTGTTTCTTTGCTTTTAAAAATGAATACGTGTGTATATATGTACGTATATGTACATTAATCTTTGTTTAATTAAATTTTTTACTTTATTGTTCCTTTGATATCGTAGATAGCTTCGTTAGTTTGTACCTAAAATATCTTCAAAATCGTTCTCAAATAAATGTGCCAATTGAAATTATTTATGAATACATAGGAACGTGCCCCATAAATAAGTAAGTATATGAGTACGGTGACCATCCGTTCTGTTTTTGGCAGAACAGTTCTGTTTTTAAGACGCTTGTTCTGCGTGTTTTTTTTTCTAATGAAAATAACAGAAATGATCTGATTTTAAGCAAATGTTCTGTTTTTGTTCTGTTTGTTTGTACCGGCAACCCTTTTAACAGATGAGTACCTTTGGCTTAGTCGACAGGTAATGGGCTCAATAATTTCAAAATTTTATGAAAAATTCAAAATCTTTCCAAATATTTTCAGAATAATTGGGTTGGTTTTTACCAAAGTCAAGCGCTTCAAATCAAAACTTAGTACTCATATTAAATCGATTTTAATATCAAGGTACAAATATGAACTTAGATTCTAACCCCCTTATTCATAAATAATATAAAAGGTTTAATCAACTCTTATTAATAAAAATTTGTATGAAAATGTAATTTTAAAAGCTTTATAAACGAATTTTATTTTTTATGAGTATGAGGGATAGAGATAGACGCAAAATCATAGTTGAACTTTCTTAGCACAACAAACCAGTTATTCTAGGTTTTATATTAACAAGGAAAATGTCTCACCATCAAGAAATACTATTCACAAATCGGAGAAATATAGGTACTTCAAAAATAATGACTTTTAATTGATGCAGTTTGGTTGAAATTATTTGAGATTACAATTTCAATGTTTCACAGACTTTGACAATATTTTTTACTGCAAAAAGATGATTACGTCATGCAAATCAGGAACACTTTTTTATTTCAAACATTGAAAGTGTAACGTCAAATAGTTTATAGGCGAGTAGCGGACAATACCAAGCTTTGAGTAAAAAGAGTATTGCTTTTTTCAAAAAAAAATTTAAGGTCACCGTATACATGAGCCCACAAACGGGAATTTATTCAAAAAAATGTTTCAGGAGTCTATTGCTTGAGAAAATTTAACATGTCTACAGCGTAAAGACCAAACTCACATATAACAGTCGTTAGCAGGATACAAATACAAATAACTTAGCAGTAGAACTTTTCTCTCTTCTAGTCGACCATGATTTTTGTATGTTTCTAAAAAATTTTAAAATGAAAGGCCAAACAAGAGCAGTTAGAAAAAAGGGTTCGCATTTGTTGTTGTTTGATAATGTTTTAAACCTTTGGCATTTCTTAAAGTTTTAAAAAAAATTCCTAAATGTCAAATACGGTTCTACCATTAAGGTATTTGTATGTTGGCCGTTAGCAATGTTTTGGGATTAGTCACAAAATAAACCGTCCTTTTTTTACGATTTTCCTTTTTTTTCTATCGAAATAGAAATGTCCTTCTTTTTCGACTACAGAATCTGGCAACCCTATCTTTTCTCCTAGGTTAACTTCAACATAGTCAGGTGGTGGGACGAATTTTCCACCGTCAGGGAGTGGGGTATCGGATTCGACGTCTCCCTCCTTTGGTACCGGTTTCCCCTAAAATTGTACTTTTTTGCAGGACCCATATCAGTTAGGTGGAGTGTAACTGCTTAGCCTATTTCAGCTGTCAATGAAGATGAATATTCGTGTTACCCTTTAGAAGGTATTCTTCTTGGCACCCGCAGGTGAAAACAGAAAGAGAAAGAAAACCAATCAGATGGAAGGACGAAGTGGAGACCGATTTGCCATACCCAGTGTATCTAGATGGCGTAACGAGAAACGAATGCCCGGCTTTGTTGGAAGATCAAAATCGCCTTCGATTTAGAGGAGGGAACCACTTACTCCAGTGAATTTAAGATTGCCTTTGTAGGGGTTTAAATAAAATTTTTTCGGTGTGTTGGTGCGACGATGATAGAATTGCTATTTACCAATTGGAAAGACCAAATTCGACCTGCAAATCGACCCGTGTAAATCATGCTTAAAATACACAAACCCCTGACTCCTTGGGAAGTAAAATATTTTTTTTTTTTGTTGTTGTTGTTGTTGTTAACAATGCATTGCCCTGTCTAGAGTGTATGATCATTCCGAAGATCTTCATCAAGCTCTTCTAAGGGGAGTCCAAGGAAACGTGCAGTTTCAACAGGGTTTGTCCAGAGGGACAGAGGGGTTAGAAGAGTAGGTTCAAATGAACAATTGAAGAGATGTAGAGTATCAAGGGGGGTCCTACCACATGCAGGGCATGTGTTTAAGATTGTGTCATTAAGTCTGGACAAGTAGGAGTTTAACCTTACACTATATCCAGACCTAAGCTGTGCCAGGGTAACTCTTGTCTCCCTTGGTAAGGTGCGTTCTTCTTCAGCAATATCCGGTGGAGGACTGTTCAGAACGGGGTTCACAGGTAGAGATCCGACAAAAGTATCTACCGACTCGGTGTGGATGTCGGTTAGAGCCCGCTTATGATTCTGCAGATCAAACGGCAAGGTAATATGATGCCGGATCTCATCATAATGTTTACGGAGATGTTTCCTTATGTCTCTCGGGGGCGGATCTATGTCCAAAAGATGACGGTTTGGATGTGCTGGCTTGTGGCAGTTCAGAAGGAATTGCTTGCTTAGCATTTCCGCATGCTCTTTTACATTGAGCAGTTTTGCCTCCTGATGGAGGTGAGACTCGGAAGACATGAGGAGACATCCCGTAGCAGTTCTGATGGCAGTATTTTGGCAGACTTGTAACTTCGTCCAGTTGGTGTTATGTACATTAGGCGACCATATGGGTGCAGCATAGTCAAAGACTGGTCGGCCAATGGCCTTATATGTAGTCAACAACGTTTCTTTGTCTTTTCCCCAAGTACTGCCGGCAAGTGACTTGAGGATCTTGTTGCGACCACGTACCTTTGAGACCATTGCAGACACATGACCAGCAAATGAGAAAGTATTATCCAATGTCATCCCTAATAACTTTGGGTGGCTGACAGTTGGTAGCTTAGTGCCGTCGACGAAAATGTCTAATTCATTTCTCACCTGGTGCGTCCACGTCGTAAAAAGCGTCGCCGTTGATTTAGTCGGAGATATCGTCAGATCTCGCTCTGTGAAAAACCTGGAAAGGTCGCAGAGGTAACCGTTGATTTTATTACAGAGTTCATCAGTATAGGGGCCCTTCCCCGTCGCCATTATTGTACAGTCGTCAGCATAAGAAACGACGGAGACACCCTCTGGTGGTGGGGGCATCTTCGATAGATAGAAATTAAACAGTGTCGGGGATAGGACACCACCCTGTGGCACCCCCTGTCTAATTCGTCTTGGTTTTGATGTTGCGTTTCTAAAGTTGACCGACGCCTGCCGCCCATTCAAGTAATTAGCGGTCCATCTCTTTAACCCATCAGGTATTTGTGTTTCTAATAGATCTTGTATGAGAGTGGCATGGTTGACTGTGTCAAAAGCTTTCGACAAGTCAAGTGCCACTAACACAGTCCTGTGATTTGGTTGGTTTTGATTTAGACCGCTATTTATTTGCGTTGTAATGGCATTGAGTGCGGTGGTGGTGCTGTGCAGCTTACGGAAGCCATGTTGATGATTAGCCAGGTGCAGATTTGCGGTGTAATACGGGAGCAAAATGGACTCTAGCGTCTTCACTACCGGCGACAAAAGTGATATAGGGCGATATGAATCGCCTATGTTTGCCGGCTTTCTAGGTTTTAATAATGGAACCACTCTCGCCTTTTTCCATATTTCAGGAATGACGAAAGTGTTCAGTGAAAGATTGAATAGAGCCGCTAAGTATTTGTGTCCCTCCTGGCCTAGATGTTTCAGCATCTTCATGGCAATGCCGTCGGGGCCGATGGATTTTGAGGGCTTAGCCTGTCTGATGGCTTCCTTGACCTCTGAGGCAGTGATGACAATGGGCGTGTTTTGGTTTTTGTATTTACGCGCCTGTCGCATGGTTCTACGTTTTTTTTTTTGTAATTAGGTTTGTTTACTGACCAAAAAAAGTTCAGAGCAGAGCAGAGCAGGGCAGCTGTCAAAATAGAAATAGAGCAACTTAGAGCAACTCAGATCAGAAATGCCATGAAACACTTGAATCTCGATAGGGCATAAGTGCAGAATACATACATTTCGCAAATCAAAAAAATATTTATATGGATCGATAGCGGTATTTGCGAAAAGTTGAAACGTATATAGTATAGAAAACACGTCCTTTCTCGATGGTCTCAAATTGCAATTGAAGTCTCCAACACCAGCAGCACTGCCATGTTCGCGCATTTTCTTTTATTTATATTTCGATTCTCGCTCGTTCGACTAGTGCTGCCAGACTGTGTCATTCAATGTATATTTATTTTGGTACATTTTATACTACATTTACATTTATATTAGAATATACTACAGCTCGGCCAACCTGATTTTTATGATCGGCCCGATCATATGCTACATAATAATTATGTATACCTGCTTACAAACTAACTTTACATTGGCTAAGCGTTGCCTTCAGTCGATGATTGATTATCCTTCTCTTTGCTCTTCCATAACTTGATATTACAAGCTTCAATTACACTATTATACGGTATTTGGGTAATTTGCCCATTTTCGATGTCTGTTACTACATACCGATCGTTAGGAAGTTTTTTATGGATGACATAAGGTCCCTTAAACTTGGGCAGAAGCTTCTTATTGGTGCCTACTGTTGTGTCTACATTCTTAATCACAACGAAGTCGCCTTCCTCAAATGAATTAACCCTTACCTTCTTCTGTTCACTTCGGCTCAAATTATAGTTTTGTACTTTGCGTATGTTTTGTTCTGCTCTGTGACGTATTTCTTTTAAATCCCTCCCCTCCGGGCCCGAGATGTACTCGTCCAGGTACTCTGAGAGTTTGTCAACTATTTCCCCGCGTTGATTGACACCAAATAAGGCCTGACTTGGCGTTGTTCCTATCGATCTATTAACAGAGTTGTTCAATGCGAATTCTATTTTTGATAACTGTTTCACCCAATCTGCATGAGACACAGAATCGCTAAATTTTGCCAACATACCAGTTAAGCTTCGGTTTACCCTTTCTACTTGCCCGTTTGCTTGTGGGGAGTGGACTGCCACTTTTATGTGACTAATGTTCTTGTTTTGTATGTATTCTTCGAACTCTTTTGAGGTAAAGCAACTACCTCTGTCAGTTATGCATCTTTTTGGTCGACTGTAATACTCAAAATATTTAGTAAGCGCCGCGGTCACTTCTTTGGTGCTTGTAGTTAAAACTGGGTAAAGTTTTACGTACTTCGTAAAGGCGTCGATTATAACTAAAATATGTTTTCGTTTTGACTGTAAAGAGGGAAGAGGGCCTAAGTGGTCTAGATGTATTGTATGGAAAGGTTCGGGACTCTTTGGTATATTATGGAGACTCCTAGCATTGGGATTATTGGGGGCCGAGTACATTATGCACTTTATACAGTTTTGCTTAAATGTGTTAATTTTATCTTTCATATTGGGGAACCAATAACTAGTCTTAATTTTTTGATAGCACTTATCTACTCCTTGGTGGCCTAATTGCTCATGAATGGTTCTTATTACCTCCTTTTCGAGTTCCTTGGGGACATATAACTGTAAGATATCATTGTCTTTTTTGAACACGACACCGTTTTCCATAACGAAATTCGTCATGTTTTCATTCTCTAATTTATTTTTTAGCGTTACTATATCTTCATCCCGCGCTTGCATTACCTGTAGCTGAAAGTCTAAATCCTCGCAGTCAATGGCCCCAATAACATTTTCAGTATCGGATATGTTTCTGCTGAGCGCATCCACATGTGGCATTTTGATACCTGCTCTGTGTGATATTGAGTAGTTATAGTTTTCTAATTCAAGAGCCCATCTAGCTATGCGACTGTTTACCAATTTTTTGTTAAGTGTTAAAGTTAAAGAATTACAATCTGTTAATATTTTGAATTTGACACCCTCTAAATAGACTCGGAACCGGCGTAGGGCATAAATTATTGCTAATGTCTCTAGCTCAAAGCTATGGTATCTACTTTCTGCGTCGGAAGTGCGTTTTGAAAAAAATGCTACGGGATGTAGGTGTTTATCATCTTGCCTTTGCAGCAATATTGCCCCAAAGCCATGAGCACTGGCGTCGCAGTGTAATTCCGTTTCTCTTGTGTGGTTATATATAGCTAGTACGGGGCTTGATACCAATTTTTCCTTCAGCAGCCGGAAGCAATTGATACATTCTTCATTAAACTCAAATGTTTTGTTTTTCTTGAGTATATCGTATAAAGGGCGAGCTAATACTGAAAAGGATTGAACAAATTTTCTAAAGTATGAACAAAGTCCAATAAACGCCTGGAGCTCTCGTACATTCTTAGGGATTGGGTAGTTTGTTACGGAATTAATGTGGGATTCGGATGGCCGTATGCCATCTTTCGATACCTTATAGCCCAGATATTCTATTTCACTATATGCAAACTTACATTTGCTTACTTTTATCTGAAGGCCGTACTCTACCAACTTCTCTAACACTCTTTTAACTAAACTAAAATGCTCGTCTATTGTCTTTGTGCCTACAATAATATCATCCATGTAAACCATTACTTCATTTCTCGCGATAAAATCTTTCAGAACTTTAGTTATAAACCTTTGAAAAATCGCTGGTCCGTTTTTAAGCCCGAATGGCATTCTTAAGAATTCGTACTGACCATTTGGGACTACAAATGAGGTATACTTTATGGACTCCTCTGCCATTTTAATTTGGTAAAACCCTGATTTAAGATCTATTAACGTAAATAATTTGTTTTCTCCTAAGTATTCCAAGCAGTCTTCTATTAGCGGGAGGGGATAGTTGTCTCTTACAATTGACTGGTTTAAGTTTCTATAGTCGATACACATTCTAGTTTCGCCCGACTTCTTCTTTGTGAGGACGATTGGCGACGCATAAGGGGACTCACTATGTCTAATAATGTTTTTCTTAAGTAAATCTTCTATAATTCGATTAACTTCGTTTTTCTCCGCGAAAGATAAACGCCGTGGTGAACAGAAGGTCGGAATATTTGAGGTAAGTAATATTTTGGCTTCATAATTCGTATGCGGAAGGCGTTCACTTTGGCTGAGGTCGTAAGTATTTTTAATCATAAGTCTGAAGGTTTCTGCCCATTCTGAAGGTAGCTGAAGGCTTATGTCGATAGCATCTTTATCATTTTCCTCGATTTGTATATTGAAAATATCACATAGCTCTGTATTCGGGTTTAATATCTCTGTAACCGAAGAATGATTGATGTGCTCTGTATAAGATTCTTTCTTACGTTTCATGTTTTCATTTGAAGTAAAAAAAATATTTTTATTTACTTTAGGAACGATTTTATTTAATTCGAAAAATTCATTTTTATAAAATAAGCCAATGTTAAACAGATTTAGGAAATCTCTTCCTAACAACAACGAAAATGGCAATTCATTATCAGAAAGTACATAAATTTTAAGTAATTTTGAAATATTTTTAAATTGTATTGATACAGTGATGCATCCGCGCGATTTCACATTAGTTCTTCCGATGCCTTTAAATGTGCGTACACTTTCATCTTGACATTTTGTTATAGTTGGAACGGAAGATTGTCGGATGAAACTACATGGGCTACCGGTGTCGAGCAAAGAGAGAAAACAAACATAATGAGGACGATCACAATTTGGACTGAAGGCAACACTTACCATTTCTCTGCATTGTATTGAGTTGTATTCCCTTTCGTCTTCCATTGCTGCTACCACCCTGTGTGGACAATTCTTATACAGGTGCTCCTTCGATCCGCACTTAAAGCAAGATCCGCGTTCTCTTCTTTTCTCGTTACAGTTGCTTGCGTAATGGCCGTACCGCGAACAGTTATAGCACCTTACTTGCATCTCGCTATTACCGATAGATGGAACTGTTCGTTTATCGCTTGCAAGTCTTAATCGCTCGTATTGTGGAGTTAGCTTTTTTAGATTTTCCACTGTTGTTACGCCACTGAAGACGAGGGTTCTGGCTGACTTATCACCCAGTCCATCGATTATGAATTCAACAAGTTCATACTCTTCGATCGGCGCAGATTGAGCCAACTCTTGCATCGACAAAATGTAGTGCCCCAATGTCTCTGACTTCTCCCATTTGCGTCGCTCAAGTTGTCGGAAAACATCCATTACACTAAGCGGTTTTTTAAATTCATCGCGCAACTTCAATTTCAATTCACGCCAATTGTTAATGCGGTTTAGCCGCCATACGATTTGGGCACTACCCTTCAGCAATCGACGTGCAATCATGATTTTTGCATCGTCGCCGCAACCATAGTTGTTGGTTGTATCCTCAAAATCTTGTATCCATTTATCTATGTTGGCATTGTCGTCGCCGCTGAAACTCGAAAGCGTTTTCTCAATTTCGCTGATATTTATTTGAGCGGACTGTACGCCCCTAGCTGCTTCTAGTTGTTCAATTTCCTCCTTCATTTTTAATATGCGCAAGCGTTTTTGTAACTGTTCTTCTAGGCCCGTTAAGTCGCTGTCGTCAGAGCTGATGCTGTGAGCTGTGCGGTCTGCGTTGACGTTCGCAGTCGCAGCGGCTGTTGCTATTTCGCGCTGCCCATATACCACCGCCGTTACTGGTTCGCGCCTTTCATTTTCTTGTGCTACTAATGGTGCTACTGGTGCGCGTGGCTGTTCTGCAGGTGGCTCTGCCTGGCGCGCTTCTGCCTCTGCTGCATCGTTCTGCTCGCTGTTGCCTTCGGCACTGCCTGGTTTTTGTGACTTCTCACCTGCTACTGTGGCTGCCAATAAATTTCTTAATTGGCTTAACGTTGCGGTTTGTGGAAATTCCACCCCAATATCAGCTAGGGCTGCTGCTATTTCGTTGCGGTCCGTCATGTTGGTTTTTACGATTAAAAAAAAACTTTAAGATTTTAGGTTCGCGCACACCTGAATTTATAATATAGAAAACACGTCCTTTCTCGATGGTCTCAAATTGCAATTGAAGTCTCCAACACCAGCAGCACTGCCATGTTCGCGCATTTTCTTTTATTTATATTTCGATTCTCGCTCGTTCGACTAGTGCTGCCAGACTGTGTCATTCAATGTATATTTATTTTGGTACATTTTATACTACATTTACATTTATATTAGAATATACTACACGTATAATTTTTTTTTGGTGCAAATAAAATCTTTAGGGGTAATTCCACTTAAAAGGGCAATTTTTAATTTTTTTTAAATCGTAATATCTTTCAAACTACTTATCGGATTAGAAAATGTTAAATACCAATATTTAGGTAATAAAAATACCTTTCATTTAATGTATAACACTCCCACCTTTATGTAAAATTTTTATATGAAAACTATGTTTTTTATAAAAAAAAACCAATGGAAATGAATAAAACTGTTTAAAAAACGAAAAAATGTCCCGTTAACGGTATTGTTAGATGGTAAAATATTGTAGATAATGCAATAAGCTTTCATTTTATACACATACTAGCTGACCCGGCAGACGTTGTCCTGCCACAAATTTATTTCCCTGTCTGTTTCTCTAACCCGATCCCTACATCTATTTTAAACCATATCCCTATCTCCTTCATATAGGAGAAACCACGCCCCCTTTTTCCTTATCCCCAGTTTTTTTTGGAGGTGTCCGGGATTGATCTTATATAACTCCTCACAAAATTTCAGTGGGCTAACCTAAATACTTCTAGAGATATGGACTATGAAGTATTTTATTCGTATGGGAGGTGCCACGCCCCCTTTATCGTTAACTCGAGTTTTTTGGGAGGTAATAGGGATCGATCACATATAAACCCTCACCAAATTTCAGTGTTCTAACATAAATACTTGCAGAGATATGGGCTATGAAATGTTTCCTTCATATAGGAGAAACCACGCCCCCTTTTTCCTTATCCCCAGTTTTTTTTTGAGGTGTCCGGGATTGATCTTATATAACTCCTCACAAAATTTCAGTGGTCTAACCTAAATACTTCTAGAGATATGGACTATGAAGTATTTTATTCGTACCACGCCCCCTTTATCGTTAACTCGAGTTTTTTGGGAGGTATTAGGCAGTGGCGTGCCTTCCATATAAGCCGAAAAGCCCGGCTTGCCTAGCTAATCCCCTATGAGCTACAATATGAATGTTCATTTGGCTTCTTAAAAGGATATCCGGTTTTTTTTTCCCTGCCTGCCACCTACTACCAAATAGCTGTTAATAGCATGGAAACATACCTACAGCTTTTCCTGCCACCTGCCGGCTGATAGCTCATTTACATAAAATTATTTCAGTGCGTGATGGCCATCTCTTACTTACTTACTTAAACAGCCTTTAACCTCCTAGGCAATGACGGCTATCTCGCTTTTACTTATTGGCTTTTACGGGGCTTTCAAAACCAGTACGAAACTGCGTACTGAAGCAATCGTTTTTTTTTGAATTTGGTATTAATTTTATATGAAACTTTGAAGCTGGCTTCTGGCTGGTGTTCCCGTACGCTATAAATGCTTACGATAAAACGAAAATGAAATTTGTTTATGTATGTATCTACAATTTTAAAGGCGCTACTCAAAAATTATTGGCGCATATTTTAAAGTAGAAAAAAAAAGAATTCAATAGTGGTAGGTGCTGTAATTTTTTTTTATTTGCTAGGCACTATAAAACTTAAAAAATATATTTAAGATTTCTTAGCTTCTGCAATGTACCTAAATGGGAAATAGTGCGAATAAAACGTTTCCCTTGGATTGGAAAAGCTTACAAAATCTGCAAACAATAACGTGCCTATTAGCGGAACCTAAAAGTTTAAAATTTTCCCCGTCTGCAAAAGTCGATAAATATCCTGAACTCTTCTTTGTCTGAAATGTTCTCTGGCAGCAGTAAGTGCTTTCGTTGGGGTTATAAAGACTGGGGCTTGCCTCGGTTGATACTCGTAGGCACGCCACTGGTATTAGGGATCGATCACATATAAACCCTCACCAAATTTCAGTGATCTAACATAAATACTTGCAGAGATATGGGCTATGAAATGTTTCCTTCGTATGGGAGGTGCCACGCCCCCTTTTTCTTTATCTCCATTTTTTTTGGAGATGATGGGATTAATCTTATTTAACTCCTCAAGAAATTTCAGTGGTCTAACCTAAACACTTCCCGAGATATGGACTATGAAGTATTTCATTCGTATGGGAGGTGCCACGCCCCTTTTTTCGTTACCCTAGTTTCTTTGGAGGTGGTAGGGATCGACCTCATCTAACCTCTAACCACGTTTCAGTGGTCTAACATAAGTACTTTCAGAGATATGGACTATGAAGTATTTCATTCGTATGAGATGTGCCACGCCCCCTTTTTCGTTATCCCCAGTTTTTTTGGAGGTGGTAGGGATCGATCTGATATAACCCCTTACCAAATTTCAGTGGTCTAACATGAATACTTCCAGAGATATCGACTATGAAATATTTCATTTGTATGGGAGGTGCCACGCCCCCGTTTTCGTTATCCCCAGCTTTTTTGGAGGTGGCAGGGGTCGATCTCATATAATCCCTTACCAAATTTCAGTGGTCTAACATGAATACTTCCAGAGATATCGACTATGAAGTATTTTATTCGTATGGGAGGTGCCACGACCCTTTTTGGTTAACCCCCAGTTTTATGGGTGAGAATGGTGTTGTTATCCTATAGGTCTGTACCGATTTCCAGATGCCACGCCCCCCTAATATTTTGTTCTGATTTTATAACATGACCTGCGCGTGCTAATAACAAACAAACCCCCTAAAGGAAGTATATGATTTGGTTCAGCCGTTTTCGAGTTTTAGCGTAACGACTGATCACCATTTCATTTTTATATATATAGATTGTATGGGAGGTACCACGCCCCCTTTTTCGATAACCCCAAGTTTTATGGGTGAGAATGGTGTTGTTATCCTATAGCTCTATACCAATTTTCATGTTCCTACCTTAAACTCGTTTGAAGATATTCACCTTGAAAAATTCAGTTTGTATGGGAGGTGCCACGCCCCCTTTTCCGATTACCCCTTCTTTTATGTGTAAGAAGGCTTTTGATACCATATAGGTCTATACCAATTTTCAGGTCCCTACCTTGAACCCTTTCACAGATATTCTGCTTAAAAAATTTAGTTTGTAAGGGAGGTACCACGCCCCCTTATTGGATAACCCCCGGTTTTATAGGTGAGAGTGGTGCTGTTATCCTGTAGCTCTGTACCAATTTTCATGTTCCTACCTTAAACACTTTTGAAGATATTCAACTTGAAAAATTCAGTTTGTATGGGAGGTGCCACGCCTCCTTAATATTTTGTTCTGATTTTAAGACATGACCTGCGCGTGGTAATAACAAACAAATCCCCCAAAGGAAGTATTTCATTTGGTTCAGCCGTTTTCGAGGTTTAGCGTAACAATTATACACCATTTCATTTTTATATATATACATAGATTGCTATATGAAAACGGTGTATTTCCATTATCAAAAGGTAAAAAAAGTAATCGGCTCAGGGTTAATTTTTTTTTTGGAGTAAAAAACAGGAACTAAAAGTGGTTTAGAAAGGTCTTCTGCACATAAATACCATGAATCCCGCCCATAGAGGCAACCACCCGGAGTTGGCATGGCGTAGCCCAGGGTTATTTTTTATAAGCGCGGCCGAAGGCCGCCTACTCAGAAAGGTGTTCTGCACATAAATACCATGGATCCCGCCCATAGAGGCAACCACCCGGAGTTGGCATGGCGTAGCCCAGGGTTATTTTTTTATAAGATGGCCATTCTAAAAGAAAATTAAGTATTTGATCGTTTTTGAACGAAATTTGCTTTTTTGTTCATTTTTAGTACATAGTGTGTCAAAGGGTTAATAAAGTATACATTGAATGAAAGGTATTTCGAAGAGAAAATTTAGGAACAAACAATATTAAAAATCCATTTACCAGTTTGCAAGATATTTTGATATGAAAAAAAAAATTTTGACCTTTGACCTTGAATATCTTTTTAACCCTTCGAGTGCACCAAAAAAGAAAAGTACCGTTAAATTCAGCGTAAAACCCTCTTTCAAGCCCAATTTTTTTTTTTTTTTTGGACAAATGTATGTATTCTGCACTTGTTCCTTGATTTTCTTGCAAGCTAATTTTTTTGAAGTTTTCAAAATTTATTTTTACCTGACTGACAATTGCTTCTCTGCTCTAACTTACTCCATAAAAAAAGCTAGAGCAGAAATTTGTGATCTGGATTACTCTAGTTTTGTTTTGAGCGTACTCATGAAACAAAAGATAGAGCAACCTAGAGCAAGAAAAGTGTTCGTTAAACACAATTTTGTGAAATATATCAATCTGGCGTAAGCTAGAGCAGCCCAATAAACAAACCTATTGTCTACTTTAGCTGTCAACTTCCAATAAATTAGCTAAAATTACGGGAGGGCTCAAAAAACATGTTTTAGCCTCAGGACCACGAATCCGGAAGCGATTTTTAAATTTTTTTGTTTCAGTGAAAAGTTATGGTCAAAAAACCGAAAAAAGACGCGGGTCTGACCCAAATTTGGGGGCGGGATCCATGGTATTTGTGTACAGAACACCTTTTTAAGTAAGCGGCCTTCGGCCGCGCTTATAAAAAATAACCTTGGGCTATGCCATGCCAAGTCCGGGTGCATAGTACACCCTTCTGCGTAGACTTTGATATATTTTTATATCATAAAAAAATTATCGAGTTTTTTATTATTTTTCCAAATTTAAGCTCTTTCGAGAATAAATGATGTTACCAAGCTAATATACATAAAACAAGAAAAGTTTAGAAAAAATGGTACTTTTCCATGAACAATTGTACTTTTTTGTGGAAAATATGGTACCATACAAAATTTTTGGAGTGGCAACCGTGATTTATGTAACATTAAATACCATTGTGTATCAATACCAAGTGTAAACTCTTCTGCATAGACGTCAAAATTCCAAAATGAGTTTAACACCTGTTTGAGATTGTGTGATATCATAGACATAGTCGTGAAAACTTCAAAGTGAGTTTAGTCACCTGTTTTTAATTTCCTGTTTTGTCTCACTTCTTTCCATCTTCCCATCTCTTTCTACCATTAGGTAAAAGATAGGAGACCGCCATGTTGATGTGTGCAGGATGTTAAACAACGCCATTGCTTTTCTGTTATTCGGTGCTGGCGACATTTTAATATGTGCAGGATGTAAACAAACCGACATTTTAATGTGTGTTGTCAAAAGAAGAGTTCACACTTGGTATTGATACACAATGTTAAATACTTTAAATTCGATTTTATGAGTTTTTTTATTTATGATGCGAAAACTCATGGTATTTTGCTCAAGTTAGGTGCAAGGTTACTCACGCAGAAAATTGTGCTGGGCAGAAGTACTGTGGATGGCGTAACCCGTGTTGGATTAGCTTAGGATTATTTCGCGAAGTGCGCTGGAGGTCGCTTTTTCGAAGTTATATATTATAAAAAGCCGTGGCGGTAGCCCAGGGTTATTTTTTATAAGAGCGGCCAAAGGCCGCCTATCTAGAATGGTGTACTACGCAAAAGGACTTGGCATGGTGTAGCCCAGAGTTGTTTTTAAAGTTAAATTTAAAATTTTGCACATATGCGGTTTTGCACATACAGTAGTGGTACCTTAATTTAATTTGCCAAAAAAATGTCTGTGAATCAGGGAAAAGCCTACCATCCCTACTTTTTTTTCTAGCTAAACGGTCCGTATTCTTTACTTGTTTCCAATTTGCAGAGATTGTTAAACAGTTTTCTGTAGTGAACAAAACTACGGTACCATTTTAGAAGACGGTTCAATGGTTAATGGTGTTCCAAAATTATGCTGTTGTTGTAGCGAGGTGTAGCCCTGCCTAAATGTCAGACAGGGACACCTCGAGTGTATTGCTCTTGGCCGGGTCGATATAAGAAAACGGGTCGTTTCGGCACGATGGGTACAGCACAAGTACTGGTACCGTTCTCGTAGAACCGGCAATACAAGAAACTAGCCGTGTAGGCTATGTAGGTCATTTAGCGTTACCCAGTGTGCACCAACTGGGAGGCGACATACTGTAACACCCCAAAATTATCGATGATCGACTCCAGGATCAATAATCCGAAAGCGGAAATTAAAAATTGTATTTCTGTGAAGAGGTATTTGAAATCAAAGTTACAAGTTTTCATGTGGTTGTTGTAATGCCCCTAAAAATATGCCATAGAATGCGTACCGTGGCACGTTGCCACCCGGACTTGGGATGGCGTAGCCCAGGGTTATTTTTTATAAGCGCGGCCGAAGCCCGCCAACTCGGAAAGGTGTTCTGCATATAATAATTATGGATTACGCCCTCCGCTTTTGATGGATTTTTGGTAATTTTTTGGTTTTTTTGCCAATAACTTTTCAGATATAATATTTTTAATTTCCGCTTTCGGATTATTGATAGTGGAGTCAAGACGCGTCTTTTGATACCAACATCGATAATTTTGGACCACCATTAACCATTGAACCGTCTTCTAAAATGGTACCAAAACTACTATTCCATATAGCACACATCACGATTTTTCTAGTTAATCACTTTACAAAAAATTATTTATTCCGAGAATACTAAGAGGCATAGATAATACTAATTAAAATGGGCTCAACAAATATCGTCATTTGTTTAGTTGCATTGATGATTATTACTACATGAATTTATTGAAGAGGTGTCACTCCCGTCCGGATTTTCATTCTCTTTTCCATTTCTTAGGCGATTAAGAACCACTTTCTCAAAAAGATTGCCCCGCATTAAACTCATATGGCGAGTATTAGGTACTTTTCTTGGTGGTGTGTTTAAGAAAACTCCTTCGAATATAGTTTCGAGACTATTGCATCGGCTAAGACTTGATTCGCTATTTTCTACATCTGCAGGTGGGCTTATCTTCGAATGGATTTCTTGAAGCGTTACAAAATCCGAGTTACAACAGGCACTTGGAGTAGAATCATGGGCATATTGTGCCGGTATTCTTGTTGGTGTTTGGAAATCTTCGGGATTCGTGTCTATTGGGGAGGGTGTCCGACCAAGAGGTGAAACAAGACGAATTTCAAATGCAGGAAGCTCGTCCCCCAAAACAAGTGCATCTAGTTCGCGTTCAATTGATAACGAAAAAGATAAATCACCATCACTGGACACTGAAGATTGCGATGACTGTAGGCGGGATGTACTCATTTCCGATGAAGATATATAATCGATGCAATCCTGGGTGTCAGTTTCATTTTCTGTGGTAGATGTAGTGATCATTTCAAATATTGTTTTTTTTTAGATTTGGTATAACTATTTAGGATTAACCAAAACATAAATAACACTGATTTGTTGGAACTTTTGAAATACGATGAGGGAGGGCTCATTTTCGATACTTTCTTCAAACCAATACTTCGAGTAATTTTTGTACTCGATTACCAAATACAAGTACTTTGATGGATATCGAGTGATTTGACACTAGGTCCCCTTTTACATCGGGGAATTCTTGAGTTCAAATATGCTGGCCACTTCCGGTTGAGCAAGCGAACTAAGAGGATGGCTTTTTCTGAGATAAAGACTTTTGTTCATCTTAAAGTTTTTACTTATTTCTAATAAAAGTGTATAATCATTGTATTAAACAAGTTCTGACAAGTTGTTATTAAAGTTTTTTCGTGTGGCGTAGGTACATACATTTTTTTGGCAAATGGGTTTTAGTGCAGGTGACGCTATGGCGTCAGGTGAATCGGGTTGTGGTGCGATTCCTAAAAGGTCTCCACCAAATGTTATTACGAAGAGGAGAAAAGACACTGATTTGGAAAATAGCGATGTAAATGACCAGAATCTAATTAATACTTTTAACAATGTGACTAATGATTTTGACATGGTTGCCATGAGTGCAACAACAAGTCAGGAAAATACAGTTAGCGAAAATACCGCTACGGCTGGAGTTTTTGTTGCTAAAGTAGTTGCGAGAAGAGAAGCGGTCAAATCACAAGGGAAAGGTCTATGTACTCTTAGATATATCCAAAGCCGACAATTTTCAGAACGAAAAAATTCAAAATGGCCTCTGCTTATGGCGCAAAATTGAAAATGTAAATTTGGAGGGAATTTCCACCATAAAAGCTATTGGCTTAACATAAAGTCACAACATTTTTCATCAATAAAACTGTAGCAATTTTAATTGGCATGAATTCGCCTATACCTTTTTTGTCTTGATCATAACCAACACCCAGAGCAAAACCTGTGCGTTCCATCCCATCCAACTAGAAGAGTCTACAAGTGATCCGTTCGGACTCCTTGCACGATGCGCTTATAAAATACCTATTTAGGACTCTTTAAAGGTGCGTTTATCAGATAATGAAGAAAGTGTTCCTTCAAGAAACACTCCCTGGAAGTATCCTGCTGACTCCACTTTTCAAATCCGTAGACGCTTCAATTAGGTCCCGTTTGACGAAGTCCCTTTTCGCTCCTTTTGAGCACTCCGTACTTTGTTGGATTTGATTCGTAAAGCACAACCTTTAAGTTAATACATCTTGAGTTTAAGATTATGTTAAGCATTTACACAATCTACTAAATACAATCTGTAAACTTCTTGTTTGTTGATTTTTAATAAAACAATAATAGGTTAGGTTAGGTTTAAGTGGCTGCCCTAGAGGCACACCTAGGCCAGTACAAAAAGGCACGTTGTGATACCACCAACACTAGGAAAGTCAGTTCCGGGACCCGACCATGTGGAAAATCCCTATTTCGGGATTCTCCACATGGCAGAATCCCGGGCTCGACCTTCCCAAACCGACACCGTTACTTCTCCTCGAACTATTTAGATGACTTGATGAAGGCCATCAGGTCCTTTGTATCCAGCTCCGCGACCTGGCGTGGGCTATCCAGGAAGGAAACTCCTAAAAAGCGCATTCTCGCGCCGCTTATAGCCGGGCAATTGCAGATGAGGTGCTCCACCGTTTCCTCCTCCTCATCATCTTTGCAACTCCTGCAGCATCGTCGGTAGGGCACACTTAGCCTTTCTGCATGCCAATGAGGCAGTGACCGGTTAATACCCCTATCAATATGGAGATTTCCCTCCTAGTTAGGGCGCAAATGCGTCTAGACCTTGTAAGGTCCCATTTTGGTCTGGTTTGTTTCGATATCCGGCACCCTGGGGATTACAGCCATCTTTCGTTGGCTTGACGGAGTGTGTGCGCCTTCAGCATTAGTTTGCATGTGGCAAACGGCATACCTAAGCGCTCTTTATGCTGAAGAACCTGCTTGGTCGTGCCCTGCCCGGCAAGGTCGTCTGCCTTACAGTTTCCCTCAATGTCCCTATGTCCCGGGACCCATGTGAGGTTTACGTGGTTCTGTTGGGCCATCTCCTGAAGAGATCGACGACAGCTGAGGCGTCAGTTCAGAGTTTAACGTGTAGGAGGCAAGGGATTTGATGGCCGCTTGGCTGTCGCTGAAAATAACGATATCTTCACCGATAGCCGTTTGCTTATCCAGGTCATGGCGTCCAAGATTGCCGAGACTTTCGCCTGGAAGACACTACAATGATCAGGTAGTCTGAAGGAGAGCTCAAGTTTCAAATCCCTTGAAAAAACCCCTTCTCCAACTCTGCCGTCCAACTTCGAGCTGTCGGTGTAAATGGAAGTGCCGCTATTTGCTCTCTGCTGGGAATGTTTATTTTGAAACAGCTATCCCCGACTGTAGTGGTCGCACAACGATCTGTGCTTAAAGGGAGAAAGCTGTAAGATTCCAAAATACTGGAGTGTACAATAGTACCCGCACCCCAGCTTGACGTTTCCCTTAGGCGCAGAGCTGATGCCGCCGCTGACCGAAACCGTTCCAGATCAAGTGGCAAAATGCCCAGAATGGCCTGGAGGGCTTCGTTGGGCGTTGTCCTTAGCGCACCGCTTATACAGATCATACTAGATTTGTGGACTTTCCGCAACAGATTCAGGTATGTTTCCTTGCTCAGCGCAGGCCACCATACGACGACTCCATACAGCATGATTGGTCGAATGATCGCAGTGTAGATCCAACTGCATCCACTTTCCCCGGGTTGATACTAAGTCCACAGCGATAGGACCACGTCGAAACTTCTCGCAGTGCTACTTGCATCAAGCCACACAGAGTTTGTGGGAACTTGCCTCTGAATGCAATAGCCAAATCGTCTGCGTATGCCCAGCTTGTGTCACGTAACGAGTTGACTGTGAAGGGCTGTTGACATTGCTCAATTTTGGAATCAATTCTCGTTGCATGTGTAGTTGATTCCAAATTAAATTGACTACCGGTTTACATTAATCAATTTTTTTGAAAATTATTTGACGGTTGTTTACGTCATTAAAAAAAATTAAATAAAAGTAGGGAAAATGCTGTTTTCATTAAACGCCGTTTGATCAAAGTGTTCACAGGCTGGCTCTCAGCAGCACTCACACAGAGACGGTGGACATGAAAGGGGTCCTGCGACAAGCACCTCCGGTTGTTGCAATGGAATCCGATTTCCCCAGAGATAAAACAGACATTTTCTGGGTTTGTCTACGTTTCGTAGAGGCCAATGAAAGTACCCTTGAAGGAGTCCAAATGGGAGCGCCTACAGATTTCTTTGAGGAGTCCTTCCCGATTATATGTGTGTGTCTTAACGAAGCTTTTGTTTCATTACCTGAGGAAGTGCTTCAGTAGCACGATTCCCTAACTTTTAACTACTCGCCAAGCGTTTAGGTTTTCACCAGGGTTTGGCGTTTGCTCTTAACGAAACTGTGATTCTCTAACTTGCCTTTAACGCTTTTCCATATTTTCAATATTTCGCACCAAATAAAGCTCCACAAACTCAAAAGACATTTTTATTTCAACTTAAATTTATTATTTTCTCTTAAAAACTTTTAAACACCATCAAATTAATCCGCGATAACTAGCTACAATAAAAGTGTTAGCGAAAACAGCTGATCGAGCTTATCGACTTTTAGTGTGGTTAACACTTAGAGAATAGGGAAAAGCGATAAAAATGGCGTTAAACAGAATTAACGCTAACACTTGGCGATAAAATAGTTAGGGAATCGACCTACAGGACTCCGTTAATAGAAATTTGGATAGTCCTAAAGGAAAACCGTTTTATACATGATTAAAAAGGCACTTTCCCCCCTTCGTATACACTAATTTCAAGGTGAGCGCACCAAGCATGGAGTCGATACGTTTTTAAAACTTTATCACCAGTATGTTTCTTTGAAATGCAAGCCATTACAACGAATTGATGTTCTATGAAGCCTATAATGTAGGTACATATCTTAAATCTTTTAAAACTAAGCTTAATCATAAAAGCGCATAACGATCACTATCGTGCGTTTGCCACATAGCTTCACTGCAGTCTCCTCACCCGCCGTAATAATATGGGCATTGTTTGTTTAAATGCAACCAAAGTTTAATCCTCTAACATTCAACTGATGGCTTCTTTTAGTTTGCGATAAAATAGAAACAATTTTATAAATTTTTCTTCTATTTACAAAATTTTTCCAAAAAAAATGTGACAAAAATTTCTTGTCAATTTGGAAACCAACGCAGGGTTGTAGAAAAGTTGATTAAAAGTCGGCTGGCTGACTTTGTTGCATGCAATTTTGCATGACCCGTTGACACGACTCAATTTTCAGAATCAACATGAAATTGAACGTAAAATCGAGCAATGTAAACGGAACTTGAGGTTCCATAAAAGCGGGGAAAGAACACCACCCTGGGGCGTTCCCCTTGTGACATAGCGTGATAACTCAACCGTACCAAGTGAAGAAGCTATTTACCTTCCCCTTAGAAGCTGGTCAATTAAACCAGTTAGAGATCTATCTACGCCCAGATTAGTTAGAGCGGAGTTGATAGCCTCCGGGCTTATATTGTTGAAAGCCCCCTCAATGTCTAGGAAGGCCACGAGACAGTAGTCCTTTTCACATAGCGAGTTCTCAATGACAGATACTAGGCTGTGCAGAGCAGTTTCTGTTGATTTACCCTTGGTGTATGCATGCTGATAGCTAGGAATAAGGTTGCTATCAGTAGTCGTTGAGAGGTAGTCGCTTAGTATCCTCTCAAAGGTTTTGAGTACAAAGGACGAGATACTGATCGGTCTGTAGTCTTTTGGCTCGTAGTGGGATGCCTTCCCAGCCTTAGGGATAAACACTACCGTGACGCTTCTCCAGGAGCCCGGAATGTGGTTGAGAGCCAGGCAGGCTGTGAAGAGAAATACCAGCCATTTAGTTGATGTCTCCATCGTGTTTATAAGTTGCGCTGGGATAATCCCGTCCGGCCCGGCAGCCTTATACGGTTCAAAGCTCTTAACTGCCCACCTTACCCTTTCCCCACTGATGGGTATATTTACTGCCAGGTTTGTAGCAGGTGCTAGTGGTGCGTCATGCAAGTTACCCGGAAAATGTGTTTTCGACGCCAGTGCAGAAATTTGATTTGAGAGCGCCGTTGTATATGTAATAACAAGATCCTCCACCTCCTCTACTGATGAGGGGTCTTGTGTGGGCAGTACAGGTAGGTCTCTGTCTAATATTTCATTGTGTATCTGCCAATTAGTGTTACGTGGATTGCGCTTCATAATTGGTTGTTCTACAATAAAGTCTAAAACCATTTCTATGTACCGGTGGTCGGAGAATGAATGTTCTTCAAGAACCCGCCATTTTCTGACCCACTCATAAGCGCCTTCACTACAGATAGTCTATGACCTCCCTGCGGGTCTTAGTAATAAAAGTAGGCTCATTATCCACGTTGAAAATTACCAGGTTGGTTGTTAATAGGTAATCAAACAGACTCGCCCCTGGAATTGATATCGGAGCTCCCCCATTGAACATAGTGAGCATTAGCGTCCGCTCCAATAATAAAATTTCCCGTGCAGAAATTTGACACCAGATCTTTCACCTCCGTTTGTGGTGGAGGTTCTTCGGCGTCGTAGGGCATATAGACCGACGCCACCGTCAGGCGTGGTTTAGTAAAGTAGGAGAAAGGAGTTCAACTCAGACTTGACCAAAATACACGTGACTTTGCTCTCCTCGCTGGATCGAATGAGCTTGAAGCCCTTAATAATAATAATAATAATAGTTATAGAGGTAGCGCACTGCGACCTTGTGATCTATTGTGCCCTCATGTACTCAAAGCACATCTAGCAGGCCGATCGCCGTCAGGAAATCCAGAATCGGGGTCGGCCCTAGTTGATGTATGTGCCTGCCCTCTAGGGTTGTGGACCCAAGGATCCTTAGCCTGCTCCTAGAGATAGCGTCACATTTGCACACTATGTGCTCCGCGGTTTCGTCCTCATAATCACAGAAACGGCACAGGCTGCTGGACGCGATGCCCAGTCTGTGCATATGGGCCTTTAACCTACAGTGCCCTGTAAGAATTCCTGTGATGATTCTAAGATTATTCTTGGATAGGCCGATTACAGCTTCGAATCGCTTAGCGTTGTACCCACCCATCATTACCTTCGCCTGACGCAGCCCAGTGGTCTGCCGCCAGTTCTCCTCTCTCAAAACTAGCTCTTCCTTTCTCAGTATATCGCTTATGGTGTGAGGGCCGATGCCCAGGAAAGGTTCCGGGCCTATGGGCTTCGTTGCCGCCGCTACACGAGCAAGTTGGTCAGCTCGCTCATTTCCCTCCACGCCGGCATGACCCGGGACCCACACCAGCCATACCCTGTTTCGAGACGCCAACTCGTTCAGCCTGTCGACGCACTCAAGTACCAGTTTTGATCTTATCTCACTGGCCCAGATGGCTTTAATTGCCGCCTGGCTGTCGCTTAGTATCGTTATGTTTTCCTTAAAGTAGCCGCGCTGCAGGTTTCTGTGGGCACATATGCTTATCGCAGCTACTTCTGCCTGAAATATACTTGGGTACTCTCCAAGGGGTATTGACTCGTTTACGCGGGGACCTGTTATTCCCGCTCCGATCCCTTCGGGTGTCTTTGACCCGTCAGTGTACCATACCAGATGTTTGTCTTGGTGGAATCTTTCCACTTTGGAGGCGTCCCAGGTGGTCTTGTCACCTAGTTCTATCCTAAATCTTTTTTCGAATCTCGTTGTTTTAGCGATGTCATCCCTAGGGAGCTGACATATCGGGAGTTGTTTCCTCAGTTTGTCCGCTCCAGTAGACGAGATGACTTTTCCTCTGCCAGTTCCTTCCCTTGCTATGTTTAGCAAGGTACGTTTGGCTACCTGTTCGATCACTGTGTGCAGGGGACTCAGATCAAGCAGCACCTCCATTGCCGCCGTCGGGCATGTACGCATGGCTCCCGTTATACATACGCAGGCCAGACGCTGGATTTTCGTGAGTGATTTCCTCACTGTGCCTAAGGCCGATCTGGGTGCCCATGCCACCGCTCCGTATGTTATTGCGGGTTTGACTATGGCGGCGTACATCCAGGTCAGCATCTTGGGGCTGCAACCCCAGGATTTTCCTGCAATTCTTCTGCACACCATTATTGCCCTGGTGGCTTTCGCTGTCGTGTTATCAATGTGTTTCCTCCATAGTAACTTGGAGTCAAAGGTGACCCCTAGGTACTTTACTTCGGAAACAGCCACCAGGTGTTCCCCGCCTAGTGCGATAGTTCTCAGTCCCGGAAGGGATCTTCTTCTTGTGAAGGGGATTATGGCCGTTTTACTGGCGTTTATGTTGAGGCCCACCCCCGCACTCCATTCCTTGGTGAGGTTTAGTCCCCTCTGTACTATGTCACATAGAGTGCTCTCGAATTTGCCTCTTGCTATGATTACGATGTCGTCCGCATAACCTTGGCATCTGATGCCGTTTTGGGTTAGTACATCCAGCAGTTCATCTACCACTATGCTCCACAGGAGGGGTGATAGAACCCCCCCTTGCGGACAACCCCTCGTGGTTCGAATTTGAACCGTGCGGTCACCGACCTGAGTTTCCGCTAGTCTTGTTTTGAACAGGGCCCTTATCCATCGTATTATGGGTCCCTGAACTCCCTTTCTCTCCAATGCCCTACCCACACTGTCGTGAGACGTGTTGTCGAAGGCCCCCTCTATGTCTAAGAAGGCGCATAATACCACCTCTCCGCAGTCGAACGCGTTGTTGATTTCCTCGGACAGCTGGTATAGGGCTGTGTCCGTCGATCTCCCCGCTCTGTATGCGTGCTGACCTGCATGTAAAGGCACGTGCCTTAGAGCGTTCGATCTGATCTCGTGATCAACTATTTTCTCCATTGTCTTAAGGACGAAGGAGGTTAGACTGATGGGTCTGAAGGATTTCGCTATCGAGTAATGCTTTTTTCCTACTTTTGGTAGAAATACCACTTTTGCTCGTCTCCATATTGTCGGTATGTAGGCTAGTGCTAAGCTGTCCCTCATGATGCCCGACAGATATGGGATCAGAGCTTCCCCTTGCTGCAGGAATGCCGGATATATGCCATCCACCCCAGGGGATTTGTAGCTATCAAAGGAGGATATAGCCCACTTAACTGCACCCTGAGAGAACAGAGTTCTTGACAGGTGCCAGTCTTGTCGTGTGGGTCTCCTCCAGTGAGGCTCCGCCTCCTCTAGGTCCGTGGATGCTTCCGGAAAGTGAGCGTCCAGAAGAGCTCTTGCTCTTTCTTCCTCTGTGCATGTAAACTCCCCGGTGGGGAGTTTCAGCGCCATCTTTGTGTCCACTTGTTCCTTGGCCATGGCTTTGTGGAGCCTAGCGGCCTCTGGAGTGGATTCTATTTTCTCACAGAAGTTCCTGAAGCTACTTCGTTTGGATCTTCTTATTTCTTTATTGTACTCAGTTAGAAGCGTCGAGTACTCCTCCCAGTGGCCAGTGCGCCTTGCTCTATTGAACATCTTTCGCACCTTGCTCCGCAAATCAGAGAGCTTTTTTGACCACCAAGGGGTCTTGTATTTTGTCCCCCTGGATTCCCGACAACTAGAGTTAAAGGCCTCGATCACAATGCTGTTTAGCCCATTTACTCTAACTTCTAACTCCAAACTGCTTGTTCCCCTGTCGTTCCCTCCCAGACCTGGAAGGTTTTCCTCAATTCTCTGTTTAAAGGATTCCCAGTTAGTTCTCCTGGGGTTCCTAGTCGGTTCCTTTGGTACTATGTTTGCCCCTATGTTAAATTGTATGATGCGATGATCCGAGAGGGAGGGTTCAGTAGAAACTCTCCATCTCGAGATCAGGTCATCAGACAGATTGTTACCTAGAGTTATATCTAGTACCTCCGCTCTGACCCTAGTTACGAAGGTGGGTGTATTCCCCACGTTAAAAATACTTAGGTCATTACTTATTATAAATTCGAGAAGGTACTCACCCCTTACGTTCGTATCTGTGCTCCCCCATATCTCATTGTGGGCGTTAGCATCGCAACCCATGACTAGCGGAAGTCGCGCCGTCCTGCAATAGTCCACCAATTTTGTCACGTTCGCAGGCGGGATGTCGCCGTCTCCCGCAAAGTAGGCCGCAGCAAATACAATGTTCACGGTTCGTCCTCCCGTGCTCATTGTTGCCTGCAGTGCCACTAGGTCTCTTCCCATGTACTCTGTAATGCAGAAATAGTTAATACCTTTCTTTATCATTTAACACGCTCTGGGTCTTTCCTGAGAAAGATCCCATATTACCTCATTCTTCCGGTCTTTCAGTCCTCTGATGTGCCCCTTCACGGTGTACGGCTCTTGAATGAGCGCTATGCCCAGATCCTCCGAGGCGAATTTATGCGCAAGGACAGCCGAGGCCGCCTTTGCATGGTGGAGATTTATCTGGGCCACGTTCATGGTGTTGGGGCCCATCATTGTTTGTCGACCATCGGCTCGTCCTCATCGGACAGCCGCGCGTCGTCACCCTCTTTGCTTTCCAGGTCCAGGTTCTGGAAGTCCATGCCCTCCAGCAGGTCCTGTGTCCCAGTTCCCGCACTGGCCGCCTCCGCGCCCGTATTGGGCTCCTCAGTGGCCACGCCGGTATTTGCAGCCTGTGCGGGTGCCTCAACCGCTACTTCAGTAGCCCCGCCTTCCACGGTTTCGCCTTCCTCTTCCGCAGCATTTGTATTACCTGGAGCTTTCTGCTTCCAGGGTTTTACGGGGATGGGGCTGAACCTATAAAATAGTCGGAAGGATGCCCTCCTGATGACCCCGAATGACTCGTCATCGATGGCCACGTTCAGCCTCAGTCCCCCATCCTCAACGGTCCTTCCGAATACCCGCCAGAGTCTGGTGTTGAGTCCCACGTTCTGGCCCCCAATGAGGTCCAGAACAAACTCCGTTTCCCACTCGGCACTTCTTGGGAGGAATATCGTGACGGTGTGCGTCGGCGGTATATCGTCCCCCCTCCTAGTGTCGAGGGGCGGTACTGACCATCCTCGTAGGCTGGGGATAGTCCTAGCCAGCCACTCTGCAGAGTGTTCGTCAAAGCAGTCTACCAGTAGGATTCCCGGCCTAAAGAACACTCCCATGAAGGATACGCCGGTGTTCGTCCCTGCTCTGAACTCTCGCACTATCTCCTCCATTATCGCCTCTTGCAGCCTGGAGAGGTCCTCCTGGGTCAGAGCCCCCGCCGGATAGTCCCTAGACAGCACAGCCATTCGTATGCTTCTGGCGGCATCCGAATAGCTCTGCTGTCTCGGCCCATCCCTCGCGGACCCCGGCCCAGCCGGAGCCTCTCGCACCCTAGTGGTCGCAGTCCTAGTCGGTGCCTGCTGCTTAGACATATGCCTCTTCGAGTTTGGTGTCTCTTCCGGTGTGCTCTGCCCACCTCTACGTTTCTCGGCCGCGGTGGTACTTGTTCCCGCAGACGTCCCGCTGACGCGCCCAGTTGCGCTAGCAGGCTGCGGGCCACCTGGTCTGTCCTCAACTCTCCCACCTTGACCACTGCTTCCGCCTGATCCTTGTGGTGCTGCCTGTTTGCTTACCTCCATGTGAAGGTAAGCTTTCTGCCTAGCTACTTCAGGGGTCTTCCCTTGTTGCAGGTAGCGAAGGTACCACTTGCATCCGGACCCACTCAGGCCCCTTCTATTTGGGTCATCCCAGCCTCCTGGCTCGCCCAAGCTCGGTGTTATGGGTGGCCTGCCCCGCGACTTTTTCTTGCCGGCCCTATCTGTCTCCTGCTCTCTCCACCTCGCCGGCATCGCATTCTTCCTTCTGGGAGAGCTATGTTGCTCCGAACTGCTGGAGGACGGGTGCCTTCTTTCTGGGGACTTACCACCGTGTTCGGAATGGCGACTTCTTCTGTGGCGCTCTTGAGCCCGATCTGCATTTGATCGGTTATCCGCCTTTGTCCCCTCGGGGGGGTTACCTCTTGCCACTTCTCCATACGTCTTTTTCACAGCACTTTGCTCATAGGGTGCGTGACCCGTACCACTTCCCGTTCTGGGTGGTGAGCGCGCTCGCGAACTCTTCTTTTCAGGTACCTGACCGCTGTATTTGGATCCGCCAGTCGGAACCACTGTGCTGGTACAGGATTTATCCTTTCCTTGTATCGGTTTTTCCTTGCCCCATGATTCGTTGCCCGCATCAAGTGCGGTATACGCGTGTCCGTCACGCTGCCGGTCCGCATTGTGGGCTCGTTGAGCTGCCCTTGCGGCGATTTGCCTTCGCAGGTTGAGGCTGGTTGTTGGACCGTCGTCGTCCCTGTCGAACTCTTCGAAGAGCTCGCGCTCCACTGCCGAAAGGCCCTCGTAACGGTTGAGCGAGTGGCTCCGTCCCGGTCGTCGTCCGCTACCTCGCGCCCTTCCCACACCCCTCTCCTCCTTCTCTTCGTTCTTTGTTTGTTTTTTGTTGTTGTTGTTGTTGTTGTTCATTCTTTTGTCTTACGACCACTAGCTCGACGTGGCGAGCATCGCAGTCAATTCATTTGAAAGGGGAACTTATCTCGTCCGCCGCGGCAGAGCCCCATACCGCAGTAAGGCCATGCTTACTCCCCGAGGTGGCCCGGTATCGAGGAGGCGCCGTTCGAATACAGCCGGTGTTGTAGACCTCCTGGCTGCAAACCATCCAATGGGCACGGTGACGCATAACACCCTGGATTAGGAGGTGACAGCTCTAGTTATTGCCGCCTCATACTATGCAGTCTGCCCGGGTTGACCTGGTCTAGACAACATCATCCCCGCCAGTCTGTATCGAATGCGTCGACAATAACCCCCACACCGCTTTAAGATGTCTGCCTTCGTAGGGTTACCTCGAGGCCATAGCCAGGAGCCGTGTCCATACGCCAGGACTATTGAAGAGTCAAGGCGCATAGCTATGGTTCCTGACCTCAGCTGGATACCTTCCGCATAGACAGGTACTACAGAAACAAGTACTGAAGCCCCAATCAGAGACGGAACACTGTGGTATCCATTTACCGGTCGGCACCCTCTTGGAGGGTTCAGCCTGAGGGTTTTCGCCAACCCGTTGAAGCCCTTAGTCGCCAATCCGCAAATTCTCGAGCTATTGACCCAGGGTTCTTGGATGAGGACCACATCCACATCACCTTTAGAAAGACGACTACTTAAAGCAGCCGAGGCCACGTCCTCCATCTCCGAGTTGTTCACAGCACTTTCGCCAAGGGACGTGGCGGATAACATGCTTTCCGCGTCGGACTCCTCCGCTTCATCTTCCGGTATTCCGTCTTCCGACTCCCCCGGAGCAGCCGAGAAGGCAGCGCGCTGAGCATCGCCACGATATACGTGGATAACGATGTGGCCTACACTGTAGTGTACTAGGCCATTGCACCTTTTAAGGGGCCCGATTGCCTCTTTATTCATGGTGAACACCACCTGTCTGTCAGGCCCAACCGCATCCCCGAACAAATTGACACTCCATCCGGCGTGGGGAGGGACGGATTCATTAGCCGTAGCATCCCGAGAATTCTCTCGGGTTCGGCAGGGATGGCAGAATCTGTGCCCTTGCCCTTGAACGAGCCGGAATGTCCTTCCAGTCGGCGACCTCGATCTTTGGGCCTTTGTAGACTTCACCCAGTTTAGCAGCTGCTGCCTTGTACAGTGCTACAGTTCTTGCATCCTCGCATGCGACTAATTTAATCTGACCCTGGTGCCAGTCCGCATTCGTTACTCGCGCCGAACTACCCGGAAACTTCATTTCGCACATACCGCCACCTGTCCTTGGGGATGGCCAGACGGTCATTGCCTCGGTCAAGGATGCCTATAAGGATCCTGTCCTTTGTTACTTCAGCAAAGCTTGGTTTGCCTGCTCTAGGGGTATTCTGATGCCGCTGGGAGGGGATTTAACTCCAGGTCCGATCTCTGGCGTTTGAAAGGGTTTGCTTTTAACCTCTTTGGCATGTGAGTATTTGGGAAATCCGGTATCACAGCTTTCGCTACCTCTACCGATTTTCTGGAATTCAGCGACAGCGATCCCTGCGGTACCCCTCATACTTCTTCAGGATCTTTGCAGCCAATCTTTTCTCGTGGTATGTGAAGTGGCAGGGAGATGTCTCCCGGGAGTGCGGACCCGTAGTTGCCATCGCGGTCGCACCCTTTGCCGAAAACTCAGTTGCAGCTTCCTTCTCCTTCGAAACTCCGAGGCCAGCCACAGACGTAAAGAGACTGGTTTTCATATCAGCGGTTGATGGGAGTTTAGCATCCGCCGTTGTCCGCTTAGCTGCGTTGGCAACCGCACTGGTGCTAGCTCCCATCAAGTCAATCTTACTCGATAGAGGTTTGGTTGACCGACTCGTAGTTGCCATCGCTGTCGATCCCTCCCTTGATTGTGGAGCGGAGGTTGCCCTAAGGCGTTGTTGTTGTTTTCTCGCTTGCTCCTCCATAGCTCTCCTCTGCTGAGGAGTGAAATTTGGCGTTGTTTGTTTTTTAGGTTTTTCGCTTTTGTTTAAGTTATTTGAGTTCATCTTGTTCGTACGAGCAGAGCCCCGTACCGCGGTAAGGCCATGCTTACTCTCTGAGGCTACCCGGTATCAGAGAGGCTCCAATGGGCACGGTTTCGCATAACACCCTGGATTGGGAGGGGGAAGATCTTTGTCGTCGCGCCAGAGAGGCTAGGCTGCT
>CAXKVI010000002.1:98688356-98955479 GCA_964058755.1 Campiglossa producta | reverse complement strand
CTTTTTTTCTACCATATAATTATTTTCTTAGATTAACTAATTCAAAATCGAATTTAATTTTCTTTTTGTTTTCTTTAGGTTAACTTAGAACATTTTTCTTTTTCTTATTATTTACGTTAAATTTAACTTCCCTCTCCTATTTTATATTCATTTTAATTCATATAAACAAAATCTATTTCTAATTTAACGTGCAAATTGGCACGGACTCACCAAATAAGTAGCTGATGTATTGAGGTTTGTTTGTTGTTGCTGTAGCGGGCCTATACGTGGCGGTCCCGCTTTTGTAAGTCTGGTTGTTGTTGTTGTTGTTGTGGTTGTAACGAGGTGTAGCCCTGCCCAACGCGTATTTTTCCCTAACCTAAATTGTCATCAATATCTTCTAACGGGAGTCCAAGGAAACTAGCAGTTTCAATAGGGTTGGAACAAGAGAGATGGGTGTTAGAAGAGTGGGCTCAGAATAGCAAGAAAATAAGTGATTGGTATTGTGGGGGGACGAGCCGCATGCCGGACATACATTCGGCACATCAGGGTTCAGTCTAGATATGTAGGAGTTTAACCTGCTACAATATCCAGAGCGTAATTGAGCCAATGACCCTTGTCTCTCTAGGAAGATGACGCTCCTCTTCTGAAATGCCTGGTGTTGCGGCATGTAAGACATTGTTTAGCGGACAGAGCGCAGAGTAATGGCCAACAGACGTTGTATGGATATTCCCCAAGGCCTGTTTATGCACCGTAGCGGTTCTGAGCTCGGTGTTTTGACAGGCCTGAAGCTGATTCCAGTGAAAATCTGCAAGCCCCGGCGACCATATCGGTGACGCATATGTCAGGATCGGCGGACCAATTGCCTTGTACGTTACCAACAACGTTTCTTTGTCTTTACCCCAAGTACTGCCGGCTAGTGACTTGATGATTTTGTTGCGGCTCTGTAATTTTGAGACAATTGCAGCTGAATGGGCAGCGAAAGTGTGCATGAGCTCGAAAGTCACTCCTAAGATTTTTGGGTGAGCGACAGTAGGTATTTTATGATCACCTACATAAATTTCTAATTCCATGCCAACCTGCGCTGTCCACGTCGTGAATAAGGTCGCCGAAGACTTTGTTGGCGACAATGTCAAGCTTCGGGCGGTGAAGAACTCGACTAGAGAGGGGAGATAGCCCTTTATTTTAGAGCACAGCTCATCAACGGAAGTACCAGTTGCCAATATCGTACAATCGTCTGTGTAAGAAACAATCGTAACTTCTTCTGGTGGAGGAGGAAGCTTCGAAATATAGAAGTTAAACAATAACGGGGAAAGGACACCGCCCTGTGGTACACCTTGTTTGATCTTCCTGGCTTTAGATTTTGTGTTTCTCAATACAACAGACAACCGACGACCACTGAGATAACTGGCGGTCCAACGCTTGAGACAGGGGGGAGTGATGAGTCTTCCAAATCGGATACAAGCAGCCCATGATTTACTGTGTCAAAAGCGAGTGCAACTAGAACCGTCTTGTCATTAGGTCTGTTTTGATTTAAACCGTCAGTTATCTGAGTGTTTATGACATTTAGAGCAGATGTTGTGCTCCTACCTTTCCTGAAGCCATGTTGGTGCTCGGCTAACATCAAGTGTGATGTGTAGAGCGGGAGTAAGACCGCCTCAAGTGTCTTTACTACTGGCGAGAGGAGTGATATCGGACGATATGACTCCCCAACGTTAGCTGGCTTGCCAGGCTTTAGTAGTGGGATCACAGTTGCCTGCTTCCATTTGTCGGGTATGACAGTAGTGATCAAAGACAGATTGAAGACGGCAGTTAAATATTTAACTCCTGCTGGGCCGATATGCTTGAGGTGCACCATGGCTATGCCATCGGGGCCGATGGCTTTGGAATTTTTGGCCTTCCGGATGGCCTCTTGCGCCTCTGTAGCGGTGATGGGAACGGGGGCATAGTTTTTGTGTTTATGCGCGCGCCTGAAGATTCCACGCCTTGTCCTGTCTTGCGCAGGGTGTGGGACATACTGTCGACAAAAAGCCTGCGCACATTTCCAGGGGTCATTTAATGTCTTGTCACCAAAGGTGATGTCGACATTATTTGGTGGACCCGAAGGATTCGACAAGGACGTGACGGTGGACCATAATTTCCCAACACCGGTAGAGAGGTTACAAGACCTAAGGTGTTCCTCCCATTTGGTTTGTTTGTGTACGTTAACCAGCCGTCCACGTTTCCACGTTCATATCACCGATCTGTGGGTCAGAGGGATCGATGTTGCATATGAGGTCACGTTCGTTGGCCAAGGCTGCGGCCTCAGCTGGGAAGTTAGGCCTAATATTTTTTATTCTACCAGCTGGTATAAAACGGGCTGTAGGCTTTTTAATGACCTCACGTATGTTACGCTCGCCAACGTGTACATCAGTGGGAATGGGAAGATCACCAAAGGAGCTCTCCGTGAATTCCAAAAAGCCGACCCAATTAGCCCTTTTGAAATTCACGTATGTTCTTTTCTCCGAAGTAATGAAATCCGTGGTACAATCGACGGACAGGATGATAGGCAGGTGGTCGGCTGACAAGGCCACCATAGGTTGCCAATTTATGCTGTTAATTAACCCCGGGCTAACAATAGTTAGGTCCGGGGAGCTACTGCAGTTAACAGCCATCCTAATAGGGGTGTCTCCGTTCACAGTGCAGAAAGAGGAAGCGTCAATTTGCTCGGCTAATTCCCGTCCTCTGCCGTCCACAGAAAGGTGTGAATGCCACATATCATGGTGGGCATTAAAATCGCCCATGATGATACGGTTATCGCCACAAAGAAACGCCCTAAGGTCAGGACGATAACTTCTGGGGCAGCAGGTGACGGGAGGAATGTACATATTTATTAGCTCGAGATCAACACCTCCAGCTTGTATAACTATACCCTGACACTCTAAGGGTAAAGTCTCTTTGGTCAGTGTTGATATCAAATTCCCTATACTGCACTGTATGGTGAACAAGGAACGCGAGACCACCTCCGCCGTCCGTACGGTCATGCCGGAGAACGTGGTAGCCTCCACTCGCTCGGAGATTCGAGTGGGGCCAAGTTTTGTCTCCTGTATTGCAGCAATTTTGATTTTATGTAGCTGAATAAATGTGGTTATCTCCGCTATCTTGCCGGTCAAGCCGTTGCAGTTAAATTGCAACAATTTAAATTGCGAAGGAGAGGCAATGGCCACTCTGGGAGTTAAAGACTGATGTGTAAGCCTAGATGGTGGTAGGCTAGGTCGCGATATTGATCTCCGTCGCAGTCCTGAAGCCGGCGGATTTCGTTCATTATAAGATGAGTGTACATCCGTCGGATTTCTGTTGGCGAGCCCAGAACATATGCGTAGGTGACATCGGCCTAGGCAGGAGTTGCACTTGACCGATGCCACGGACGCATATATCCTATGCCGACATACAGTGCACGAAGAATGAGGGACCAGAAGTTGATGGACTTGACTTGCATTCGTGCTAGTGCCGGAAGAAGTTAGTAAAGGGTTCAGAGACGGGGGCTGAAACTCGGTAGTGCTAAAAGCATCGACAGATGTGCTACGAAGAAAGTAGCCATGAGTGGATGCTTGAGATGTTGACGCACTAGGATGCGAGCTACAGCCGGGAACACACATGTTCTGCTGAGCAATATAAGTATTGCAGGTCCTGGAGACTTGATTTGTAGAAGGCGATAATGCAACATTTGAGCGTCGCTTGCCTCGAGACGTCCTAGGACGTGAGCAGCAGGGCGCCACAAACTTTTGTAGAAACTGGAGGGCCGGTGTGTTTAAGGATCTAGTCCGGAGCAACTAGATTTATGCAACCAACCTTTGCATTATGCACACTGGACTGAGTGTGATCGTCTTGTGTATATTTTCTTCCGGCAAACGCAGCAGAACCATTCTCTTGGGCCAGGATTTGGCTCAATGCCAGCCCGGATCAAGAGAATAAGGAGAAGCCGTGCTGCAAGGGGCTGTTCCGGGGATGACAATAGGTGGGGGAATCGTGACGCGTTAGACAGGGTCACTTCGAATTTTATTGCTCTTGGCCGAGTCATTATAAAAAAAAAACAACCCGGGTCGTTTCGGTAAGAAGGATAATGTACAAGTACAAATACCGTTCTCGCAGAACCGGCAATACGTGAAACGTCTGGTTGTTGTCGTAGCGTGTAGTTGTTATGCCGACTGTATGTTGTTATAGCTAGTTGTTATGCCAGTTGGATGTTGTTTCAGCTATGCCAGCTGTATGTGGTTGTAGCTATGCCAGCTGTATGTTGTTGTAGTTGGTTGTTATGGCAGATGGTTGTTGTTGCTGTTATGCCAGCTGTATGTTGTTGTAGCTGGTTGTTATGCCAGTTGGATGTTGTTGCAGCTATGCCAGCTGTATGTTGTTGTAGCTATGCCAGCTGTATGTTGTTGTAGCTATGCCAGCTGTATGTTGTTATAGCTGGTTGTTATGGCAGATGGTTGTTGTTGCTGTTATGCCAGCTGGCTGTTGATGTAGCTGTTATGCCAGCTGGTTGTTGTTGTTGCTATGCCAGCTGGTTGTTGTTGTAGCTGTTATGCCAGCTGGTTGGTGTTGTTGTTATGCCAGCTGGATGTTGTCGTTGTTATGGCGGCTGGTTGTTGTTGTTGCTATGCCAGCTGGTTGTTGTTCCTGTGGGCGGCGCTAGTTGTTGTTGCAGTGTCAAGCGCTTGTTGTTGTTGCTATGCCAACTGGTTGTTGTTCCTGTTTGCGGCGCTAGTTGTTGTTGCTGTGTCAAGCGCTTGTTGCAGTGGTCGACTGGTTTTACGCGCGTCCGGTTGTACGAGCGCCTGATTCAACGAGCGCCTGATTTAACGAGCGCCTGGTTTAACGCGCTCTTGGTGTAAGTCGAGCGCCTGGTGTTTGCGGGCGTCTGGCTTTTCACGAGCGCCTGGTTTTCCACGAGCGCCTGGTTTAACGCGCGCTTGTTGTAATTCGAGAGGCTGGTGTTTACGGGCGTCTGGCTTTTCACGAGCGCCTGGTTTTCCACGAGCGCCTGGCTTTTCACAAGCGCCTGATTTTTTATGAGCGCCTGGTTTAACGCGCGCTTGTTGTAATTCGAGTGCCTGTCTTTTCACGAGCGCCTGTTGCGGTGGTATTTGATGAGCTTAGCGAATGCGTGGCTTGTTCTCCTGCCTTTCTTCCACCACAACGACGCCTTGCTCCTTTCCTTCTACTTCACGTTTCCGTCTTCGACTTTCTGTCCTACAAAACCATCACGCCTAAATCCTGCTTCCACCTTTGCCTTCTTTTTACCTTTCAATAGTTTTCTCGTGCCGAGTTCTTTTTTTTTCACTCTATCTTAAACTCCCTGTACTCGCTTAATTTCTTTCACTTTTGTTCATATTAATTGTATTCTGGCAAAATGGATCGTCGTCGTTACACTCGCGTTTAATAGTTCATTGATACATTTTTTTGTTTCTTATCACAGTGTACAGGATTTTTCACTTCTCTTTTTTTTATTAAATTTTTTCCTTTTTGGTTTTGGAAAGGAAATTATACTGCACACGTCCACACTCATTAAGTACAACTTTTACTTTAAGGCTGTGTGCTAATTGAAAACATTTTTCGTCAGAGTAAAATGAGGTGAACAAATTTCCTATGGTGAACGAATATTTGCCATTTTGCTGTGCCAAACGAAACGTTAAATTATGACAGTAGTAAATTTTGACGTATGGAAAAAGCACGTGCAAAACAGATGCTTTGTGAATCAATTTTCATTTTACGTGTTTTTCATGCATTTATATTGCGTATTATTCGCATTATATTATATTTTAGTGTTAAATAACGCCTGTGAACATAAATTTATGTGAAATAATATGAATGTTAACAGCACATGCATCCCTGTGTTCACATTATTGATTGTCAAAATTTTACCTAGCCCCCAGGGCTAGGGCAAATTCTGACGTTCATATTCACCACGATAACTGTCAGAATTTAACATCGCTCTGTCAAAATTTTCTTTTTAAAACCGTTTGGCACACGGCCAAAATGTCAAACCAAATGCTGTTGGCGAGATGGAGTCTAGGAAATTTTCCAGTGAACATTGGAAATGTTCCGTTTGGTTTCTATGGTGTGAAATAAGGGTTACCGTGTTGCGCGATTCAAACGGTTGTTACCATCAGGACTCGAACCTACTTTAATTTTAAAAGTACCAATTTATATACCAAAAAAAAATTTATGTTAAAAAGGGAAAATTAATTATTACAAAAAAAAAATGATGGGTAATTACTAAATTCGGAAATCGATTAAAAAAAAAATGATTGGAGAATTTTCTTACTATTGCTATATTAGAGTAAAATAATGAGAACAAGGTTAAATTTTGTACTGAAAATTATTTACTACTTTTTTGTTGGGAATTTAATCCTTGTAAAATTAGTTGGATAAATTATATTTCTTCAATAGTTTCATCGAAAAAGAAGAAAAATAAGTCTTTTGCCAATTTGGTAATTGGCTGTGCCCTAAATTCTGCCCTAATTTTTGACGCAGTATTTCCATAAAAAGAAAAAAGTAGTAGATTTTGGGTAAAACTTATTAAGTACTAAATTTTACGGCTATCGTATTAGGATTCGAGTCCTGAGGCACGCACCTGTTTGTGCGCGCAAAATTTTAGCCAGACAAATCTATAAGTATTTTATTGATAGTAAGTAAATTTCGGGGTCAGTGGGGAACGATTGGAATCCAGGTGTTTCGTATGCTGAGATAAGAAAACTGTAACCGAACAAACCCTTTTTTTTACTAAAATTGCGGATGTTATAGGGTTAATTTATTGTTAGTAGTGAAGAATAAAAATGGTTACCAATGAAAATGTGGTATACCATAGGGTTAATTAATTTGTTTACATACAAAAGAATCGTATTAAACTGCCAATCATACCCTGCCCAACACATTTTGCGCAAACATATGTAACTAAATTCAATCACAAAAATGATAACACCAATAGGTCTATTCCCCCTTTGCTGACACGTTCACGGGCGCCCGCAGTTGCCCATAATTTTACCCGCAGTTTAACCTTGCCACTCCAGGAACACACCACATACTGTTTTCATGGAAATTAAAAGTTCCGTTATTGGTAGCCGCATTCTTCTGGTAGTTATCGCTCCGGCTCACGCTCGATTCTCACGGGAACAGTACGGTTCATGGTAATGTGAGTTGGCAGCACTGACAGAAAACGTCACTTTTCACAGCAAGAAGAAGAGAAACAAACAAACAGAGCGTGAAAATAACTGAAAATAATTTAAAGTTAAATAAAACCATGGAAGAACAATTATTTATTATTGCTTAATTGAGAAAATCACTTTGAAATATGGCTGCCAAATTTTGTATGTATACTGTGAACTGTCAATTCTGACACTTCATGTGCAAGTGCTGCCAAGTTGACACCAAAAAACCAATTAAACACAGAGTGAACCAGAGTTCTATGTGGATTTATCTGGCTTTCGTCGTTGTTGTTGCATTTACATGTAAAATTTTTAATCTATCTCTGGTTCATTACCAGAAGAATGCGCCTAGTGCCTTCCCATTCCAGCCAGTGTTGCCAGCTGTGCACAACCATACCAACTCAAGGAAACTATCGATAAAACGTCGAACCGGAGCGTGAATCTAAACTGTTAACTAAAACCCGCGAGTTTTGCCCAATCACCCTGAACCATAGTGTACCAATGCAAGTGTAAACTCTTCTGCATAGACGTCAAAATTCCAAAATGAGTTTAACACCTGTTCATCAGAGTTGTTTTTTTTGGAAAAAGAGCATCATTTTGCGCCGAGTTGCATTCGTTTTGGTATAAAAAATTAGTAGTAGGTTGCATAAAAAAGTAGTTCGCCAAAACTTATAAATTTGATTTTTTTAACATAAACAGAGAACATAGAAAATAGAGAAGTTGCATGTGCGAATATGCGTGTAAAACGTTAAATCCTAACAAAACGCTAGTAGGGACATTTCACCACACAAGAAAATTTAGCAGAATTTATTAAGAGTAATGCTAACTTAGCATAATTCAATGTTAGGAATGCAGACTTGAAAGCATTTAATAAAAATTATTTTGCTTGAATGTACAAAAGCGATTCAGCTTTAAAAAAAATTACAAATTTTGTAATAAATAGTAAAATTTATGAGTGTCTCCTTTTAAATGTCCATAATTTAACAAAAAAAGCAATTGCTTTCTTGCTTGCTCGAAACCTTTTCTAAAATCTTGAAAGTTTCTTCATACAAGTTCATGTCAAATTTGTGAAAATTTTAGAAAAAATCAATTTAGTTTTTGTTATAAATTTATTTATCCTATATGACTGCAATTGTTGTTGTTGTTGTTGTTGTAACGATGTGTAGTCCTGCCCAACGCGTATTTTTCCTTAACCTAATTGTCATCAATATCCTCTAACGGGAGTCCATGGAAACTAGCAGTTTCAATAGGATTGGACCAAAGAGAGATGGGTGTTAGAAGAGTGGGCTCAAATGAGCAAGAAAATAAGTGATTGGTATTGTGGGGGGACGAGCCGCATGCCGGACATACATTCGGCACATCAGGGTTCAGTCTAGATATGTAGGAGTTTAACCTACTACAATATCCAGAGCGTAATTGAGCCAGAGTGACCCTTGTCTCTCGAGGAAGATGACGCTCCTCTTCAGAAATGCCAGGTGTTGCTGCATGTAAGACATTGTTTAGCGGACAGAGCGCAGAGTAATGGCCAACAGACGTTGTATGCATATGCCCCAAAGTCTGTTTGTGCACCTGTAGATCAAACGGCGTTGTTATATAGTGACGGATCTCATCAAAATGTTTACGTAGATGCGACCTTATGGTCCTAGGAGGCGGAATGAGTTCAAGCAGTTGTCTACCGGGATGCTGTGGTTTACAGCAGTTCAGTAGGTACTGCTTGTGTAGCATTTCATTATGCTCCCTAACTGGAAGCATTTCCACCTCATTATGTATATGAGATATAGGTGACATAAGGAAGCACCCCGTAGCGGTTCTGAGCGCGGTGTTTTGACAGGCCTGAAGCTGATTCCAGTGAACGTCTGCAAGCCCCGGCGACCATATCGGCGAAGCATAGTTCAGGATCGGCCGACCAATTGCCTTGTGCGTTACCAACAACGTTTCTTTGTCTTTACCCCAAGTACTGCCGGCTAGTGACTTGAGGATTTTGTTGCGGCTCTGTAATTTTGAGACAATTGCAGCTGAATGGGCAGCGAAAGTGTGCATGGTGTCAAAAGTCACTCCTAAAATTTTTGGGTGAGCGACAGTAGGTATTTTATGATCACCTACATAGATTTCTAATTCCATGCCAACCTGCGCCGTCCACGTCGTGAATAAGGTCGCCGAAGACTTTGTTGGCGACAATGTCAAGGTTCGGGCAGTGAAGAACTCGACTAGAGAGGGGAGGTAACCATTTATTTTGGAGCACAGCTCATCAACGGAAGTACCAGTTGCCAATATCGTGCAATCGTCTGCGTAAGAAACAATCGTAACTTCTTCTGGTGGAGGAGGAAGCTTCGAAATATAGAAGTTAAACAATAACGGGGAGAGGACACCACCCTGTGGTACCCCTTGTTTTATCTTCCTGGCTTTAGATTTTTTGTTTCTAAATACAACAGACGACCGACGACCACTGAGATAATTGGCGGTCCAACGCTTTAGACAGGTGGGGAGTGACGAGTCTTCCAAATCAGCTACAAGTTGCCCATGATTTACTGTGTCAAAAGCTTGACTCAAATCAAGTGCAACTAGAACCGTCCTGTCATTAGGCCTATTTTGATTAAGACCGTCAGTTATCTGAGTGTTTATGACATTTAGAGCAGATGTTGTGCTCCTACCTTTCCTGAAGCCATGTTGGTGCTCGGCTAACATCAAGTGTGATGTGTAGAGCGGGAGTAGGACCGCCTCAAGTGTCTTTACTACTGGCGAGAGGAGTGATATCGGGCGATATGACTCCCCAACGTTAGCTGGCTTGCCAGGCTTTAGTAGTGGGATCACAGTTGCCTGTTTCCATTTGTCGGGTATGACAGCTGTGATCAGAGACAAATTGAAGACGGCCGTTAAATATTTGACTCCCGCTAGGCCGATGTGTTTTAGATGCACCATGGCTATGCCATCAGGGCCGATGGCTTTGGAGTTTTTGGCCTTCCGGATGGCCTCTTGACCCTCTGTAGCGGTGATGGGAACGGGGGCATAGTTTTTGTGTTTATGCGCACGCCTGAAGATTCCACGTCTAGCCCTGTCTTGCGCAGGGTGTGGGACATATTGTCGACAAAAAGCCTGTGCACATTTCCTGGGGTCATTTATTGTCTTGTCACCAAAGGTAATGTCGACATTTTTTGGTGGACCCGAAGGATTCGACAAGGACTTGACGGTGGACCATAATTTCCCAACACCGGTAGAGAGGTTACAAGACCTGAGGTGCTCCTCCCATTTGGTTTGTTTGTGTTCGTTAACCAGCCTTCTGATTTCCACGTTGAGATCACCGATCTGTGGGTGGAATGGATCGATGTTGCGTATGAGGTCACGTACGTTGGCCAAGGCTGCGGCCTCAGGAAGTTAGGCCTAATATCTTTTATCCTACCAGCTGGTATAAAACGGGCTGTAGCCTTTTTAATGACCTCACGTATGTTACGCTCGCCAACGTGTACGTCAGTGGGAATGGGAAGATCACCAAAGGAGCTCTCCGTGAATTCCAAAAAGCCGACCCAATTGGCCTTTTTGAAATACACGTAAGTTCTTTTCTCCGACGTGATAAAATCCGTGGCACGATCGACAGACAGTATGATAGGCAGGTGGTCGGATGACAGGGCCACCATAGGTTGCCAGTTGATGCTGTTAATTAACCCCGGGCTAACAATAGTTAGGTCCGGGGAGCTACTGCAGTTAACAGCCATCCTAGTTGAGGAGTCTCCGTTCACAGTACAGAAAGAGGAGTTATCAATTTGCTCGGCTAATTCCCGTCCTCTGCCGTCCACAGAAAGGTGTGAATGCCACATATCATGATGGGCATTAAAATCGCCCATGATGATACGGTTATCGCCACAAAGAAACGCCCTAAGGTCAGGACGATAACGTCTGGGGCAGCAGGTGACGGGAGGAATGTATATATTGATTAGCTCGAGATCAACGCCACCAGCTTGTATAACTATACCTTGACACTCTAAAGGTAAGTCACTTTGGTCAGTGTTGATATCAAATTCCCTATACTGCACCGTATGGTGTACAAGGAACGCGAGACCACCTCCGCCGTCCGTACGATCATGCCGGAGTACGTGGTAGCCTCCACTCGCTCGGAGATTCGAGTGGGGGCCAAGTTTTGTCTCCTGGATTGCAGCAATTTTGATTTTATGTAGCTGCATAAATGTGGTTATCTCCGCTATCTTGCCGGTAAAGCCGTTGCAGTTAAATTGCAACAATTTAAATTGCGAAGGAGAGGCAATGGCCACTCTGGGAGTTAAAGACTGTTGTGTTCGCCTAGATGGTGGTAGGTTATGTCGCGATATTGATCTCCGTTGCAGTCCTGAAGCCGGCGGAATTCGTTCACTATTAGATGAGTGTATATCCGTCGGCGTTGAGGGCTGCACAACTCGACAGCAAGGCGCGACAAACACATCAGTCCAGAGATTTCTGTTTGCGAGCCCAGAACATATGCGTAGGTGACACAGGCCTGGGCAGGAGTTGCACTTGACCGATGCCACAGACGCATATATCCTGTGCCGACATACAGTCCACGAAGAGTGAGGGACCAGAAGTTGATGGACTTGACTTTCATTCGTGCTAGTGCCGGAAGAAGTTATTAAAGAGTTTAGAGACGGGGGCTGAAGCTCAGTAGTGCTACAAGCATCAACTGATGTGCTACGAAGAAAGTAGCCATGAGTGGGTGCTTGTGCTGTTGATGCACTAGGAAGTAAGCTACAGCCGGGAACACATATATTCTGCTGGGCAATATAATTATTGCAGGTCGTGGAGACTTGATTATTATTAGAGGGTGATAAAGCAACATATGAGCGTCGCTTGCCTCGGGACGTCCTAGGACGTGAACAGCAGGGCGCCACAAAATTTTTATAGAAACTAATGGGCCCATGTGTTTTTGGATCTAGTCCGGAGCAACTAGATTTGTGCAACCAACCTTTGCATGATGCACACTGTACTGAGTGTGATCGTCTTGTATATATTTTCTTCCGACAAACGCAGCAGAACCATTCTCTTGGGCCAGGATTTGCCTCAATGCCAGCCCGGATCAAGAGAATAATAATAATAATTGTATTGTTTGTAGCATTTTTCAAATTGTTTTCGCAAAACTCAAAAGAATAATTTGATAAAAATTATTCGACTGGTAAAAGTTCACAAACTTTTCTAAGTTCGTAAATATAATGACCAATAACAATAACTAAAATATTATTTCATAAAATTATTTACAAAATTGATTGTAAAAATTTGAGAAATAATCAATTGTATTGTTTAACTAATTTATTTATCCCATATTTTCATAAAATTATTTACAAACATTTGTCCAAACGACATAAAGCATTTTGCCGACGGCAATCACACCAAAATCCCAGAAGGTACCTAGGTAAGTATGTACGTATATGCAATGGGTCACTACATATTTGTGAAAAACTGACTTTCTACCTTCTCTGGTGTCAGTGTCGATATTTTGAATTTAGAATTAGAAACAAAAATTACATATAATAATAGAATTAAAAAAAAAAAAACAATAAATAAATAAATAAATAAATATAACAAAACATACATAGCTATGCCACCTTGAACTTACAAGCTCTCGCTCCGTAGTCCACATGTTTATCACCTGAGCTATTGAGACACGATAATCGTCAATAGCAAATTGTACACTTGAATGTCATTACCACATGCGCGCGGCTGCTATTGGCCAATACAACAGCATACAATGCAATACAAAATGTAAGCAATATACCATTGTGAGGCTGTATTGGTAAATGCGAGAGTAACTTCGCTACAGTGGTACTAAGAACAAAATGTTCGCGGCAGTTGCTTAACCGACAGCAAGGAAGTAACAACGTGATCGCTTTGACGCAAATTTGTATGATAATATTTATGCGCGACTAAAAATGACTAACAAACATTTTTTCATGATTTCAGATGCCTTTGGGAAAATGCAATGTCTCTTATGTTACGCTTCTATATATAGGGGGGATATAATATTAAGAGACATTATAATGCTTTTCATAAAGATTTTGATAAGTATGAAGGTGTCGAAAGGGAAAATATTTTTTTATAAAGAATGGGCTAAGGTTTTCTTTCTTTCACTTTCTATTCATCTTCTTTCCTTACCTCTTCCCTCATTTATCTATCATTTATTTACTCAATAATTAAATAAAGTTCCTATTTTATTTTTTTCAAAATGGTTAAATTTTCTTTTTGCGTTACATTTTAGGGAAAGTAGCTGAAATGGTAAAATAATTAGTGCAATTCTAAACAATTTTTCATTTTGCGGATTTTCTCATTCGCACTGTTCGCAGTGAAAAATTATTTAGAATTGCCCTAAATGTTTTCATTCATTAAATAGCGCATAATTTACTATTGCATAAAAAATAAAAGCAAAGCGACGATACGTGTCATCTCTTTGCTTGCTGAAACGCAACTGGCATGCAAATTCTGTTCTAACGCCACTGTGGCTCAATTGATTTTTCGCTCTGAACAGCAACTGAAATGAAGAGCATAAGAATACGTGTGAAGAGCGTAATACCCGTATGGGGGTACTTTTGCCTATCTATGCAATATACATAAGTGCACATTGGGGTGGCCCATATTTTATGGGAATGTAATTAGAGCATCAAATTTCCTAAACTTCAACGATGCATCGATATTACTAAATGAATGAACGATACGAAATTGAGTCTTAACCGAAATGTGGAAAATGCAATTTCGTGGTGTGTTCGTGCTTGTTTGTGCTAAGTTCGAAAAAAGCCCGAACGTTCTATCTGAACGAAAACTCAATACATTTTTAGCTGAGATAGGTTGTTTTTTAATGAAATTCTCAGATAGGGCGTTGATGAAAAAAAATCTGAAATATATTAGAGTGGGTTGACTTATAAAAAAAAAAAAAAAAAAACTAATGGCGGCGAAATACCAACAGGTTATCATAACCTCTAACGAGATTTTTAGCCGAGCTTCTCTTTCCAACTTGTGGTGTGTTGCTTTTGAGTTTTCCTACAAGTTGGCGGGACCTACAGTTTTTTGCCGACTCCGAACGGCACTTGCAAAGCAAATTAATTTTTTGCTGAGAAGCTTCTCATGGCAGAAATACACCCGGAGAGTTTGCCAAACTACTGCCGAGGGGCGACCCCGTTTAGAAAAATTCTTTTTCTAAATAATTTTTGATGTTACTTTTGTCGGGCATCGAACCGCCACGACTTGGTGTAGAAGGCCGAACACTTAACCGCTACACCACGGCGGCCGCCAGGAGAGGGAAAATCCGAAAAATTCGCCAGTGTGGAAAATAATCTACAAATCAATCTGATAAACTTTCATAAAGAAACTAGTATACTGTTATATTTTATATTTAAGTTAAGGCGTGTCGTACGCCTTACCCATTATCAGTTTTAGGTAAGCAATCTGAACTTTGACCCTTATTGAACAACCAGTCCAGTTACGATAAAAGTTTATTTGCTGAAATTCATACACTGCTGAAAAATTGTACATCTGATTATCAGCACACCCTAATATGAATATGCTCTGCTACTGCGATCTACTTTTGGGCATCATAAGAATTCTTCTTCTTCTTCAGAAAGTAAAATCGAGCCCACCGTCGTCATCTAAACATGTAAAAAGGAAAAGACGGTAGCTGCGCAAATTGGATAAGAATGTTTCAAAATTTATATGAAAAATTTATTTCAGCATATACTAGGAAAATTTTCTTTTAGCATATTTTCTATAAAAGACTGGAACTTTAGTTTCTGCCTAATGGTTTTTCGTTTTTGTCTCAATTTTGGTAAAATTTGAATATATTTTTATTTAGGTAATAATATGATTATTTTACCCATATACATATGCTTTTTTTTTTGAGGTAACTTGTCCCATGGTGTAGATCAGCATTATTCCCAACATACAACGCAGGTCGACTTCAAAAGTACATAAATGTCTACTTTTTAAATAAAATAGGTTGCGCAATTTAGCGAGTTGTACGTCACTTTACACTTTACTACAAAAACGAATACCCCTAGAATGATTGAAGTTGGAAATAAAGATTTTGTTAAATTTTAATTTTTGTCGATTTGTTGGAGAGCTATGTTGCCAAATTTCATTTCAACTCCATCGACAAAAATTTATGAATGAATTTGTTATTGTTGCATTTAAGAAGGTAGATTTGTATGACATATTTCGCGCGTGTGTATGTAGGAATAGTTTTGAGACAGTACAAGCAGCAAAGGGGTTAGCGCGGAGATGTATGGGTAGGAGTATGGAGTTGTATGGTTGTGCGCGTTTTGTTTGTTTTGAAGCTTTTGCACAGTACAAGCAGCAAAGGGGTTAGCGCGGTGCTGTATGGGTAGGAGTACGGAGTTACATGGTTTTGTTTGTTTTAATGCTTGGAGGCCTTTTAGTAAAATTTTTTGCATTTTTCTTCATTCATAGGTAGGTACATAATTGTGCTGATCGTATGCACATATGTACTACAATAAATGAAAATACATAAGTTTAAAAGCCTTTTCTTTTTCTTTAATACGACTCAAAATGTTTTCAACCTTTTTCTCAAACTTCAAAACTTTCTTAATAAAAATTTACGTAAAATTTCCCAAAATTTGAGAAAAAGTAATAGGTACAATGTAGTTTTGAAATTGAAATTTAATTCGTTATTTCTTCATAAAAATTGATGTAAAATTTCTGAAAATTTTAGAAAAAATATTACAATGTAGTTTTTTTTAAATAAATTTCCCCCAATGCACAGTGAATCGAATAGAACAGGCTAGCTGGACAAAATTTATGGGATTTTCGGACTTAAATGACTGTATCCAAGTATATAGTGCACATTTCAGGCAATATAAGTGGTCAGTACTTATTGTATATGTATTTGCATTAGGGTGGGCTAAAAAAAAATCCAGTTTCCATGGTTTTTGGACTGGTATACGGAAATTCGAATTTTAAGTAGAAATGAAGTCCAAGGACAAAAATGGGTGGATAATATACATATGTACTAGGGTGGGCCAGAAACAAAAAATCGATTTTTCAACTTACTAAAATAAAAAATATAAAAGCTTTTAGTTAAATACAAAAATTAGTTCATTAAATATAATGCAAGTTTCTTTTCGTTGAAATAACTCATTCTATGTTAACATTAAATTAAAAATACTTCATAGATATCATTATTGCTAAAAGTAATATAAATTAAAATGTAAATAAGTCTTAATCACTATCAGTACTTTCCACATCTGAACAATTATTAACAGTACCAGCACCACTAGTCGTATTATTTGCTGGCAATAGTAAAAGATCTAAAACCTCAGGTGGAAGACAACCAGTCCTTTTTTTTGGAAGTTCCCGGTGGCTGTTAAATAGAGGATCAGATGTGATAAATAACATGTTAAGCAAGTCTCTATTTGTAGTGCTACGTTATGTCTTTTGTGTATGGTGTTCTCGAAATCTTCTGCAATCTTTATGACGAGCTTCTTGGGCTTCCTCAGAAAGTTGACCGATTGGCAGAAGAGCCGATTTGATAACTTCGGCACTGTGGATGAGAATTTTGTGCACAGTGACAGGCATGTAATACCATGAATAGAGACTCAGATAAAGGTGTCTTGTTTCGTTTGCAAACTTTTCAAATTTTTCGATGTTAATATCATAGCCAGATGATAATGCCCTAAGAAGAGTATAAAATTTGTTTATCAAGCTCACATCTAACCCTGTAATTTCTGCACTTTTAACCGAATTTTTAAAAAAATTTCGTGCTGTGTTGCCGTCATTAGAGTTTCCATATCCTGGCTTTGGCTTATCTACTATCAAGCCCATTTCACTTTTAAATTTTTCCTTAATCTCAGACGAACGCTCTTTCAATGCATTCTTATCAGCTACGTCCCGCACTTGCCACTTTTTGATATCTATACGATAACTAATGTGAAGTAAACACTCGAAAGTGCGAATCCAGGCATGAAGGGTAGATAAGCCAAAACCAAGATGGTTTCTGTTTGCTAAAAATGTCCTCTTCTCATCATTCATTACTGCTGGGGTTGCTCCACAAATATAGCATTTTTGAGACGAAGACGTTTCTGTTAGGGCGTTGCATATCTTACCGTCAACCATGGTAAGCAATAGATCATGGTTAACAGAAACTTCCCTCTCAAAAATACTTACTTTTGTGGGTTGTAACTCTTCTATTTCCTTCAAAACTTCGTTCGTTTCCGAGATTGTGAATGCTGTTGTTTCTTTCGAGAAAATAAATTTTATTGGGCGGCATATCATAGTGGATGATGGACGAGGGTTCTGCCATGCAACAATGCCACTTTCGGTAACTAGTCGGAGAGGTACAAACGAAAATACGAACAGAAACTCGTCACTTTGGTCACTTTTTTCAAACTTTTGTTTGTATGTGCTATGACCTGAACTACCATCACAACCCCACTTACTATAGACCACTTTCGTTGACAGTAATCTTGTTTTCAGGAGTATAGCAATCCTTTTTAGGTTTTTGTGACTATAATACGAAGGGTATACTTCATGCCCCGCTTTAAGATTCCACTTTCGAGTTGTTTTATATGAATGGCTTGTGCACTTTGCCTCCACATAATATGCCAACGCTTCCTCTTTTGTCAAACATCTCTGCTTAGGTTTGCCTAACCCACATTTTTTGGGATTGATTCTAGCGCTCTTAATACCTGATGCTACGTTTCTAAGTCCAGATTTTCGCGCAGATATTTCGGCTGCGCTTATTAGCTCCGCTGTGCTCCGTGTGGTAACCAAGTCCTCCACTTTCCTTTTTTTGGTTTTTGAACAAGAGTTGTCGAACTCCTTTTGAGGCCGCCCAGATACTCTTCCAGATGATGTAGAAGGTTGCTCTTCGTGAGTAGTGAAACGAAATTCCAAATCTACTTCCATCCATTCCTTATACTTCGTTAAAAAGCGCTCTTTGCATTTCGCAGTTTTCTTCCATTTCTGCTGAACTTTAAACGAAAACATTCGTAGAATTTGTTTTAACTCCTTTTCTGAGTTTTTGGATACCGCAGATAGATTAAATTTTGTGCTTAAAAAGTCATATAGTGCTCTTATTTTGCAGTTTTTATCGTGTTTTAAACATTCATCAAAAAGTTCATTTTTTTTAATCAAGAAGGAATAAGCTAGAAAAAAAAAAAATTGTTGGACCGATTTGTGCCGAACAAAATTGGTATATTTAGAGGCTTCAGAGCCATGGCTATGATTTACAAAAATTTCAGACTGGAAGCTAGTGAAATACTACTACTTTTTCTCTAACAAATGTGAAAATTTGCAAAAAAAAATATAAAATTTCAAATTTTGGCGTGTTTTTTACAACAACAACATGGTCTAAATAAAAAACTTTATTTCATATAAATAGTACTCACTGTTTACCACCACATCCATTTTAAATTACGCTAAAGAACAACGCAGTAATAAAGTTATATGAAAAACTGTCAGAGGTCCAGAATTATAAATTTAGGCAAATCAAAACACGTTTTTCTGAGATTATCAGCTAATTACATCCACATCAGCAAATATTAACTAATTTTTTTTTTTTACTCGTGATATTTGGACTATTAGCTGTCATCTACAATATATTTTTATTTAAAATTCAAAGGTCACTTTTGTCCAGCTAGCTTGTTCTATTCGATTCACTGTGCCCCGGAGAGAAAGCCTATATTAAGCAAAAATATGTTTGAACCTATATGAGAAATGAATATTTTTTTGTTATAATATTGATCATATAATGATAATTAATCATGTAGAATATCAATAAAAAAAAATTTAGTAAAAAATTGGATCAAAAACACAAAAAAGGGACGGAAATATGATTTTTTTTTTTAATTTAATACTAAATAAGTTTTGGAAAAGTAACTTTACAAAAAAAAAGTTGTTTAACCTTTTTTGTAGCCCACTCAATTTCCTTTAAGAATCTGTATCTAACTTTGTTGTACATGGATATTTGCATTTTTGACAATTTTTGAAAATCGAAAAACATGTTAATTTTTGAAGCTAGAGTACTAGAAAACGGCTAGTCTGAGAAAATTTTGGTCCATGCAAATTTTGTGGGGAATTTCCTTCAAAAATATATTCAGGTAAATGGTGCTTTACAACAATGGTTTGCCGTTTTTATACGAAATATGAGGTAAGGTCGGTAAAATCTAAACTAGCAATGATAGACCTCTAGACTGTATCTATCTTTGTTGTACATGGATATTTGTATTTTTGACAATTTTTGAAAATCGAAAAACATGTTAATTTTTGAAGCTAGAGTACTAGAAAACGGCTAGTCTGAGAAAATTTTGGTCCATGCAAATTTTGTGGGGAATTTCCTTCAAAAATATGTTCAGGTAAATGGTGCTTTACAACAATGGTTTGCCGTTTTTATACGAAATATAAGGTAAGGTCGGTAAAATCTAAACTAGCAATGATAGACCTCTAGACTTTAATTTAAATATCTGAAAAAATTACAGCAATTTTTTTTAAGAAAAGAAAATCAATATAATTTTTGAAAAAAAAAAAACGTAATTTTGAATTTTTGGCCCAGTGTAATGTATATGTTTAAATTTATCTTTTTAAATGCTTTCTTTATGGTACTCCTGACTGGTGCTATAAAATAATTTTGTATATAGTTGTGCTAGGAAAATATTAAAAATAAAAAAATTAAAAACCACCCCTTTCTTCTGGCTGCGCCCCTGTAACGAGGGCAGAGTATATATATGCTGGTGCCAGAAATATAGACTAAGTTTTCATGCTGCTTAGCTGTGAACTTGTTATATAATTTTACAAGGAGCAAAGAAAAGAGGGCTAGAATACATACTGGTGCGAGATATTTCTGTGTTGATTGACAGTGGGCAGTGAGTGTCACAGTATTTTATTAGAGCAAAGAAAAGAGTGATAGATTTCGGGCTCTGTGTGCATATATGGGATAATTTATTGGGTTGTTTTATTTCATTGCAGAAATGGCATTGCAGAAGAAATTAAGATCCTATGCAGCCACCCTTCAACGTGCGCTAGAATTTTGCAAAGTTTTGCTAGTTTTGACCAGGCATCAGGGGGCGAGACAAAGGTGCGACTAATCAACCTGAGACTAGTTTGGCAGTCGTACAATTAATATTACGTAGAAGTGATTGAAGATGTGGGCGAGGAGGAGCTAGATCACTTCTGTGAGCAGAATTTAGGAGCAGTAGAGATAATCTAATTTTTGGCGCGTGCTAAGACGCAAGCAAAGATGGAGAAAGAATCCCAACTTGAGGTGCCAGACAACCCGACACAGCCATTATTGTGCAGGTGCAAATGCCGGTCCAGCAAAACGATCTGACGAATACCTGGGGCGAGTTTGACGGTACACTAACCAAATGGATCGGATTTCGGGACCGATTCCTTGCAGTCGTGCCTGACAATGATAAAATAGATCATCACTCAAGTTCTTGTACTTGACTATTTCCCTGGTTGGGTGTGCAATTAAATTTTTGGGGCAATGGCAATTTTCTGCTAGTTACTACGGGCAGACATGGGAGAGCTTAAACCAGATGTATGACCAAAGCTATTTGGTTGGGAGAGAGCATTTGAAGAATTTTTATTCGGCTGCCGGAATTGTAGGGTTAGGTGCGAGAAAATGATTTTGAGCGCATGTCTAACGCACGAAGTGCGTCGTCAGTTGCAGGCACAAGGGCTCCCGGTGGAGTACTGGGATTTTTTTATGGTACTTGCTTGAGAGCAAAGGCGACACGCCTAAGGTGGATGACATGCTGTCCTTTTGGACAAGCAAGCATTGGCGCTAGCAAATACAGCTGACAACCGTAGGGATTTTCAATCGGCGGTTGTCATTCCGGAGCCAGGAAAATGAGTGGGGCAAGCCAGAGAGGGGATAGAGCAGAGACGTCATCCTCGGGTGCTGCAACCACATGCTGAGTCTGAGGGCAAGAAGAGATTTTGTGACAAGAAGTTTATGTCCAATTTTTTTTTTAAATATTAGACAGAGACCTACCAGTACTGCCCTCACAAGCCCCCTCATCAGTGGAGGAGCTGGAGGATCTCGTTACTACATTAACATCGGCGCTCTCAAATGCTCTAACTGGGACAGGCTTGTTCAGTGTCAAAACCACGCGGTAAACACAGGCCACATTGGTGGTCCAACGATTTTGACTCGCTCCGCAAATCATGCCAGAAACAATTTAACAAGGCCAAGAGCCTCGGCTCTGAGCCTCATTGGCACGAATACAAAGCTAAACTAAGGGCCTACAAAAAAGCTCTGAGACAGGCGAAGAAAACCTCGTGGAGAAATTTCTGCACTGGCGTCGAAAAGGTCGACGACACAGCGAGACTTAGACGAGTCCTCTCGAAAAGTCAAACAGCCATCAACTATTTGCGAAAACCTGATGGATCCTGGACCAGCACGGAAGAGGAGCTGCTCTTGAATACACATTTCCCGGGGAACCTGCATGACGCACCACTAGCACATGCAACAAACCTGGCAGTAAATATACCCATCACTGAGGAAAGCGTATAAGGCTGCCGGGCCGGACGGGATTATCCCCGCGCAACTTATAAACACGTTGGAGACATCAGCTAAATGGCTGGTATTTCTCTTCACAGCCTGCCTGGCTCTCAACCACATTCCGGGCTCCTGGAGAAGCGCCTTGGTAGTGTTTATCCCTAAGGCTGGGAAGGCATCCCACTACGAGCCAAAAGACTACAGACCGATCAGTCTCTCGTCCTTTGTACTCAAAACCTTTGAGAGGATACTAAGCGACTACCTCTCAAAGACTATTGATAGCAACCTTATCTCTAGCTATCAGCATGCATACACCAAGAGTAAATCAACAGAAACTGCTCTGCACAGCCTAGTATCTGTCATTGAGAAATCGCTGTGTGAAAAGAACTACTGTCTCGTGGCCTTCTTAGACATTGAGGGGCTTTCAACAATATAAGCCCGGAGGCGATCAACTCCGCTCTAACTAATCTGGGCGTAGATAGACCTCTAACTGGTTTAATTGACCAACTTCTAAGAGGAAGGAAAATAGCGTCTTCACTTGGTACGGTTGAGTTATCACGCTATGTCACAAGGGGAACGCCCCAGGGTGGTGTTCTTTCCCCGCTTTTATGGAAGCTCACAGTCAACTCGTTGCTACGTGACACAAGCTGGGGGGCGGGAAGATAGTGGCATACGCAGACGATTTAGCTATTGCATTCAGAGGCAAGTTCCCACAAACTCCGTGTGACCTGATGCAAGTAGCACTGCGAGAGGTTTCGGGTGGTCCTCTCGCTGCGGACTTAGTATCAAAGGAAAGTGGAACTTGTCCTCTTCACCAACCGGTACAAAATACCGCCACTAAGCCTACCAGAACTAGATGGCACGCGTCTGGGCTTGTCGGATAAGGCCAAGTTCCTAGGCATAGTTCTGGACAGGAAATTGAATTGGAAGGAGAATGTTCTTCAGCGCCAGAAGAAAGCTTGCATCGCTCTTTACACATGCAAAAGAGCCATTGGCAAAAAATTGGGGCTAGCCCTAGAGTATGCAGTTGGATCTACACGGCCATCATTCGCCCAATCATGCTGTATGGAGTCGTCGTATGGTGGCCTGCGCTGAGCAAGGCAACATACCTGAATCTGTTGCGGAAAGTCCATAGATCCAAAATGATCTGTATAAGCGGTGCGCTAAGGACAACGCCCAACGAAGCCCTCCAGGTCATTCTGGGCATTTTGCCACTTGATCTGGAAGGGTTTCGGTCAGCGGCGGCATCAGCTCTGCGCCTAAGAGAAACCTCCAGTTGGGGTGCGGGTACTATTGGACACTCCAGTATTCTGGAATCTTACAGCTTTCTCCCTCTAAGCACAGATCGTTGTGCGACCACTACAGTCGGGGATAGCTGTTTCAAAATAAACATTCCCAGCAGAGAAGACTGGGAGAGGACGGAATGGGGGCACTTCCATATACACCGACGGCTCGAAGTTGGACGGCAGAGTTGGAGGAGGGGTTTATTCAAGGGATTTGGACCTTGAGCTCTCCTTCAGACTACCTGATCATTGTAGCGTCTTCCAGGCGGAAGTCTCGGCAATCCTGGACGCCGCGGCCTGGTTAAGCAAACGTGTTATCGCAGAAGATATCGCTATTTTCAGCGATAGCCAAGCGGTCATCAAATCCCTTGGCTCATACACGTTCAACTCTGAACTGACGCTCAGCTGTCGTCGATCTCTTCAGGAGATGGCCGAACGGAACCGCGTAAACCTCATATGGGTCGCGGGACATAGGGACATTGAGGGAAACTGTAAGGCAGCCGAGCTTGCCAGGCAGGGCACGACCAAGCAGGTTCTTCAGGATAAAGAGCGCTTAGGTATGCCGTTTGCCACATGCAAACTAATGCTGAAGGAGCACACACTCCGTCAAGCCAACGAAAGATGGCTGCAAACCCCAGGGTGTCGGATATCGAAACAAACCTGGCCAAAATGGGATCTTAAAGGGTCTAGACGCATTTATGCCCTAACTAGGAGCGAAATCTGCATATTGATAGGGGTATTAACCGGTCACTGCCTCATTGGTAGGCATGCAGAAAGGCCAAAAGAGCCATTGGCAAAAAATTGGGGCTAGCCCTAGAGTATGCAGTTGGATCTACACGGTCATCATTCGCCCAATCATGCTGTATGGAGTCGTCGTATGGTGGCCTGCGCTGAGCAAGGCAACATACCTGAATCTGTTGCGGAAAGTCCATAGATCCAAAATGATCTGTATAAGCGGTGCGCTAAGGACAACGCCCAACGAAGCCCTCCAGGTCATTCTGGGTATTTTGCCACTTGATCTGGAAGGGTTTCGGTCAGCGGCGGCATCAGCTCTGCGCCTAAGAGAAACCTCCAGTTGGGGTGCGGGTACTATTGGACACTCCAGTATTCTGGAATCTTACAGCTTTCTCCCTCTAAGCACAGATCGTTGTGCGACCACTACAGTCGGGGATAGCTGTTTCAAAATAAACATTCCCAGCAGAGAAGACTGGGAGAGGACGGAATGGGGGCACTTCCATATACACCGACGGCTCGAAGTTGGACGGCAGAGTTGGAGGAGGGGTTTATTCAAGGGATTTGGACCTTGAGCTCTCCTTCAGACTACCTGATCATTGTAGCGTCTTCCAGGCGGAAGTCTCGGCAATCCTGGACGCCGCGGCCTGGTTAAGCAAACGTGTTATCGCAGAAGATATCGCTATTTTCAGCGATAGCCAAGCGGTCATCAAATCCCTTGGCTCATACACGTTCAACTCTGAACTGACGCTCAGCTGTCGTCGATCTCTTCAGGAGATGGCCGAACGGAACCGCGTAAACCTCATATGGGTCGCGGGACATAGGGACATTGAGGGAAACTGTAAGGCAGCCGAGCTTGCCAGGCAGGGCACGACCAAGCAGGTTCTTCAGGATAAAGAGCGCTTAGTTATGCCGTTTGCCACATGCAAACTAATGCTGAAGGAGCACACACTCCGTCAAGCCAACGAAAGATGGCTGCAAACCCCAGGGTGTCGGATATCGAAACAAACCTGGCCAAAATGGGATCTTAAAGGGTCTAGACGCATTTATGCCCTAACTAGGAGCGAAATCTGCATATTGATAGGGGTATTAACCGGTCACTGCCTCATTGGTAGGCATGCAGAAAGGCTAGGTGTGCCCTACCGACGATGCTGCAGGAGTTCCAAAGATGATGAGGAGGAGTGGAGCACCTCATCTGCAACTGTCCGGCTTTAAGCGGCGCGAGAACGCGCTTTTTGGGAGTTCCGTTCCTGGATAGCCTAAGCCAGATCGCGGAACTGGACATAACGGACTTGATTGGCTTCATAAAGTCATCTAAGTGGTGCGAGGAGGAGTAACGGTGTCGGTTTAGGAGTGTCAGTCCCGGGATTCTGCTATGTGGAAAAACCCAACAACTCAGTGATTTTCCATATGGCTGGGTCCCGGGACTGACTTTCCTTGTGTTGGTGGTACCACAACGGGCCTTTCAAAACTGGCCTAAGTGTGCCTCTGCGGCAGCCACTTGAACCTAACCTAACGAGCTTGTTTTCAGAATTTTATTGGAGCAAAGTAAAGAGGGCAGAGTATACATATGCTGGTGCAAGAAAGATAATCAAAATTTTCATGTTGATTAGCAGTGAGCTTGTTTATGGTGGATGAAAGAAAAGAGGGCTAGAATATATACTGGTGCGAGATATATAAATAAATTTTGCATTGATTTGCAGTGAGCCTTTTCTCAAAATTTTTATTGGAGCAAATACTGCATTCAAACAGAAGCAACTCGTGTTGCTTTTATCAGCAATTCTCTTTTGGTGTTGCTGATGCTCTTCATACACAGGCAAGGAGTTGCAGTTTTTTTAAAACTCTGTTTTTATCACAAATTTTTGGAAATTATTGCACTAAGTAGCTGATTTCTGCTGCCTATTAATATTTTAACCGAATTTGAAAAAAAACAAAATTGAGAAACTACGCAATTTAAAATTGCAGCTAATGTAACGAAGTTGTGAAGAATGGCAATACAAAGCGTGTAGACTCGGTACCCGTCCCCATTCATCGTCGCTCTCTCCAACCATTCGCTAAAAAGCAAGCTGTTGCCAGCAAGCCGTTGCCTCGTTTGAATGCAGTAAAAGTAAAGAGGGCTAGAATACATACTGGGCAGCAGAGAACGTTGATATGATGAGAAGGTCCAACAACGAATTTCCGTGTGAACTGTCAAATCTTGTCAAACCACGGGTAAGGAATTCGCTGCGGGCTGGCTGGTTGGGCATGTTAAGTTAACAGAATTTATTGAATAAATGTTAACTTTTACAGAAATAAATGTTAGGAAAGTTGTGTTACGACGATTAGCAACCAATACTCCGCTTTGAGTAAAACACAACTTTTTTAGTAATGAATTTATTTCATATGCACTTTAAAAACATTTGTTTTCTACTAAATTTGCGCTGGCAGCGGTCAGCCCTTTTAACATACAATATTAGTTCAGTTATTTTGTAGTTTTGACATCACACCACCTGATTTACCGCTAAGGGTATCAAAATGTATTGTATATATAACAAGAATGTGTACATATTTTAAAGAATGTATAAAAAACATAACTTGTGCAAAATAAGTAAGCAAAAAATTTAAGATAAATTTGCAAAGACCCATTAGGAAAGTAGGCACATACTATTCGAGCTGCCCACTAGGAAAGGCGGCAACATTCCCCCACTCGTAAGCGAACCCTCGAGCTTACTTCTCACAGCCGACTTCCAGCGCGGCTAGTTTTGTAGCAGGTCGCTCCAGAGTTCCATGCGATGTCTTTACAGTCGCCCGCCTTACTTGACCATCTTTCGCTGTGACCACTTCAACTATAATGCCCTTGGGCCAACTGTTTCTTGGCATAGACTCGTCGATAATTACAACTACGTCTCCAACCTTTAAAGGCGTCTGCTTCTCAAACCACTTGGATCGCTTTGTTAAAATTGGTCTATACTCTTGGACCCACCTTTGCCAAAACTTATCAGCATACAGTTGCGTTTGGCGATAGCGGTGTCGTAGATCGCCGCTGCTTCCGATTGGCTTGTAACCTGTAGATGAGCCGATTAATATGTGGTTTGGAGTGATTGCATCGTCATCGTCTGTGTCTAAAGAAACGAAAGTTAGTGGCCTAGAGTTGATAATAAATTCAACCTCCATTAGAGTGCTGCGCAGCGTTTCGTCGTTGAAATTGTGTTCCGGCTTTATTGCATTCAACACTGTTTTTATAGATCTTACCAAGCGTTCCCATGCCCCGCCCATATGTGGGGCGGCTGGTGGATTGAACTTCCATTTAATATTGTCAAATTTTGTTTGCATAGCCGCGTAATCTATGTGACTTGCCTCGTTGCGTAGAATTTTTTCGGTCGCTCGGAAGTTTGTACCGTTGTCGGTGTAGATTTCCCTCGGTACTCCGCGCCGTGAAGTAAAATTACGTATGCATAAAATGCATGAACTCGTATCGAGGCTATGGGCTATCTCTATATGGATAGCACGAACGGTGAGACATGTGAAGATCACTCCCCAACGCTTCTCTCGACGTCTGCCAACCGTAACGAGCATGGGACCAAAGTAGTCGATGCCAACATAACTGAATGGTCGCTCAAATGAAGCGAGTCGAGCAGCGGGCAATAGCGCCATTTGTGGAGGACGAGGATTTGCGAGTCTGTTTTTGCAGACCTGACAATTTCGTCGTACTGTGCGATAAAGACTACGGAGCCGTGGTATATGAAATCTTCCACGTATTTCATTTATAGCAGTTTCGCGTGATAGGTGGTGATATCTTTCATGCATATCTTTGGCTACCAAATAGGCGACGTGGTGTTTGGCAGGCAATACAATAGCGTCTCGAGCTGTCAAAAACTCGTTTCGACCTCTGACACGTATAACTCCGTAATCATCTGCAAATGCATTAAAGGCTTTTAATTTACTATGTTTTTCGAGGCTCTTACCGCTTTTTAAGCTAAGGATATCATCTTCGAATTCGCTATGTTGAGCCTGAGTTATGAGTGTCGTTTTTGCTGCTTCAAGCATTTCGTAGGTGACCTTTTCTGGTGGTTTCTGTGAACGGATCTTTGCTTTGATTCTTTCTACGTAGAGGATGAGTGTTGCTAACGCGCGATATAACCTTCTCCAGCTCGAGAAATATTCGTAGTTTATATTAAATTTTTTCGTATCCGATTTTCGTATATGTAGTACATGGCTTTTAACCTCGCTTGTGTCCAATATTCCTAAGTCATCGCGATATGGCCATTCGCTCTCGTCAGAGTGCAAGAATGGCGGCCCATTTTGCCAGAGGGCTACGTCGCCTTTGGAGTCGATCTTGGTTGCCAGGTCGGCCGGGTTCGAACGAGAGGGAACCCATTTCCACTGGTTCAAACTTGTTTGATCTAAAATGTCAGCAACTCGAAACATTACGAATTGTCGAAACTGTCGTGGGTCCATACTCAGCCATTTCAGTACCGTTGTTGTTGTTGTTTGATCTAAAATGTCAGCAACTCGAAACATTACGAATTGTCGAAACTGTCGTGGGTCCATACTCAGCCATTTCAGTACCGTTGTTGAATCCGTCCAAAATATTTTACGCTTTATTTGTGTCGTGATATGCCACATACCTTTGAAGCCAGCCTCGCACCTAGTACAGCTGCTTGGAGCTCCAGCCTCGGAATTGAAATCGGATTTAAAGGTGCTACTTTGGACTTAGCAGCCACAATTGAGATGCTTGAATGGACTCCGCTTTTCACACGTAGGTAACACACTGCTGCGTAGCCGTACTCACCAGCATCTACGAAAGTATGTAACTGAACGTCCTCAGTCGTGTCGAGATAAAATGAGTAAGGCCTGGGTATTTCCACTGCGGACATATCTTCCAGGGCGGTCTTCCACTGGCGCCATTTACAGTTCATAATGTCGCTAATCGTGTCATCCCAGTCAATACCTGAGCGCCATATCTCCTGGAGCAAAATCTTCAATGTTATTGTGTAGTGAGATAGAAAGCCGAGCGGGTCGAATACCGACATCAAGACTTGGAGTATTTCGCGTTTTGTTGGTATGATATCACCTGCTATAATATTTCGCTTTAACCTTGCGAATCTGAATGTGTATTTAAATACGTCTTTATTCGGGTCCCAGTATACTCCGAGAATTTTTTCGTCGGAACTCAATTCTAAAGGCGATTGAGACTTACCGCTGCTGCCTTCCATAGCTTTTAAGACATTGGCCGAATTTGATGCCCAATTGCGGATATGAAATCCCGCCGACGCGTGTATATTCTTAACTGTTGATGATATTTCTAAGACAGCATTTTCGCTGTTCGCGCTGTATATAAAATCATCAACGTAATGATACCTTTTGATGGCCTCGACGGCTTCCGGGAATTGTTGCTCGAAGGTACTTGCGTTTTTGTCGCGTACGAAGTGCGCTATGCATGGAGCGCAACTGATGCCAAAGGTGAGGGCGCGCATAACGTACACGCTGGGACTAGCGATGTTATCTTCCTTGTCCAGCCAGAGAAACCTTTGTACGTGCATGTCGTTTTCGGCAACGTTAATTTGATGGAACATCTCGGCGATGTCACCACAGATGGCCACCTTTCCCACACGAAATTCTAATAAAATATCGACAAGAGGGGTTAAGAGATCGGGCCCGGCTGATATAGCATCATTAAGCGCCACTCCTCCGCTTCTAGCTGCCCCATCCCAGACTAAGCGTACTTTATTTGGTTTATTTGGGTTGTGCGCAACGAATATAGGCAGATACCAAACACGCCCATTATAATCGTCTAGCTGTTTGGCATTCACTTTTTGTGCATAGCCTTTTGATAACAGGTTGTCTATCTGTTTCTGCATAGCTTGCCTAAGCGCTGGATTTTTCCTGAATTTGTTGTTAAGACAAACAAGGCGCTTATAGGCCATGTCGTAGCTGTCTAGTTTTCGTTGCTATTGGTTGGTTCCAACTCCCTTCGCGAATTTTGAGCGGTACGGCTACCTGCCAATTATCGGAGCCTATTAGTATCGTTGGTCTTGCAGTAACGTAGGAGTGTATTGGAAGCCCAGCCATATGTGTACATCGTTCGCCTATTTTTGCCATATCAACGGACTGCATTGGGAGTCCAAGGTTGTTTACAGTGTGAACCCCGGTTATCATAAACGTTTTGCTGGCATGTACCCCACTTATCTTGAAAACTCATCTGTTAGTTTCATTGCGAGTTTTGTCACCGGTCCATCGAAGGCATAAAGGGTCAGGGTCGTTTAGTTGGCTAAATACTTCTTCTTCGATTAACGTTACCGATGAACCCTCATCTAAAAAGGCAAACGTATCAATAAAATTATTAATACCATATATACGAACCGGAAAAATGCGAAAGTATGTGGAAAGCTTTTGTTTCATCTCATTGTGCGAGTTGACAATGCCGTTGGCGGTTGTGCTAGCATGTGCTGGGCCATTTTGAGCGTTGTAAGCCGCACTTCCATGTAATAGTTGGTGATGTTTAGCATTGCAGCCGTTCAGCCCACAAGTTTTGGTTGCAAAGCACCTTCTTCGGTGAGCGTTAAGGCATTGACGACATAGCTTTAAGGTGCGGACCACGTTCCATCTGTCGTTTAAACTCAGCCTTTTGAACTCCTCACATTGTGCTATTTTGTGTCCATTAACCTTGCAGTGACCACATGTGGTATCTCGTTGTGTAGTAGATGTTTGCATATGTGTATTAACTATCCCGCTTTTCTTTGTGCTAGTGTATCCAACTACTTGACTCGCAGCTTCGGCAAGCGTGTAGAGCCAATCGCTAAAGACTTTTACTATGGGCACGTTTTGCCCTTTGGGATGCATAGCCCAGGCTAGTTTGTGGTTTGTTAGCAATTTATCTACTAGTTCCTTCACCAGCATAGGGTTGTTCATATAGTCACTCAAATGACAGGATTCCATAGTCGAATATACATTTCGTACGCAAAGTGCAAAATCTATGAGTGCGTCGAGCTTGTCTTTTAAAGGTGGGAGCCTTTGTACCTTTTCGATCAAATTTTCAATAATTAACTCTGGCCTGCCAAAACACATACGCAGAGTAGCAATAATTTCGGGAACCATCGCCGGCAGTAGAAGCTTACTCCGTACGGTTTCTCGGGCCTTACCTTTAAGGCTTGTTTGTAGCCGTATTAAATTTTCTGCATTAGAGTAGCCTGCAATCTCTGTGCTGGTCTCGAAGCTACTAATAAAAAGAGGCCATTTCTCTGGGTTTCCGTGAAAGTGTGGAAGCTCCTTGGGAATGCCTTGTCTTGCTGCTATCTGAACAGGTGTGGGTGACGGTTTTAAGCTGTGACGATAAGCGCTGTTGACCGTGCCGTTGGAATTAGATAATATATCATACTTCTTCTCGAGATAGCTTTGGTTGATGAGCCTCTCCTCTTCAAGCATGGCTAGACGCAGCTCTAACTCTTTTACATTCGGTGCGTGATTAGCTTCGACGCGTGGGTTGAAGTGTGGCGGTGCTGGAGTCGGTGCGCCCAGGTCATTCATAAAGCGTACGTTTGATGATGATGTTGGACTGTCGTTTATAGGCTGTATAATAGAAGCTGACGTCGGAAAGCACAATGCTGTGCTTGCGCCTGCTGAGAAACGCAATGATGTAACCACTTGATCAGCACTACTTACGGTGTTTGTGGACGCCCTTGTGTTATCTGTGCTCCATGAAACTAGTGGCATAGGAAAATACGAAGATGATACCTCAGCGGTAGGTGATGAAGTTGATTGCGGGCAACTTGTATTTAAAGTAGTTGCAATGACGAGTTGTGGATTATTTGGGGGAGCTGCAGCACTCGTTGTTGCGGTAGAAGTTATAGGACCGCATTTTACGCAGTTCCAGTTAATGTCTTCTATTCCGCTGTTTACCCCGACACAATCGAAGTGGTACCACTTGTCGCATTGGTCACATTGTACCATACGATCATTATCTCGCTCGTTGCACTTGTGACAATGGAATTCACCACTTGATTCTTCTTGAATTTCCATTACAATTATATTTAGTTTCAATGTTTTATCGCGAACCGCAGTAAAAAATGTTTTTAAAGACTGTTACGACGATTAGCAACCAATACTCCGCTTTGAGTAAAACACAACTTTTTTAGTAATGAATTTATTTCATATGCACTTTAAAAACATTTGTTTTCTACTAAATTTGCGCTGGCAGCGGTCAGCCCTTTTAACATACAATATTAGTTCAGTTATTTTGTAGTTTTGACATCACACCACCTGATTTACCGCTAAGGGTATCAAAATGTATTGTATATATAACAAGAATGTGTACATATTTTAAAGAATGTATAAAAAACATAACTTGTGCAAAATAAGTAAGCAAAAAATTTAAGATAAATTTGCAAAGACCCATTAGGAAAGTAGGCACATACTATTCGAGCTGCCCACTAGGAAAGGCGGCAACAAGTTGACTTAACAGCATTGAATGTTAGAAAATCTGTACGAATGCTGGATTTCTTTTGGTTTCATCCTGTGAAATATGCAAAAGGAATTTGCACGTATCACATGATTTTATACAAAAGAGATTTGTGTGCTTAGGTAGTACAAAAGCTATTGAACTTTTCAAATATTAAAAAAATTATGTAATAAACAGCAAAATGTATGTACATATCGCCGTGCCATACGAAAACTAACACCAAAAATTTTGTGTCTGAAGAAAACTAACACTTTTATTTTGTGTCTGACGAAAACTAACACTTTCAATTTGTGTCTGACGAAAACTAACACTTTTATTTTGTGTCTGACGAAAAGTAACACTTTCAGGTTTTCTCTGAAGAAAATGTACTAGCGAAAAGTGTTAGTTTTCGTCAGACAGAAAATAAAAGTGTTAGTTTTCGTCAGACACAAATTAAAAGTGTTATTTTTCGTCAGACACAAAATAAAAGTGTTAGTCTTCTTACAGAATTTGAAAAGTGTTAGTTTTCGTAAAAAATTTTAAAAGTGTTAGTTTTCGTATGGCACGTCGATATGTAGGTCCCTTTTTAAATGTCCATTACATATTTATTAAATTATTTATATGCTTATAAAAATATTTACAAAAATTTCTCAAATGATAAAAAGCGTTTTGCCGACGGCAATTACGCCAAAATCACAAAATGCACATTTGCATGAATTTAGGTAGATATGAATTTAAATAAAAGTTGGCTAAATTTATATTTTAAGCTATAAAATGCATATATGTAATAAATGATTGGTTTCATATGAATTTTAGTAAAAATGTTTTAGCATGTTTAATTTATTAATAAATTGTTATTAGTCGAAGACCACCTCAATTTTGATTCACTTCACATCCACCATAGCATCAACAACGGTAGAAAAAATTTTATCTATTATTCAACTGGTAAAAGTTCACAAAATTGTCTAAGTTCGTAAATATAATGACCAATAATAATAACTAAAATATTATTTTATAAAATTATTTACAAGCATTTGTCCAAATGACATAAGCGTTTTGCCGACGGCAATCACGCAAAAATCCCAGAAGGTATGGTAGGTAGGTATGTATGTATATGAAATATGTAGGTCACTACATATTTGTGAAAAACTGATTTTATGCAGAGAACGTTGATTATAATCAACGTTCTCTGTTTTATGTCTTTTTTGGTATCAGTGTAAATATTTTGCATTTAGAATTAAAAAAAAAAAAAAAAACATAATAAAAATGTGTAATAACAAAACATTAATTTCCCATGCCACCTTGAACTTGCGAACTTTCGCTCCGCAGTCCAGATGTTTATCACCTGAGCTATTGAGACATCGGAATTGATAGTAGCAAATCGTACACTTAAAATTAATTACCATATGCGCGCGGCTGCGATTGGCCAATACAACAGCATACAATGCAATACAAAATGTAAGCAATATAAGTGCACATTGGGGTGGCCCTTATTTTATGGGAATGTAATTTGAACATCAAATTTCCTAAACTTCAAGGATGCATCGATATTACTAAATGATTGAACGATACAAAATTGAGTCTTAACCGAAATGTGGAAAATGCGATTTCGTGTCGTGTTCGTGCTTGTTTGTGCTAAGTTTAAAAAAAACCTGAACTCCTATCTGAACGAAAACTCAATAAATTTTTAGCTGTGATAGGTTGTTTTATAATGAAATTCTCAGATAGAGCGTTGCTGAAAAAATTCTGAAATATCTTAGAGTGGGTTGATTTGTAGGAGGGGAAAAAATCCGAAAAATTGCCAGTGTGGAAAATAGTCTACAAATCAATCTGATAAACTTTCGTAAAGAAACTAGTATACTGTTATATTTTATATTTAAGTTAAGGCGTGTCGTACGCCTTACCTATTATCAGTTTTAGGTAAGCAACCTGAACTTTCACCCTTATTGGGCAACCAGTCCAGTTACGATAAAAGTGTATTTGCTGAAATTCATACACTGCTGAAAAATTGTACATCTGATTATCAGCACACCCTAATATGAATATGCTCTGCTACTGCGATCTACTTTTGGGCATCATAAGAATTCTTCTTCTTCTTCAGAAAGTAAAATCGAGCCCACCGTCGTCATCTAAACATGTAAAACGCAAAAGACGGTAGCTGCGCAAATTGGCTAAGAATGTTCCGAAATTTATATGAAAAATTTATTTCAGCATATGTATATTAAAAAAATTTTCTTTTACCATATTTTCTATAAAAGACTGGAACTTTAGTTTCTGCCTAATGGTTGCTCGTTTTTGTCTCAGTTTTGGAAAATTTTGAATATATTTTTGTTTACATAGGTATTAATTTGATTATTTTACCTATAAAGGCCTATATTTTTCTAGGTAACTTGTCCCGGTAGTTGGACGGGGGGCTATCCATGGTGTAGATCAGCATTATTCCCAACATACAACGCAGGTCGACTTCAAAAGAACATAAATGTCTACTTTTTAAATAAAATGGGTTGCGCAATTTAGCGAGTTGTGCGTCACTTTACACTTTACTAAAAAAACGAATACCCCTAAAATGATTGAAGTTGGAAATCAAGATTTTGTTAAATTTTAATTTTTGTCGATTTGTTGGGGAGCTATGTTGCCAAATTTCATTTCAACAAAATTTAAGAATGAATTTTATATTGTTGCATTTAGAAGGTAGATTTGTATGACATTTTTCGCGCGTGTGTATGTAGGAGTAGTTTTGGCAGTACAATCAGCAAAGGGGTTAGCGCGGAGATGTATGGGGAGATGTATGGAGTTGTATGGTTGTGTGGTTGTGCGCGTTTTGTTTGTTTTGAAGCTTTTGGACAGTACAAGCAGCAAAGGGGTTAGCGCGGTGCTGTATGGGTAGGAGTACGGTGTTATGTATGGTTGTGTGGTTGTGCAGAGAAGTTAGACAGCAAAGGGGTTAGCGCGGAGATGTATGGTTTTGTAGGAATATATGGTTGTGTGGTTGTGTGCATGGTTTTGTTTGTTTTGATGCTTGGAGGCCTTTTAGTAAAATTTCTTGCATTTTTATTTATTCAAAGGTAGCTACCTAATATCCCTGATCGTATTTCCTTATTTTAAAATGAAGTGTGAAATATGCACATTTGTACTACAAAAAATAAAAATAAGTTTAAATAGGTAGGTACCTACGTATGTAGTTCAGAAAATAGCCCCGAAATTACCTAAAAGAGTCCAGAAATGTTCGAATAAAAATCGAAATTTTATTCGTTAGTTTTTTTTTTTTTAATAATTAGGTATGTATAAAATATGTACATATATACCTATGTGCAAGTGGGGTGGTAATTGGCATACTTTTGAAAGAGTTATGTAGGTACATTTGTATGAAAATACATAAAATGTCTTCATGAACTAAAATTCCATTAGCACAAAAAATAAGAAGGGCATCAGATGAGATATTTCCTACATAGGTAACCAATAAAAACCAAAATTTATTCATTTTATTTATTTATGAATTTCCAATTAAGTTTTTAAAAAATTAATTATTAAATATGTGTATATTATTTTTTTCATCATTTTGAAATTTTACTATCATATCATTAATATCATACATATGATATCACGAAATGTTAGTAAAATAATTCAGAGATGGTTTCCCATGTTAGTACAACAATTCCATATGTGAGCACAAGAAATCTGTTATTTACGCTGATTCCCTATGCACGCGCAAGAACTCTGTTAGCGTGCTGTTGAATAAAAATATCTCGGCGAATTCCTTACCCGTGGTTTGACAGTCTACTGGTTCACACTGCTTCGCGTGTTGGTGCTTCTCTATAATCAACGTTCTCTGTGCGCAGTGAGTGTCACAGAATTTTATTGGAGCAAAGAAAAGAGTGCTAGATTGCGGGCTCTGTGTGCATATATTGGTTAATTTGTGGTTTTGTTTTATTTCATTGCAGAAATGGCATTGCAGAAGAAATTCAGATCCTATGCAGCCACCATTCAACGTACGCTATACTTTTGCAAAGGTGCTAGTTTTAACCAGGGGCGAGACAAAGGTGCGACAAACCAACCTAAGACTAGTTTGGCAGTCGTACAATGAATATTACGTAGCAGTGATTGAAGATGTGGGCGAGGAGGAGCTAGAGCACTTCTGTGAGGAGAATTTAGGAGCAGTAGAGATAATCTACTTTTTGGCGCGTGCTAAGACGCAAGCAAAGCTGAAGAAAGAAAAACAACTTGAGGTGCCAGACAACGCGACCCAGCCGATTATTATGCAGGTGCAAATGCCGATCCAGCAAAAGGATCTGACGAAGACCTGGGGCGAGTTTTACGGTACACTAACCAAATGGTTCGGATTTCGTGACCGATTCCTTGCAGTCGTGCATGAATGACTAATTCCCTGATTGGGAATGAAAGTAAAATTTTGGGTAATGACAATTTTCTGCTAGAGATTAATCCAGATGTATGACCAAAGCTATTTGGTTGGGAGAGAGTATTTCAGGAACTTTATTCGGCTGCCGGATCAGGTGCGAGAAAATGACTTGGAGCGCATGTCTAACGCACGAGGTACGTCGTCAGGCAGGTAAATACCGTGCAGGGGCAAGGGGAGCGCAACCCACCAAATCCGAAAAGGAAGTTGGATGGACTGCTAAAGGGATACATAGATAAGGTGCAAGAAGGAGCGAAATGAGAGCAAAGTAATGAATACGTCAGAGGTGCAAGCGCCGAAACAAAGAGTGAAGAGGGCTGACAATTTAACTAAAACTGTTAGAATTGATCTTACTTATGAAAAGTATTTAGTGAATTTTAATGAGAGGCAAGAGCAAGCGGGAGCTTTGTTGCCAACGGCAATGGTTAAAATTGTTATTAATGGATAAGAATTGGGCCTGCTAGAGTACTGCTAGATACTGGGGCACAGATTAATATGATAACTTTTACTTTACAGCGAATGTATGGTATAATTACAGAACCGATCGGAAGAAAGATGGTCGGCATTGAGGGCAATCCACTGCAAGTGAGCAAGAGGGCTACGCTGGTGCTCTTTGGGTTCTTCCCAAAGAGGCAGTGGTCTCCGGTGCTTCCTTCACCAGGTGAAGGAAATGGTGAGTTAGCTGACCCGAAATACTGGGAACCGGAAAGTGTGCATATGTTACTTGGGGCTAGCTTAGTGGCAAGAATTGTCATTAAAGTGGTGCGAGATGGCTTGAATGGAATAGCTTTGATGGAGACAGCATTGGGTATAGTAGTTTTTGGTGAATGTGCGCAAAGTTTAAATGAGCTGCCAGGTGAGCTAGTATCAAGTAAGTTACAACGATAATTCAGAGCTAGACAAGTTACTCACACGGTTCTGGGAAATGAAGCAAGTGAAAGAGTGCTCGGGGCAAACAGAAGAAGTCAGGGATATAGGGAGTTCGAAGGAAATTGCGCTGCGAAGGTTTCTATGTTTAGAGAAACGCTTGGAAAGGGAGCCAGAGCTGAGGGCGAAATATATAGAATTTATGAGAGAGTATGAAAAGCTGGGGCATGTGAAGATAGTGGATAAACATTCGGAGCAGAGTGAGTTGACATGTTATATCCCACATCAGTGTGTGGTGAAAAAGTTTCGCGTTGTTTTTGACGCAAGCTGCCGTACTAACAAAGGGATTTCTTTAAATGAGGTGCAATTACTAGGGGGCCAAGTTGCAGAAAGATTTGAGCGAGATAGTAATGCGATTCAGAAGGCATATAATCATATTTAGCGCAGATATCAAGATGATGTTTCGCCAGATTGGGATTGCGACAGATCAATGGGACATGCAGAGAATTTTCTGGCGCGAGAGTAGAGAAGAACCATTGAGGGAATATTGGCTAACAGTAGTGACATATGGTATGACATCATCAGCATACAATGCTGTGAGGTCAGTTATACAGTGTGCTAGAGACGCGCAAGACGTGGGAGTGCCACAAAATCCCCAAACACAAAATCCTCAACTGAAAAAAAATTCCCAAACACATAATCCCCAAAATCAAAATCCCCAAAATTAAAATCCCCAAACACGAAATCCCATTTTTTTATTAGATATTATTACAGATCATAAAAAAAATACTAAAACCGCACTTTAGTTGAGTTTTAATTCGTAGTTACATATACATGTACCCATATATGACAATATATAGATATAGACGAGAACGCATGACGGATTTTGAGGAAAAATTATTTCATCAATTTAGCGACTAAAAAGCTAAAAAAAAGAGTATTTAAAAAAGCGGCCCAGACCCGGATTTGAACCCAAACCCCTTGCATGACAGCTGCAGACTCTAACCACTGAGCTATTGCTGCATGTAACAAAGGTTGGCAAAATTAACAATATATGCAAGGGACAAGAAAACTTTGGTTTTCAGCAGCATTGTTATCGAGTAGAAAACAAAAGAATATAGAAAATCAGAGCATAATATAACATTGCCATCCATTAATCAATATATGTACATATGTATGTATTTAAAACACAAATAGTACCGTTAGCTACAAATATGCATTTTTTCATATTATTTATCACATTACGTGTAATTGATTGTGATTAAAATTGTATAGTTATATTTTGATTAAATACCCTGTTAAATAATATTTAAATTTAAAGAAAATGGAAGTCGTCGTTACTGTGCAATCTCTTCCTAGGGCGCAGTGGCCAGCAGATAAGTTCCAAGAAGCTAAAATAAGAGATTGCAAAGACACACAAGCGGAACTGAAATTAAATATCATAAATACCTATCGGGCGGAGCTAGAGATTTTTGTCCCAAAAATGGGGGGAAGGGGTGAGCAGAGGTATCATATATTTCTAACCAAACGAAATACAAATAAATACAAATGTAATGACGTAATTCTCTAGCCCCGAAGACTTTATATTCACCGCTGCTCCGCCATGTCTGGTTCCACGGGTAATACGCAAACCTCTTGTACAGGTCTTGTTAGTTAGCTTGTTTGTATCCGCACCACAACAGATCGAACTAGTTTGTCATTACTATGGACTAACTCGACTATTCGCCCCAATGCCCACAGGGATGGTGGAAAGTTTTCTGCTTTGATTATAACCATTTGCCCCACTTTAAGATTCTCTTGCACCCTGCGCCATATCTTTCGTTCTTGCAAACGGTTCAAGTAGTCAACTTGCCATCGGTTCCAAAAATGCTGTATCATAACTTGCCTTGGGCCCAAATCTTCGTACCAACATGTCTCGGCTGCTCGTCTAGTACGAACGTAGGTGGCAGGATCAACGGTTCCCATGTGAGGAAGTGACCCGGCGTTGAAGCTTGCACATCGTTAGGATCATCTGTGAATGGGTATAATGGTCTGGAATAAGTAAAGCCTCAATTTTGGTTAAATGGAATTTCATGGATTTCACAGCTGCCTCATAGATGACACCTTGATGTGGTGCAGCTGGAATCATAGAGCGCCACTCAGTTCCTTTCATTGCCAAATGCTCCAATGTCTCTTGCCCCCTCAGTGATCAACTGATCTCTTCCTCATTTTACTAGCCCCAACAAACGTCGTCGCTTTATCGCTAAAAAGCTTTGCACATCTCCACTTCTTCCTATAAATTTTTCATAGCATGCAATAAACGATTGCGTCGTTAGATCTAGCACCAAGTCAATGTGTACAGCTCCAGTTTTCAAGCATACAAAACACAACGACCCAACATTTTGTTCTATCAATATAATCGTCCCGCACCCTCACACGCACTCCAAATGGTCCTGCATAATCTAGCCCACAATGCAGGAATGGCTTGCCCACATGCACACTCTCAGTTGGTAAATCCGCCATCAATTGCTGTTCAAGCTTGTAGTTGTATCGCACACATACTACACATTTATGCAGACATTTCTGAGCTCATCTCTTAATTGTGGAATCCAATATTCCTGCCTGATGTAATTAGTCATTACTTGCACCGCCTCATATGCTTAGTCTGTTTATGAGCATAGTCGGCTATAAAATAAGCTAATCTGGAACCTTTAGCGACAATCGCCTGGTGCCTTGCTTCATACTCTAGCCCAAAATACCATTCTTATCTAATATCCGATGCCATCACTCTGGAGAAGTGCTTTTGCTGTGAATCTTTTAATAAGTATTCCATTGCCCACAATTTTTCATACTCCGTTGGCAAGTCTGGTCCCTTAGTCTACGCCACTTGCACTGCCCTTTGCTCCTATCACGCGTTGCCCGTCTTTCCTTCATCGTATCAATGAATCGCTTTACATACCCTAATACATTCAAGATGCCCTCCAAGTTATTCTTGTATTGGGTAAGAGGTATCAGCTCACCCCTTCCCCCCATTTTTGGCACAAAAATCTCTAGCTCCGCCCGATAGGTATTTATGATATTTACTTTCAGTTCCGCTTGTGTGTCTTTGCAATATCTTATTTTAGCTTCTTGAACTTATCTGCTGGCCACTGCGCCCTAGGAAGAGATTGCAACTCTGGGCCATTCAACCAAAGTCCACTGCCCACTAGCTCACCAGGCCTTAAGCCTCTACTTAATAAGTCGGCAGGATTATCTTCCGAACTTACATGTTTCAGTTTTTCGCTGTGATGTTATCCTGAATGGTTGAAACGCGATTAGCTACAAAGGTTTTCAAATCTTTTGGTATCGTTTCCAACCAATACAGTACAACCAGCGAATCTGTCCACAAGTTTTAATTGATCTCGCCCCATTTCGTCGCCCTCTTAATTTCCATCAGTAATCTGGATGCTCACATTCTGACAACTCCAACCTCGGTATCATCACTTTCTTTACTGGTGCTACCCTAGTTTTGAATACTATTAATCTGCACCCAACTTTTCCGTTATCTTGCACCGTTCGTGCATATATAACTACCCCATAAGCTGATTTGGTTTTCTAACCAAACGAAATACAAATAAATACAAACGTAATGACGTAATTCTCTAGCCCCGAAGACAGGGGCGCAGCCAGAAGAAAATTTTATGGGTGGTTTTTATTTCACTTCCTTTCATTTAACATTTACATTTCACACATTTATTTAACAAATTTTGTACAACTAAGAACTTAAAGTCTTTTATATGCACATCATCTTATATTAAAATCTTATAGCGATCTTTTACATTTACAAAGAGGAACTTATAAAAAATATAATTTTATGTATGTGTGTACTTAAGCTAAGTTAACAATTATGAGATCAACAATTAGATAGGTAGTAGTAGAGCGAGAAAGAGATAGTGAAAGAAAGATGCAGAAATCAGTAGGAGCATTTGTATTCACTATATGGAGGATATATCCACACTGCTAAAGTAATTAAGTAAAACGCGTTTGAAGTTTCCCTTGTTAGGCCCGACTTTAACTGACTCGGGAATAGAGTTCCAAAGTCTAACAGCACTAATAAAAAACAATCGGCTAGAAGTTAGATACCTAAATTTAGGTCCAATCAATTTCTTATTTCTCTGCGACTTGGTTGGTTGGAGCTTGTCGTATAAGTACCTGGGAACTTTCCATTCTAATAGTTTATATATAAACATGCTATTTCTCGCTGCCAAGTAATTCAAAATATGACATCCAAGAATTTTATCACCCCAGGGTGATATGTGATCATATCGGCCAATACCATACACATACCTAGTTACATTATTGAATGCTACATTAATTTTATTCGCTGAGCTTGCGTAAATTTTAGATTTAGGTTCAAGTGGCTGCCGCAGAGGCACGCTTAGGCCAGTATTAAAAGGCCCGTTGTAATACCACCAACACTAAGAAAGTCAGTTCCGGGACCCTGCCATATGGAAAATCCCGGTATTAACGGAATTCTCCACATAGCAGAATCCCGAAACTGACTTTCCTATACCGACACCGTTACTCCTCTTCGAAACATTTAGATGACTTGATGAAGCCCATCAGGTCCTTTATGTCCAGCTCCGTGACCTGGCGTAGGCTGACCAGGAAGGGAACTCCCAAAAAGCGCATTCTCGCGCCACTTAAAGCCGGGCAGTTGCAGATGAGGTGCTCCACCGTTTCCTCCTCATCATCCTTACAACTCCTACAGCATCGTCGGTAGGGCACACCAAGTCTTTCTGCGTGCCTACCAATGAGGCAGTGCCCAGTTAATACGCCTATTAATATGGAGATTTTTCTTCTCCTTAGGGCATAAATTTGTCTTGATCTTTTATGATCCCATTTCGGCCAGGTTTCTTTGGATATCCGACATCCTGGAGATTGCAGCCATCTTTCGTTGGCTTGGCGGAGTGTATACTCCTTCAGCATAAGCTTGCATGTGGCAATCGGCATACCTAAGCGCTCTTTATCGCGAAGAACCTGCTTGGTTGTGCCCTGCCTCGCAAGTTCGTCTGCCCTACAATTTCCCTCAATGTCCCTATGCCCCGGGACCCATGTGAGGTTAACGCGATTCTGTTGGGCCATCTCTTGTAGAGATCGACGACAGCTGAGCGTCAGTTCAGAGTTGAATGAGTAAGAGCCAAGGGATTTGATGGCCGCCTGGCTGTCGCTGAATATAAAAATGTCCTGTCTGATAGTGTGTTGGCCTATCCAAGCCGCGACGTCCATGATTGCTGAAACTTCAGCCTGGAAGACACTGCAGTGATCAGGTAGTCTGCAGGAGAGCTCAAGGTTCAGATCCTTTGAATAAACCCCTCCCCCAACTCTGCCGTCTAACTTCGAGCCATCAGTATAAATGGAAGTGCCGCCATGAGTGACGGGACTCCGATCCGTGCTCTCCCATTCTTCCCTGCTGGGAATGTTGATTTTAAAACCGCTATCTCCGACTGTTGTGGTCGCACAGCTATCTGTGCTCAGAGGAAGAAAGCTATAGGATCCCAAAATACAGGCGTGTCCAGTAGTGCTTGCCCCCCTGCCGGACGTTTCCGTAAACGCAGAGCCGATGCTGCTGCTACTCGGTGCCCTTCCAGATCGAGTGGCAAAATGCCAAGAATGGCCTGGAGTGCTTCATTGGGCGTTGTTCTTAACGCACCGCTTATACAGATCATGCAAGATCTGTGTACTTTACCTAGCAGATTAAGGTTTGTTGCCTTGCTCAGCGCAGGCCACCATACCACAACTCCATAGACCATGATTGGTCGAATGATTGCACTGTAGATCCATTTGCATATTTTGGGGCTGAGCCCCCATTTCTTTCCAATGGCTCTTTTGCATGTGTAGAGTGCAATACACGCTTTCTTCTGGCGCTGAAGAACATTCTCCTTCCAGGTTAGTTTCCTATCCCGAACTGTGCCCAAGAACTTGGCTTTGTCAGCCAAGTTAAGGTGCACGTTATTCAGTTTTATTATTATTATTATTATTATTATTATTATTTATTTCAGTCATCGAAACAGAATTTCTTACAGACTATGATCATGTTTTGATATTTAATTGAACAGTACAAATAGGCTTAACTTAAAACAAGAAAGGCTAACATTAAAATTAATTTGCGGAGCGAATGTGTTACAAAGGCGAATGATTCTGGCTATCGGCTCGTTATAAGAGTAAAGCGACTTATGTGAACCCTCAACAAACTTTCTGGGATTTCTAAGATTTATATTAGATTCCTGTACTCGAAAAAGAACAAATATTTCTGGGCAATCAATATTGCCAGATAAAACGTTGTATGCAAATAACAGCGACAGATATGACCTTCTGTCCGCTAGAGATTGTAAGCCAAGGAGTTTCCTCCTTGATACGTAGCTTGGAACATCATTTTCAATAAACACTCTTTTCATTGCAAATCTAGTAAATTTTCTTTGAATCATCTCTATTTTATCAGAGTACTTTGTGTAGTATGGGTTCCATATAATCGCCCCATATTCTAAAATACTCCTTACCAAAGCAACATAGAGTGTTTTCAGAGTCATAGGGTCCTTGAAATCTTTGGTGTTCCTGATTATGAAACCTACCATCGAATACGCTTTAGATGAGACCAGATCAATATGTTTTGAAAAAGTTAATTTGGTGTCAAAGATAATTCCTAAATCCTTAATTTCGGATTTACGCAACAAATTAACGCCATCCAGAGAATAGCTGAAAGTATGTACATATGCGCGGCGGCTATAAGAGACAACGCAACACTTGCTAATGTTTAGGCTTAGGTTATTGACAGTACACCAGTTTAAGAATATGTTTAAATCTTGCTGGAGTTTTTGGCAATCAAGAAGATTATTAATATTGAGGAATATTTTGACATCATCTGCGAACATTAAGCACTTGGACGATATGATATGCGACGGTAAGTCATTTATAAAGAGCAAAAATAACAGAGGGCCAATGTGAGTTCCTTGAGGAATGCCTGATGTGGCATAGACCTCAGTGGTCGAGCTAATTGAGTTTATTATCACCGATAATTTTCTACCAAGAAGAAAACTTCTGAAAAATTTCAATAAAGTGCCGGAAACACCAAATTTGTTGAGCTTCAGTAAAATAATGTTATGATCAACTTTATCAAAGGCTTTTGAAAAGTCGGTATATATGACATCGAGCTGCGAATGTTGTTCCATTTCAGTGATAATGTGGTTTGAAATAAGAGACAGATTAGTTACTATTGATTTCCCTGGCAAAAACCCATGTTGGCAGCTGGTTAAGGCATGCTGAACATGTTCGAGTAGCTTTTTGTTAAGTATGTTGTCGAAAATTTTAGGAAAGACCCCCTGCTTCACAACAGCTCGATAGTTGGTGATGAGGCATTTGTCTCCAGATTTAAATATGGGTTCAATTGAACATGACTTCCAATGGTCTAAAAATATTCCTAGGCGTAAACATGTCATAAAGAGTTTGGTGATTGGTTTAACAAGGGAATCCACGCACCGAATGAAAAATATTGGGGGAAACCCATTAGTGCAGTTGAAGCTTGGGTTGAGGTCAGAGATTGCATCTGCCACATCATCTTCAGTGATAATAAATGCGTCAATAAAATTAGAATTTGTTTGTCTCGAATTTGCAGGACTGTCTGAGGGCTGGTAGCTTTCATAAACTTCTTGAAAAAATGAGGCAAATAGATTGCAAGTTTCTTGCGTAGTATTGGATACACAGCCTTTGTATTCCATTCTATCAGGTATGCCGGAAGATTTACGCCTAGAATTCACGTATTTCCAGAACGAAGACGGATTGAGTTTCAGGCTTTCTTCAATTTTAGTTATATATTGATTAAAGAAATATTTATGAAGTCTGTCAAATTCGCTTTTATAGAGGTTGAAGTTCTGAAGGTCCACGGGAGACTTCGACCTTCTATATTTTTTTAGAGCTTTACTTTTAATGTTTTTCAGATGGCTTAATTCCGCGTTGAACCAAGGTGGTTTATTTTTGGATTTAGAGGATTTCAAAGGCACAAACTTATTGACAGCATCGGACAAAATGTCGCAAATATTTGTATAAATTGTGTCTGGATCTTCTATGAAATCTAAAAAATCCCAGTTAGTACAGTTAAGAAAGGTGTTCAAAGCATCGAAGTTGGCTTTTCTAAAACATAATAGAGGCTCGGGGTTCTTATTAAGACCCTGATAACTTAGAAATTCGAAATTAATAGTCAAAGCTTTATGGTGAGTTGTGTTTCGTGATATGGGTGACAAATTCAACTCACATGCTAACTTGAGATCCTCTGTTGCAAATACCAAATCCAGTATTTTATCATTGGAATTTGCAAACAGATTCAATTGTTGAAAATTATTAGATAAGAAAAAACTTGTGACAGAAGATTCAATATCGGATTTAATATTAAAGGGTAGTAGCCAACCGTTATCAAATGACCAAATAATGTCAGGTAAGTTAAAATCACCCATAACAATTATCTGCCCATTAAGTGCAACAGATTCACTGACGAGTTTTATGTTATTTATATACTGTTCATAAACATTAAAGCTAGAGTTAGGCGGAATATAAGATATAAAGATGAAAATATGTTTGGCATTTGAAATTGATACATTTATACAGACTTGTTCGACTAATTTATCAGCACAGGGCAGAGCTACTAAACTGCTATTTAGGCTTGATTTGACTGCTAATAACACTCCTCCACCTCGAGCGCAGCCGCTAGCAATAGGGCACCTATCATGGCGATAGACAGTGTAATGGTTGTCAAAGAACTCAGAGCTGGAAATTTGCTCACATAGCCAGGTTTCGGTGATAGCAACAATATCATATTCATGTAATGCTGAAGCAATCCTAAATTTATTTGATTTTGTTCGTATACCACTTGCATTTTGGTAGTATATTGAAAATGATTTAAGTGACGTTGGGCTGGTTAGCCCGTTGCATTGATTTGTAGCTCGGGAGGACGTCATTTGACTGCAAACGCTACCTCCCCTGTTTATTGAAAATTTTGAAATGGTCGCACCTTGATACCCGCTGGCCAAAGTGAGTGATCTAGCAGTTTGTTGTAATAAGTCGACGACACTCCGAGTTTATAACTAACTCGTCTTAGCGACTCTACATTCACGCCTTTTTTCACAAGAGCGAAGCAGAACAGGAATTTCGGGTCAATGGATGCATGCTTGGCTCCGTAGGCGATAATATTTTCAGCAGTTACCGAGGTGTTGAAAGACGACAAATGTACCCATTTAGTGTGACTAGCAACCTCCAATTCATTCGATGTATTGCTTCCAATCGCTAAAAGTTCACCGGTAAAATGTTTCCTACTGGGTGCATTATCAGCAACTACAGCACCATTAACATCACCTGCAATTGAAGAGTCGCTATGAGCAACTTTATCATGTGACGGTGGCAATGGCACAGCAGCAGTAATGACGTTAGCATATGATGGTAGCGTAACAGTAGCAGCGGCGTTCGGATGTGATGATGGTGTAGGGGTTTTTAAATTTGTAGCAGATTTCTCTCTGGTGGCGTCGACAACGGCAGCAGTTTGAGAGAGATCAGCAGCACTGTGAGCTTCAGCTGCATTTGCAGGCAAGACATCATTACTATTATCATTGTCAGCTGTCACAGCTGTACTCTTAGCATTGTTATTTCTAGTCTCGATAGGATGTTGTGGGTTTTTATTTTGTTTTTCGGCCGTTGGTGTTTTTGCTTGGTGTTTTTAGCTTTACCCATCTTTCCCTTTTTTATGCTGGCGCTGCAAAGTAATTTCTTGACCTCTGATGTGAGCGAGGTAAGCGCACCAGCAACTACTTCATCATATAGCTTATGTAAGTTAATAAGCTCAGAGCGCATAAGCTCCAATTCGCCCAATAACCTGTTTTTATCAGACTGCAGAGAGTGTATATCCGCAGCTGCACTTGCTTGCTCTGTTCGCAAACTTCTCAACTCAGCAAGAACAGACGATAACAAACAATCATGCTCTTTATCATTTACATTTACATACTGTTGTTGTTGCTGTTGTTGTTGTTGTTGCACAGCGACAGCATTTTGCGAAGACATATCAACTTCACGATGAGCGACAGCACACTCGCCACAAATATAAATTTGATCGGCATTTTTAAAATAGTTCAAATCAGCAGCCAAAGTGCCAACAACACACTGCAGGTGAAACACCTCTTTACACTCTTCGCACTGAGCACTGCTTTGAGCGCGTTCGACTCTTTGTCCACAGAAGCACGGCATATTGTTTGTGTAAAATAAGATACGAGATACAGACAAAATATGAATATGCGCCAAATTGATTTAAAGTTATTGTAGTGCACAAATTATTTTATTTAATTTGTATATTTATATTTATTTATTTGTTTGTTTAATTTAAATGTAATATCTTTACTTTCTTTATGTGTTGTCACAAAAACTATATTTGTATTGCACAAATTATAAAGTACATAGAATGAAATCGAGAAACAAAATAAACAAAAATAAACACAGAGCTCGAGTGAAACACGTCCGTCCGCAGCGACAGGCAAAATGGTAGTATTAGCGGTGGTATCTTATAGCGGTTGGTGAAAAGGACCAGTGCTACTTGCATCAAGTCGCACAGGGTTTGTGGGAATTTGCCCCTGTATACTATAGCTAAGTCATCTGCATATGCCACTACCTTCCCGCCCCCCAGCTTCTGTCTCGCAGCATCGAGTTGACAGTGAGGTTCCATAGAAGCGGGGAGAGAACACCATAGCGTGATAAGTCAACCGAGCCCAGTGATGAAACTATTCGTCTACCCCTTAGCAGTTGATCGATAAGTCCAATAAGAGACCTGCTTATGCCCAGACTTGTCAAAGCGGTGTTTATAGCATCAGGGCTTATGTTGTTGAAGGCTCCTTCAATATCTAAAAAGGCCACAAGGCAGTACTCCTTTTCATACAGCGATTTTCCAATAACAGAAACTAGGCTGTGAAGCGCAGTTTCTGTAGATTTCCCTTTGGTGTATGTATGCTGATAGCTACAGATCAGGTTGCTATCAATAGTAGAGGAGAGGTAGTCATTTATTATCCTCTCGAAGGTCTTGAGCACAAAGGATGAGAGACTGATCGGCCTATAGTCCTTGGGCTCGTAATGAGATGCCTCCCCCGCCTTAGGAATAAACACTACCGTGGCACTTCTCCAGGAGCACGGAATGTAGCTAAGAGCCAGGCAGGCTGTATAGAGAAATACCAGCCATTTGGCTGATGTCTCCAGCGTGTTTATGAGTTGTGCGGGAATAATCCCGTCTGGCCCGGCAGCCTTGAACGGTTCGAAGCTTTTAACCGCCCACCTAACCTTTTCCTCCGTGATGGGTATGTGTACAGCCAGGTTTGTTGTAGGTGCTAGGGGTTCCTCATGCAAGTTCCCTGGGAAGTGCGTATTCAAGAGCAGATCTAGGGTTTCCTTCTCCGTGCTGGTCCAGGATCCGTCAGGTTTGCGCAAATAGCTTGTGGCTGAGTTTTTGAGAGCACTCGTCTAAGTCTCGCTGTATCGTCGACATTTTCGACCCCAGTGCAGAAATTTCTCCACGATACTCTCTTCGCCTGCCTCGGAGCTTTTTTGTAGGCCCTGAGTTTAACTTTATATTGGAGCCATTGAGTCTCCGTACCAAGGCTCTGGGCCTTATTAAATTGTGTCCTACATGATTTACGGAGCGAGTCCAGGTCGTAGGACCACCAATGCGGCCTATGTTTACCGCGTGGTTTTGGCACTGGGCAAGCCTGCTCTAGGGCATTCGAGAGCGCCGTTGTAAAGGTCTTTACCAGATCCTCCAACTCCCCTACTGATGAGGAGACTTGTGGGGGCAGTGCTGGCAAGTCCCTAGATAGTATTTCATTGTGTAGCTGCCAGTTAGTGTTACGTGGGTTGCGTTTCATAACCGGCTGCTCAACAGAAAAGTCTACAACTAATTCTACGTACCGGTGGCCGGAGAGTGAGTGTTCATCGAGAAGGCGCCATTTTCTGACCCACTCATAAGCGCCTTCGCTGCAAATAGTGAGATCTATGACCTCCCTACGGGTTCTAGTAATAAACGTAGGTTCGTTACCCACGTTGCAAACTACCAGGTTAGTTGTTAACAAATAATCAAACAACGACTCTCCTCTAGCATTGATATCGGAGCTTCCCCACTGGACGTGATGAGCATTGGCGTCAGTTCCGATAATAAGATGACCCATGGAAAAATTTGCCACCAGGTCTTTTACCTCCCTCTGTGGCGGAGGTTCTTCGGCGTCGTAGGGCATATAGACCGATGCCATCGTCAGACTGGTACTGCCGACTGTTAAACTGGCAGCTGTAACGTCCCCATTGGTATAGTTGGGCAAGAGAAAGGCAAACCAAAATACAGGCTCTAACCCTGCCCCCCTCGCTGGCTTGGATTAGCTTAAAACCCTTAGTCCCCAAACCGCAAATCCTTGAGCTGTTGACCCAGGGTTCTTGGATGAGGACCACATCTATGTCGCCTTTAGAGAGACGACTGATTAAAGCAGCCGCGGCTGCTTTAGATTTGTGCAGGTTTATCTGAATCACCACCAACATGAGAGCGCTCAGACTTCCCTGCCATCGCCGTATCGTCCAGTTCCACCTCGTCTGGAGGCTTATCTTTCAACGACGATTTGTTCAGACCAAGATTTGGCGTAGCCGAGATCCTACTAACTGTGGCAGTATTGACATTGGTGCGCTCAGGACTAGCTGCTATCACTGTGACGTTGAGGTCTTCCCCGTCCAGCAGGCTGTCTCCCATCTCCGAGCTGTTAACTGCTCCTTCGCCATTTGACGTGGCAGATACCATACTTTCCGAGTCGGACACCTCCGGCTCCTCTACCGGCACTGCGATGTCCGAGCCCTCCGGTGCAGCCGAAATAGCAGCGCGCTGTGCATAGCCGCGGTATACGTGGATCACGATCTGACCCATGCCGTAGTGCACTCGTCCATTGCACCGTTTAAGGGGCTCGAATGCTTCCTTAGTCAAGGTGAAGACCACTTGCCTGTCAGGCCCTACCGCATTCTCGACCAGATTGACACCCCAGTCCTGCGTCGGGAGAGATGGGTTCATGATCCTCAGCATCCTGAGAATTCTCTCAGGTTCAGCAGGGATAGCAGGAATCCACGCTCTTGCCCTTGGCCGAGCCGGGATGTCCCTCCAGTCGACAACCTCGATTCTTCCCCCTTGGTAGATCTCACCCAGTCTTGCAGCTGCTGCCTTGTACAGTGCAACAGTTTTTGCATCCTCGCAAGCGAATACCTTGATTCGGCCCTGGTGCCATCCCGCATCAGAACCCATCGGCGTAGCACCCGGAGACTCATCCATAATGTCGATGGCCCAGCTTTCGTTACCTGGGTCAATGACGCCTATGAGGATCCTATCCTTAGTTACTTCAGCAAAGCTGAGTTTACCCACTACGGGGGCGTGTTGCTGCCGCTTCGGGTGAGGGTTTTAAATCCACGTCCGATCTCTGGCGTTTGAAGGGATTTCCATTAACCTTCTTTGGCGCGTAATCGCTTTGGAAGTTCGGTAAGATAGCTTCAGCCATCTCCACCGTCTTTCTAGCATTCGGCGATAGCGTCTCTTGTGAAATACCCTCGTATTTCTTCAGGATCCTCGCGGCCGCTCTTTTGTCCAAGTACTCAGAGCGACTGGGAGATGTCTTTTGGTGTAAATTTCGACCCGTAGTTGCCATCGCGGTCGTTCCCTTATTTGGATCTGTGGGGCCAGGTCGTGAGACCACTGCCACAGACGTTAAAGACTTGGTTTCGGTACCGGCACTTACTAGGACTTTAGCATCAGCCGTTGTTGGCTTCATTGTGTTTGTACCGGTACTTACTTTGGGGATTGCCCCCTTGTTATCCAGAGCTAATCGACCCGTAGTTGCCATCGCTGTCGATCTCTAGGCTGATAAAGAAATGGAGTTTGTCCTCCGACGTTGCGTTCTCGCTTGCTCCAGCATTTTCCTCCTCTGCTGTGCAGTATACATTGTTGTATCTTTAGTTTTAGGGTTTTTGTTATTATTTATCATCTTGTTCGTACGACCCCTCACCGGGCAAGGCCAGTTTAGGGTCAAGGGAAGAGTAAGGGGATTGTGTCGTCCATCAATTTTACTGTAAACTAACTCAGAGTATGTAAAATGGGGTAAAATTAGCTGTATTGCAAGTTTCCGAGGTGTTTCCTGTGGAGTGAACGCTGAAGAGACCCGCAAGCTACGCAGTATACCATAAACAATACTCACTACTTTCTTTATTTGATCGCAACAAGTTAACTTGCTGTTTAAGATAAATCCAAAGTTTTTTACCTTATTCGTAATTTTAAGCGATTGAGAGCCGATCATTAACGGTGGTATGCTTGCAATGTCAAATTCGTGTTTATATATTGGCATAACGTACGACTTTGTAGCATTTAGACACAAGCCGTTTTGTTGTGCCCAACACAGAATAGAATTCAGATCACAATTCGCTCTAAAACACAAGTCTTCAACGAGTCCAATACGATTGGAGAGGTATAACTGGATATCATCAGCATATGCGTGTACATTGACATATTCACACACAGAAAACACATCATTGATAAACATACTAAACAGGAGAGGACCAAGAAGTGATCCTTGGGGAACACCAGCTTGTATAATTTTAAATTGCGACAATGATTTCTCTACTTTGACTCTCTGTACCCTACCCTGTAGGTAGCTAGCTAGGACTTTTATAGCACTATCAGCAAAGCCAAACATGTTCCGAAGCTTCCAGCACAGTAGATCGTGGTTGACCAGGTCAAATGCCTTTGAAAAATCTAACAAACAAAGAATCGTTAAGTCCTCGTTATCAAATGGTGTTCTTATATCATCCATGATTTTAATCATGGCAGTGGCACAGCTATGTTTAGGTCTAAAGCCAGACTGCAGCGGAGATAACAACTCATTTTCTTGGATAAAGCGCGAAATTTGTTCAGCCATTAATGATTCACACACTTTCGAGAAAGAAGGTACGATGCTAATGGGTCTGTAGTCCGAAGGATCAGCAGAGAGTGGTTTCTTTGGCACAGGTACAACTATTGCTTTTTTCCAGGCAGCAGGAAAACACCCACTTGCAAAACAATGATCGATAATGTGGGTAAGAGGATTCAGTATAAAAGGAAGCAGAATTTTAACGAACTTTAACGAAATTCCATCATTACCAACTGCGTTCGACTTTATAGACATAATAGATCTAGCCACGTCACTCTCGCTAACTGTTTCAAACTCAAAAGCGCCAGAAATTGATGCAGACACCAAAGGCAGGTTTTCGTTAGAGATAGGCATTGTGTATAACATAAAGTGTGAAATGTAGCTTTGACAGAAATGTCAAAACACACTTCAACGTCAATCAAAACACACATCCATGTCAAAAATCTGGGTTGCTGTTGTGGTTTCTGCAAACCAGGGTTTTGTGCAGGACCGTAAAACAATGAGACAGGGTTCTTGTTTGCAAAAAAGTGTTGCTGTGTTGCACAACTTTTTCATTCCAATTTGTAAGGACATTTCTAAGCGAATCTTTTATTATATTTTGCAAAATAAATACAAAAACTTAAAACGATTAAATTTTATTTATTTGCAGGAAAAATTTTAATGTTCGAACTTCGAAAATGAGAACACAATTTTTTTTAGATAGATTGTGTTTAATTTATTAAGCCAGGTCCCAACATCAAATTTCGCCAGCATAATGCAATTAGCCTGTCGTGAAATGTTGTTAGCAGTTTTCATTTTTTTCTTGCCTTTTTCAGTACGTTTTTAAATCTTTACAAATTCTAAGAAGTAGCAAACAAATTCTGAAAAGAGTGCTACAAGTTCAAAATGTAAAATAAACTTTATAAATTAAAACTCTAAAGGCTGGCTTTCATTAGGTCAAAAGGTGTCAAATTTCATAGACTTTATCGAGATTCGGTTGCTTATTTGGTAATTGTCTACTTTAGCTGTCAACTGCTAATAAATTAGCTAAAATTATGGGAAGGGGGCTCGAAAGGCGGAGTTTGGACTCAGGATCACGAATCCGGAAGCGCTTTTTTAATATTTTGCTTCTCTGAGGAGATATTTGCATCCAAGCTTCAAGATTTCATGTGGTTGTTGTATTTACCATAGACTGCGCCTAAAAACGTCCAAAAAAGTGCGTATGGTGGCACGGTTCAAGCAACACCCCGGACTTGGGATGGCATAGCCCAGGTTATTTTTTATAAGCGCGGCCGAAGGCTGCCAGCTCATTATGTTCTGCACATAAATACCATGGATTCCGCCCCAATTTTGGTATCGAACCCGGGTCAATTTTCGGTTTTTCGACCATAACTTTTCACTGCTCACTACCGGATTCGTGATCCTGAGGCCAAACCCCGTCTTTCGAGTCCCCTTCCATAATTTTAGCTAATTTATTGGCAGTTGACAGCTAAAGTAGACAATTACCGCTTATTTCGATAAAGTCGATAGAAATTTTCAAAATTTTACCTAATGAAAACCAGACTTAAGAAGTTTTCAACTATTATTTTTCACCTTATTTTATAAATTTAGAGAACTATTACCCCTTGATTTACTACTAATTTTTTTACGCAATCGAATGCAACTCGGCGATAAATGATACTATTTTCCAAAAAAGCAACTCTGATCATCAGGTGTTAAACTCACTTTGAAAATTTGACGTCTATGCAGAAGATGCCACACTTGTACTGATACACAATGCGTGTTATAAGAAACAAATCACGGCGAACACATTTATGCTCTATTTTGTTGAACGGATTACAGCACTCGTACGGACGGACCATATTTTTAATATTTGAACACTAGAATACTTTTTATTAAATGTACCGTGTCACCACTCAGAAAAGATTGACTCTCGAAGTTTGTCAATCTGTGCAGAAAAACACGTGCATGCCAGTGTTGCCAGCGCAACTACCAAGAACTACCACTCGAACTTATACAAAAATCATTTAATATATCAGGGTCTATATGGCATTGTACTTTATTTTCCCGTGAACTCGAAGAGGGGTTCAACTTATTGTAGAAAAACTTCCTTTTAGCCTGCCTAATTACAGAAGTAGCTTCATTGCGAGCAGCTTTGAACATAAGCCACGAGACATCAGTTTTTGATCGTCTCCATTTAGCATGCAGCCCGTTGCGCTTTTTTATAGCTATATTACCCTTAATGCAAATTTTTGGTGCGTTTCGGATTCTTTTAAGGATAATTTTCCACGCACACGTAGGCTTAAAGTAATTGTAGGGAGAAAAAAATGTGGTGTATATGAAATCATAAAACATTTAAAAAAAGAAATGATCGAAGTTAAATTAACCATAGAAAAAATACACTCAGAGATCGGTGTGCGAAAAAACAAAAAGAATGTCGAGCGTGTAAAGAAAATTAAAAAAGTTGTTAAACGTCGTTTAGATTTAGATAAACTTATTTATTTAAAATCGATAGCACACAGTATTTCATTATTGTAATTAGAATTTCCATACATGGTTTATTTATGTAAATGTTTTGAGTTTATTGCTTTTTTGTTTATTTACATCACTAAAGATTGGTCCACATAGGTATGTATATAAATACCCAACAAACGTCGAGCACCAAAACCTCAAACGTTTGAGAAAACATCTATTCTCAACTTTTTCTCAAATGTTGTTTATATAACAGGATTATTTGTTGAGCTATATTAATTAAAAAAGTATTAAGTAAAACTTAACTGTATAAATGGAAACTCGCTTTTTATTAAAATGGGTATTTGTTTTGCATGATTGGCATATCTGAATAAATATTTCAATGAGAGCATGTGGATTCCATTTCGATCCACTCCGCTCAGTTTGAAAAACGTTTGAAAATTCTGCCGTTCTCAATTTGAAAATCAGGGAAAAACCCATATTAAAAATGAGCCTTTTAGGTTGAGAACGCTATCAACGGTTATCTCGCCTCAAATTGAAAACGAACGTTTGAGATTTGAGAAGATGATTGGTTCTCAAATGCATCTCAAATTTAGATTAGCTAAAAATGTTTGTTGGGATATATGTTTATGTTAATGTATATAAGCTATTCGAAAAATTTTGAAGTTTGTATTTATTTATGTTGTACTGCTGATTGATATAACCTGTATTGCGTTTTCTTTAATTTACCTATTAAATATTCGTGAAACCATTAAACATAAAATATCTCGTGAACTTCAACTTTAGATATAATATTGAGTATAGAATTCCCTTTTTCTGTGTGAAAAATTTCAATGTATTTCACACAGAAAATGGGGATTTTGATTTTGGGGATTTTGATTTGGGGATTATGTGGTACACCATGATTGCGTGACTGGGGCAAATAGTGAGCTAGATACGATCATGCTGGCACAGCAGATGGATCGCATCTTAAAGGGTGCTGGTTTCAGCCTCCGCAAGTGGAGGTCGAATAGTAAGGAGCTTATGAGGGCGCTAGATTCTAGTGAGCAAGACTTTTTAAAATTCGAAGACGAAACAAGGGTGCTAGGGTTGGTATGGTTGGTATCACCAGACCAGTTGTCGCAAAGACACCAGAGCTTGTTAATGTTATAACAAAACGGGTTGTGGTGAGCTGTGTGGCTCAACTATTTGATCCAAATGGCTACATATCTCCAGTAATTGTAATTGGAAAAATCCTGATATAGGACTTATGGCGCTTAAAGTTAGAGTGGGATGAAAAATTATCATCGGAGCTAGAAGCGAGGTTCAAAGATTATTGGAGCGAGATGAGAAAGCTTGAAGATTTCAGGATACCGATATAGCTTGGTACACATTGTTTGGGGCAAGTAGAGCTGCGCGATTTCGTTGATGCGTCTGAATCAGCTTATGGCGCAGTTATATACGCAGTTATATACGCTTCCCCCCATTTTTGGCACAAAAATCTCTAGCTCCGCCCGATATGTATTTATGATATTTACTTTCAGTTCTGCTTGTGTGTCTTTGCAATCTCTTATTTTAGCTTCTTGGAACTTATCTTACTTAATAAGTCGGCAGGATTATCTTCCGACCTTACATGTTTCAGTTTTTCGCTGTGATGTTATCCTGAATGGTTGAAACGCGATTAGCTACAAAGGTTTTCAAATCTTTTGGTATCTTTTCCAACCAATACAGTACAACCAGCGAATCTGTCCACAAGTTTTAATTGATCTCGCCCCAGTTCGTCGCCCTTTTAATTTCCATCAGTAATGTGGATGCTCACATTCCAACTTTTCCGTTATCTTGCACCGTTCGTGCATATATTTATAACTACCCCATAAGCTGATTTGGTTTTCTAACCAAACGAAATACAAATAAATACAAATGTAATGACGTAATTCTCTAGCCCCGAAGACAGGGGCGCAGCCAGAAGAAAATTTTAGGGGTGGTTTTTATTTCACTTCCTTTCATTTAACATTTACATTTCACACATTTATTTAACAAATTTTAGTAGTAGAGCGGGAAAGAGATAGTGAAAGAAAGATGCAGAAATCAGTAGGAGCATTTGTATTCACTATATGGAGGATATATCCACACTGCTAAAGTCATTAAGTAAAACGCGTTTGAAGTTTCCCTTGTTAAGCCCGACCTTAACTGACTCTGGAATAGAGTTCCAAAGTCTAACAGCACTAATAAAAAACAATCGGCTAGAAGTTAGATACCTAAATTTAGGAACAATCAATTTCTTATTTCTCTGCGACTTGGTTGGTTGGAGCTTGTCGTATAAGTACCTGGGAACTTTCCATTCTAATAGTTTATATATAAACATGCTATTTCTCGCTGCCAAGTCATTCAAAATACGACATCCAAGAATTTTATCACCCCAGGGTGATATGTGATCATATCGGCCAATACCAAACACATACCTAGTTACATTATTGAATGCTACATTAATTTTATTCGCTGAGCTTGCGTCAATTTTACTGTTAACTAACTCAGAGTATGTAAAATGGGGTAAAATTAGCTGTATTGCAAGTTTCCGACGTGTTTCCTGTGGAGTGAACGCTGAAGAGACCCGCAAGCTACGCTGTGTACCATAAACAATACTCACTACTTTCTTTATTTGATCGCAACAAGTTAACTTGCTGTTTAAGATAAATCCTAAGTTTTTTTACCTTATTTGTAATTCTAAGCGATTGAGAGCCGACATATTCACACACAGAAAACACATCATTGATAAACATACTAAACAGGAGAGGACCAAGAACTGATCCTTGGGGAACACCAGCTTGAATAATTTTAAATTGCGACAATGATTTCTCTACTTTGACTCTCTGTACCCTACCCTGTAGGTAGCTAGCTAGGACTTTTATAGCACTATCAGCAAAGCCAAACATGTTCCGAAGCTTCCAGCACAGTAGATCGTGGTTGACCAGGTCAAATGCCTTTGAAAAATCTAACAAAGAAAGAATCGTTAAGTCCTCGTTATCAAATGGTGTTCTTATATCATCCATTATTTTAATCATGGCAGTGGCACAGCTATGTTTAGGTCTAAAGCCAGACTGCAGCGGAGATAGCAACTCATTTTCTTGGATAAAGCGCGAAAATTGTTCAGCCATTAATGATTCACACACTTTCGAGAAAGAAGGTACGATGCTAATGGGTCTGTAGTCCGAAGGATCAGCAGAGAGTGGTTTATTTGGCACAGGTACAACTATTGCTTTTTTCCAGGCAGCAGGAAAGCACCCACTTGCAAAACAATGATTGATAATGTGGGTAAGAGGATTCAGTATAAGAGGAAGCAGAATTTTAACGAACTTTAACGAAATTCCATCATTACCAACTGCGTTCGACTTTATAGACATAATAGATCTAGCCACGTCACTCTCGCTAACTGTTTCAAACTCAAAGCGCCAAAAATTGATGCAGACACCAAAGGCAGGTTTTCATTAGAGATAGGACAAGAACCACCACTCGAACTTATAAAAAAATCATTTAATATATCAGGGTCTATATCGCATTGTACTTTATTTTTCCCGTGAACTCGAAGAGTTTTTATTTTGCGCCATATCTCTTTAGATGGAAGAGAGGGGGTCAGCTTATTGTAGAAAAACTTCCTTTTAGCCTGCCTAATTACAGAAGTAGCTTCATTGCAAGCAGCTTTGAACATAAGCCACGAGACATCAGTTTTTGATCGTCTCCATTTAGCATGCAGCCCGTTGCGCTTTTTTATAGCTAATATTACCCTTCTACCAAACCAGGGACAAGATTTATTTACAATATGGGCAGTCCGTGTAGGAACGTGGCTGTCAAATAAAATAGCTAAACAATTGTTTAGGTGTTCAAGTTTCATATCAACTGTATCCAGATACCAGCAGTCATTCCATGGTACACGGGAGCAATCACTGAACAACCCAGTTGTATCTAAGGAACGGAAGTCACGATAAAGGAAAGAATCTGGTTCAGAATGATTAAATTTAACATCGGCAGTACAAAAGATTATATCATGGTCTACAAATCAGAAATCATAAAATAATGTAATAAGCTGGGGCTGGAATTATTGGCATGCCTAGTGGGCATTAATTCGTTTACTATTTCAAAACCTGCTGTTGAAACTTGCTCATGTAGCTTATGGGAGTAGGAATCATCAGAAAGTAAGTTAACATTAAAATCACCACTAATTATATAACATACATAATCAATTAAAAATACAGATAAAGCAGCAAAAAAACTATCTAACAGATAGCATTTATTCGGGTTGTAGACACATGATATTAAAACCTTGGTTATACTGTCAGAAACCTCAGCAATGATAAATTCAACATCAGTGTCAGCAGACATGGCTAGAGGCTTAATGCTAAGAGATTTCTTACAGTATATTGCCACCCCACCCCCTCTTCCACAATCTCTATTATTTCGAACCAAATTAGAATTATTTAAGCTACAAATTAGGCCAGAAGTACTGTTACTAAACCACGTTTCGCTGACACAAATTACATCTATGAGTGATTCCTCAAATATAAATCTAACATAGTCCATTTTATCCGAACTCAAGCTGCGGGCGTTAAAATGGACTATGTTCAGACCAATTGATTGCTTGCACAAAACATCTAACATTAGCTTATGATTTCCATTAGCGCCGGTAACAAAATCCAAAGTCATCCAAAATACCGGGCACACAGAGAAACTTCTTTTGCCGTCTTCCAAATAACAACGATCTAGATACCAACAAAATCCCTAGCATGCAAATGCAACAACAATGCTATCAAGATCACAAAATTGTTGCATTTACATGCAAACACTTTATACGTATCCGGATCACTGCCAACTGGAACACTGCTTTTATATTTACTACGGAATATCAAACCACAGGAATCTCAAATAATCAAACCGCAAAGAAATCGGTAGAAAATAAAAACAGTAGCAAAAAAAGGTAAGGAAAATGGAAAGAATGGGTAGAGAAAGTACAAAAATCTTAAATTTGAGAAGAGTATAGGGAGGAAGATAAATACGAGAAAAGAAGCAATAAGAGAGAAAATAATAAAAAAAGGAAGAAGAAAGAAGAAACAACAATAAAAAAAAATATGATAAGGAAAATCATAACAAAGCAAATTAATAAACTATCATGCTGTTGTAGTGCTGCTTTCATCTTCATTTCCATTGTTTGCTGCAATTCGGTCAGCGCTCTCTCTGTCACGAATTTTCACTGCATCAACTCCCTGACTAGTACGCACATACACACATCCACGTATTGAAAAAACAGAAGTAAACAATTTCTGTTTTTTAAGTTGCAGTGCATGCTGTTGTTGTTGTTGTTGTTAACAATGCATTGCCCTGTCTAGAGTGTATGATCATTCCGAAGATCTTCATCAAGCTCTTCTAAGGGGAGTCCAAGGAAACGTGCAGTTTCAACAGGGTTTGTCCAGAGGGACAGAGGGGTTAGAAGAGTAGGTTCAGATGAACAATTGAAGAGATGTAGAGTATCATGGGGGGTCCTACCACATGCAGGGCATGTATTTAAGATTGTATCATTAAGTCTGGATAAGTAGGAGTTTAACCTTACACTATATCCAGACCTAAGCTGTGCCAAGGTCACTCTTGTCTCCCTTGGTAAGGTGCGTTCTTCTTCACCAATATCCGGTGGAGGACTGTTCAGAACGGGATTCACAGGTAGAGATCCGACAAAAGTGTCTACCGACTCGGTGTGGATGTCGGTTAGAGCCCGCGTATGATTCTGCAGATCAAACGGCAAGGTAATATGATGCCGGATCTCATCATAGTGCTTACGGAGATGTCTCCTTATGTCTCTCGGGGGCGGATCTATGTCCAAAAGATGACGGTTTGGATGTGCTGGCTTGTGGCAGTTCAGAAGGAATTGCCTGCTCAGCTTTTCCGCATGCTCTTTTACATTGAGCAGTTTTGCCTCCTGATGGAGGTGAGACTCGGCTGACATGAGGAGACATCCCGTAGCAGTTCTGATGGCAGTATTTTGGCAGACTTGTAACTTCGTCCAGTTGGTGTTATGTACATTAGGCGACCATATGGGCGCAGCATAGTCAAAGACTGGTCGGCCAATGGCCTTATATGTAGTCAGCAACGTTTCTTTGTCTTTTCCCCAAGTACTGCCGGCAAGTGACTTGAGGATCTTGTTGCTACCACGTACCTTTGAGACCATTGCAGACAAATGACCAGCAAATGAGAAAGTATTATCCAGTGTCATCCCTAATAACTTTGGGTGGCTGACAGTTGGTAGCTTAGTGCCATCAACGAAAATGTCTAATTCATTTCTCACCTGGTGCGTCCATGTCGTAAAAAGCGTCGCCGTTGATTTTGTCGGAGATATTGTCAGATCTCGCTCAGTGAAAAACCTGGAAAGGTCGCAGAGGTAACCGTTGATTTTCGCACAGAGTTCATCAGTATAGGGGCCCTTCCCCGTCGCCATTATGTTACAGTCGTCGGCATATGAAACGACGGAGACGCCCTCTGGTGGTGGGGGCATCTTCGATAGATAGAAATTAAACAGTGTCGGGGATAGGACACTACCCTGTGGCACCCCCTGTCTAATACGTCTAGGTTTTGATGTTGCGTTTCTAAAGTTAACCGACGCCTGCCGTCCATTCAAGTAATTAGCGGTCCATCTCTTTAACCCATCAGGTATCTGTGTTTCAAACAGATCTTGTATGAGAGTAGCATGGTTGACTGTGTCAAAAGCTTTCGACAGGTCAAGTGCCACTAACACAGTCCTGTGATTTGGTTGGTTTTGATTTAGGCCGCTATTTATTTGCGTTGTAATGGCATTGAGTGCGGTGGTGGTGCTGTGCAGCTTACGGAAGCCATGTTGATGACTAGCCAGGTGCAGATTTGCAGTATAATACGGGAGCAAAATGGACTCTAGCGTCTTCACTACCGGCGACAAAAGTGATATAGGGCGATATGAATCGCCTATGTTTGCCGGTTTTCTAGGTTTTATTAATGGAACCACTCTCGCCTTTTTCCATATTTCAGGAATGACGAAAGTGTTCAGTGAAAGACTGAATAGAGCCGCTAAGTATTCGTGTCCCTCCTGGCCTAGATGTTTCAGCATCTTCATGGCAATGCCGTCGGAGCCGATGGATTTTGAGGGCTTAGCCTGTCTGATGGCTTCCTTGACCTCTGAGGCAGTGATGACAATGGGCGTTTTTTGGTTTTTATATTTACGCGCCTGTCGCATGGTTCTACGTTTAGCTCTATCGGGCGGGGAATGTAGTACAAATTGTCTACAGAAGGAGTTCGCACATCCCCTAGGGTCCTTCTTCACCCTATCACCGAAAGTAATATCTACTTTATCCTTGTGTTGCGTTGGATTAGATAGAGCTTTGACCGTAGTCCATAATTTGCCAACACCATCAGAGAGGTTGCATTGCTCTAGGTGTTGTTTCCATTTGGCCAGTTTATGTTTATCGACCAACCTACGAATTTCCGCGTTGAGATCCTTTATACGGGGTTCTGCGGGTTTGAGACTTCGCACTTCATCTCTTTCTCTAGCCATGGCAGCTGCCTCCGCGGGGAAATTTGGTCTTATTTGAGATATTCGACCCGCAGGAATGAAGCGTTTAGAGGCCGAGTCAATGATGTTGCGGAAGTCTCGTTCGCCTTTGCGTACGTCCGTAGGAATGGATAGAGCAGCCAAGGATTCATCCGAATATGTCTGAAAACTGTCCCAGTCCGCCTTGGTAAAGTTAATATATGTACCATGCTCAGGTGTAATAAAGTCCGTCGGTCGTTCGATGGTAATGACTATTGGGAGATGGTCAGACGCCAACGTGAGTATGGGTCGCCAATTGGTGTTGTTCAATAGTCCTGCACTTACGATAGAAATATCTGGCGAACTATAGCAGTTACCCGATACTCTCGTTGGGGCGTCTCCGTTCAATGTACAGAAAGCCGTATCATCTATTTGTTCTGCAAGTACATGCCCCCTACTGTCTGCTGGCAAGTTTGAGTGCCACATGTCGTGGTGCGCATTGAAGTTGCCCAGGATCACGCGGTTATCTCCTCGTAATAGCAGGCTAATGTCGGGGTGATAGCCGGTGGGGCAACTTGAGACAGGGGGTATGTAGATATTAATGATTTGCAGATCGACATCTCCTGTACGGATAGTAATACCTTGGCTTTCTAAGATATCATCCGTTCCTTCGATGTCGGTATCAAATAGATGATACTGTACAGAGTTGTGCGTTATGAACGCTAGACCACCTCCCAGACCTCCTGTTACTCTATGACGGTCTTTCCGGTGGATGTTATATCCGCCATAGGTAATGATGCCCGACCTAGGACTGAGCTTGGTTTCTTGGACTGCGGCAAGTTTTATGTCATATTGCGTCATAAAATTAGTTATCTCTGCGATCTTACCAGTTAGTCCGTTACAGTTGTGCTGTAAGATTTGGAAGTGCGCCGGTGGGGTCGATTTCGAGTTAACCATAGGCGTGAGAGACGGATGTGTTCGCCCAGGTGTTGGTAGGCTAAGACCAAGGCTGTGCCTCAGCCTAGTTAGCTGTGGACCCGGTGTAACCGGGTTGGCTGGCGTCGTAGGTTGAGGTGTGTTACAGCATGGTGCGATGAACGCATCCGTCCAGAGGTTCCTGTTAGCGAGCCCAGAGCATAAATGTACGTGGCATTGGCCTAAGCAGTTATTGCATTTGACCGATGACGCGAGCGTGTATAATCTTTGCCGACAAACAGTACACGTAGAGACAGGTGCGAGAAGATGTTGATCCTGACTCACGTGAGAAATTAAACGGGAGGGGGGGTATGACATAGAAACAGAGAGAGACTGGTGCTCGGAGTTGCTCATGTCTAAACTGCTCCTGTGGGAGCAAGAATGTTGAGCTGCTGCGCGTGATGTTGACGCCATAAGACACGAGCAACAGTCTGGAGTTTGTGTGGCCGGTATAGCAGAAGTGCTGCTAGTCGTTAAGACATTATTATTATTACTATTAGTATTGCTACTAGAAAGTTGCGATAGGGGTGCGCTTGAACGGCGCTTACCGCGGGACGCCCGAGGGCGCAAACAACAAGGGGCCACGAAAGTACTAAAGAAAGTACGGGGTCTGTGGATGTTAAGGTTAAGCCCTGAACATCCAGATTTATGGAGCCATCTCTTACATGAGAAGCATTGCACAGAATGCGACCGTTTAATATATATCTTTTTGCAACAGACACTGCATATCCATTCTTTTGGTCCGGGGTTCGGCTCAACGCCCGCCCGTAACAATAGAATATCTTCTAAACAGGGTTACATTGAAAGTGACAGTCCTTGACCGAGGTAAAACCCCGGGTGGTTCCACTGCGCAGAGATCCATGGCGATGTCCTGGGTTTTCTGCTCTGAGAAGTGACTGTACATAGGGAACCAGTGCATGCTGTAACACCTCTCGGTTACTTTTAGTTAGGCACTCATGCACAAATATATTGCCATTACCATTGCGAGCTATATCATTGTGTTACCTTTGGTACGCTACCGAATACGGAAGGCAGAGCGTGTTGACGGCACACTTACATTAACTGTGCGACATATTTTAGTGAAGACGTTAGATAAATCCTCGTTAGGTATTTGAGGAACTCCACTCACCAATATATGGCATTATTTTGGCATTCATCCAGCTGATCTCTTAAATATTTGACGTCAGATCGAAGCTGCCTGCACTCACCTTCCCCCAGCTCTACCTTCTTCTCCATTTCATAGTAGTCAGCTTTCAAATTTGCGATCTCTGCCGCCATCTCACCGACTCTCTGCAGAACTCTCTGCTCTGACTCTTTTATACAACTCATCAGCTGATCCATCATTTCCTCCTTCCACGAAATCAACTTTGCTTCAAGGCGCGAAACGTCACTTGGTTGGTGGTGGGCTCTCTATATTCGTAGCCTTGGTAAAACTTGGGGTGAGATGTGGAGAGGCAGCATTGTGGCGCGTTATTCTTGATGGTCTTGACGGAGGAACCATTTTTAGCGGCAGAATATGTTTTGTTGTTGCTTTTTAGTTTGTTTTGTTTTGTTTATTTTCGTAAATTTTGGCGTTTTTTATATTGCGCAGATTATTAGTAAAACGCAGGTTTTTTTGTAGTCGGGTAGCGCACACAGGTAGAAATTGATTTAATAAATATTCCGTACAAAGTTTAACAATTAAATGTGACGTATAACACAAAGTTAATTTAATTGTATTGCAGCGAAACTAAAGCACGTCTACTCTCTTTGCATTCTCTTTACATGATTTAATTTTTTTCTTTTAAATATTTTCCTAGCACAACTATTTACAAAATTATTTTATAGCACCAGTCAGGAGTAGCGAAAAGAAAGCATTTAAAAAAGATAATTATACACATATACATTAGATTGGGCGAAAATTCAAAATTTCGTTCTTTTCAAAATTATATTGATTTTCTTTTTAAGAAAGGTGAAAAAAATTACTGTAATTTTTTCGGATTAAAGTCTAGAGGTCTATCATCGCTAGTTTAGATTGTACAGACTTAACCTTCAATTTGGTATAAAAACGACAAATCTTAGTTCAAAAACACCATTTACCTGAACATATTTTTGTAGGAAATTGAATTCTCTACAAAAGCTTCCTAGACTGAAATTTCCTCAGAATTTCCGATTTTGGTTTGAAAATTTGCGAAACATGATATTCTACATGTTTACTATTATGATAATTATCATTATACGATCAATATTATAACAAAAAAAAATATATATGTAGGATTTACTTTTACGAGTGAAATAAAAGAGTTCGGTTAAGAATAATTAATACAACTTTATTTAATTAGGTTTTAACTTTTCGCTTGGTGGCGGTCGTCAGCACGGTTTGGTCGTAGAAAATGTAATGTCCGTCTTCTATGTTTCGTTTTCATTAGTCTCTGTCGTTCCACTATCAGTCAGGGTTGCATGGGCTGGAGTTGCCATCTTACCATTTCCCACAATCGGCCATCCTGCGTTCTCATTCGTCCCGGATGAGGGGTCCCATTTCTTCAAATACTCTGCAATAGTCGTGGTTCGCGCTGGCCCATCATGGTCGCCAACTTTCTTCACTTCATATCGGCAATGCTTCAACTTCTCAGTCACTTGGTAGGGTCCTAGAAACTTCGGCTGCAATCGTAGGCCTGAACCGAACTGGGTGCGCTTGATGGCGACAAGTTCTCCTACTTCATACTCTTCCTCTTGTTTCCGTTTGTTATTAAATGATCGCTGATTTTCACTTTGAATGCGCGCAATGTTCTCTTGAGCCTCCTTCCGGACGGCATCACGCTCTTCTTCTAGCTCTTCGACGGCCACGGTCTGCAAAATTTTCCGCAACTCGGGCACATCCGTCAGTCGCATCTCGACACCGGTCAATATCCGGAACGGAGTAAATTTAGTGCTTCTTGGAGGTGAGTTATTAATGTACTGCTGCACTCTTTCTACGTGACGATACCATTGGCTTGGATTTTCCTGACACAATTTCGAGATCATGGGCACAACCACCTTGTGCATCCTTTCAACCTGACCATTTCCTCGCCGAACACCGGTCGCCGTCACCAAATGCCTTACCCCCTGCTGCGAACAATAATCTTTAAAAAGGTGTGATGTAAAGGCCGTACCTTTGTCTGTCACGATTCTTGCTGGATTACCGAATATTGCTGCTTGCTTCTTCAAGCGGTCCACCACCTCTTCCGCACCAGTGCTCTTGGTTGGATACAACCACACGAACTTCGAAAACGCGTCCACCACGACTAGGATGTAGTTGTATGCTTTTTTGGTCAACTCCATAGGCCCTACGTGGTCGATGTGGTACGTTCCCAATGGGCGATCCTCTTTGTTGATCGGGTTCAGAAATCCTTCCTGCTTACCACGCTTGCTTTCAGTGACGATACAACTAATACAGCTCTTTACTACCTTCGCCGCCTTCGAACTCAACTCCGGGATAAAGAAGTTCTTTTCTACAGCCTCTTGCGTTTTCTTAGCGGAAAAATGTCACTGGTTGTGAGCGATTTTAATGATCTCGCCTTCCATTAGCGAAGGAACGACAACAAGTTCCTTGACGGGATCTTTATGCAGTATACCATGCTTCACGTAGAAGTCTTCGTACTCGTCTTTCTACAACACCTTACGCACCGCCTTTATCCACTCGTCGTTCTCCTGGGCCTGTCGTAAACGATGAATCAAGCTATCCTCCAAGATAAGACAAGACACTCTACTCAAAGCGTCGACGTGCTTCATTTTCGTACCGGATCGGTGTTCTATCTCGTAGTCGAAATCTTGGAGAAGCATCGCCCATCTGGAAACTCTAACAGGAACGTCCTGCTTTTGCATGGTCATCGTGAAGGCATTACAATCGGTGACGATTTTAAAATGAATACCCAGCAGGTACACTCTCCACTTCTTCAACGCCTCGACTATCGCCAACACTTCCAATTCGTACGAAGGGTATCTCTCCTCAACCGGCTTCGTCTTACGGCTCAAGTACTGGACTGGATGGAACGCTTGGTCGTCGACGTCCTTTTGCAGAAGAACTGCTCCATAACCCATCATACTGGCGTCCGTATGAACCTCCGTCACCGCCCTCGGATTGTATAATTTCAGCACCGGCGCATGCGTCAGGGCCTCTTTTAGCTGTTGGACCGCCACCAGCTGATCATCTCCTAGTACGAACTTCGCCTCTTTTCTGAGCAGATCGGATAGGGGTTTAGCTATTACTGCGTAACTTTCTACAAAGCGCCTGAAATACGAGGTCAGACCAAGAAATCGTTGCAAGGCTTTACGATCATTAGGGATCGGAAAATTCTTGATAGCGGTTGTTTTAGTTTCCGATGGCTTTATCGTGCCGCCCTCAACGACGTATCCGAGAAAATCTACCCGTTTCGTGAGAAACTGGCATTTGTTCCACTTGATCCGTAGGCCTTTAGCTGATGCTAGCGACAAAACACGTTCCAATTTTTGTAAGCCATCTCTATTATCCTTAGCGGGAATAATGAGATCGTCCATATAAGCCACTACGGTTCCGTCTTGTATTAACTCTCTCAGCACAGCAGAAATATACCTGGTAAACCCGGCTGGGGAATTGGATATGCCAAAGGGAACGTAAAGGAACTCGTACTGACCGCTAGGTGTTACGAACGAGGTAAACTTGCGAGAGTTAACTTCAACAGGCACATGGAAAAATCCGTTGGTCAAATCTAACGTGGTGAATACCCTGGCCGCCTGTAGCCGCTCGATGACGTCGTCGATTAGTGGCATCGGGAAATGATCTCGAACTACCTTCTGGTTCAGCCGCCGGTAATCGCAACACAACCGCTTCTCGCCATTCTTCTTCGCCACCAACATGATAGGTGAGGCATACTCGGAGCAGCTAGGCCGAACGATGCCCTCCTCGAGCCATTGAGCCACTTGATTATCCACCACAAGCTTGTCGGCAGGAGATAGTCTTCTTGGCTGTTGATATACTGGGATGTCATCGGTCAACAGGATTTTCATTTCGACTGGTGATTCCGTATTCCTTTGAGGCGTATATGAAGTAACCAGGTCTTGGACCTTCTCGGCGTCCGCGCGTCTCAAATGTGACAGATCCAACTCTTCCTTCGTGGCATGGCTGATCAGGCACATCTTCGCAAACTCGTCGTCCACATCGCTACTAGCAGACCCTTTTATGTCTTTCAGTGGATTGCGGGCAATACTAGCCTCCACTCTATCTTTTGATGCAATCGCTTGCTCACAATCTTGTGCGTCCTTCGACGGATTACGGGACATACTTGCCTCCGCCGAATGATTTCTGTCCTCAACCGTTTGCTGTACCTTGCCTGCATTAGCACCAATGCTTCCTGTACCACCCTGGAGCTGAACATTTCCCGAATTTACGCTACCGGTGTATTCATTCTTCATAACTCCTTCTGTATTTGCCTTTTCCCGGATCTGTAGGTTAGTGCCAAATTGACCCCTAATCTCCACACCCATTTTCCTAAATTGCGCTTCGTCTTTTGAGATTACCAGATTGACCTGCTGTAAGATATCATTGCCCAACACTGCTGCGTACTGCAAATCTCGTTCTCTAGTGACGTGGAATGTTAACGCAAGTGTCACGTCATCTACTATCAACTCTGTAGTGAAACTACCTATGGTGGTTAATTGACTTGTTCCTATGCCCAACAACTTACTCTTTTTACGATTAAGTTCGACGTCTAACTGTAGCATCATCAACGTATCGTATCGCATCAAACTTAAATCAGAGCCGGTGTCTACTAGCGCTGAAACCTTCGAACCATTCAGCATAAAATCTTTGAAAATTAGCCCACCCTTCTTAACGACGCTGTGTTCATTACGCATAGCGTTGACGTTGCCTGCTTCTGGCTTCACGTTAACAGGCTTACTTTTGCATTCTGCTGCTTTATGACCAAGCAGGCCACAACTGGAACATTTCGACCGCTTTGGGAAATTCCTGGCGAGATGACCCGAATCGCCGCAACCGTAGCACTTCTTTGCTTCTTGACCCTGCTTCTGGAAGTTTGGTCGGGTCGTTCTGATTTTTTCGTAGATCTTGATTTGGTCTTTAAGTTCACTGACCGTTTTCGCCTGGTATAGGTTGGCCTTGTTAGATTTCGAGTCCGGAATGCCCTCTACAAAATATTCAACTAAACTGGAATCGTCCAAGTTTATTGACTTCCCGATTTCCATTAGGCTGTATAGGTATTCTAGGTAATCCTCGCTCTGTTGTTTGTGACGGTTCTTTAATAGTCGATGGACCTCGATCGATGATGGTGCCGTGCCGAACTCTTTTCGCAGTACACGCTTAAGCTCGTCCCAACTCATCACTCTGTTTTGGCTGCGAACAAACATTTTTGCGGCTCCCTTCAGCAACTGTTTGCCGTAGATGAATTTTTGTAAGGGGTTCCAGTCAACGGCCGTAGCGTTCTGCTCAAACTCTTCAAGCCACTGGGTTGACCCGAACCTGAAAATTTTGTCATCGAGTCCTCGATGTCGCGAAGGGTAAAAACCGACCTCTCTACTCTATGGACTGTAACCACGCTTTGCCTACTAGCCCCATCATCGTCGTCGTCGGACTCAATGTCGCCCGCAGTCAGACCGAAGTGTTCGATGAGCCTATCTTGCAGGGTCACCTTTCGCCCCACAGTTGACAACTCCAGAGCTACCAGTTTTTCTTTAAGCTCTGCAACCATCATTGACAGTATGTCGTCACGGTCCATTGTGCCGTCCGATTACAAAAAGGAGTCAAAAATTACAAACAGAATTTACGCTTGGAAGTGACAATAAAGTTATATGGGTGATGCCTGGTTACAAACTGGCGTTAATTAAATGAAATAGGCAGTGTTTAAATGATGTGATTATACATACACAAGTTAATACATACATACATAAGTTAATTACAATAGAAAATCATCAACATTAAAATCAAAATTTTATTTGTACTCATCCGCGTCGCTATATTGCTGCCCGTTTCTGTTTTGTAACCTTGATTTGTACTTGATTTATATATCCTGTGCACGGAGCTACCGTTGGCTATACCGTTCGCTGCCGTGAATTTGCGCTTCGCTGTTTTAATGTGTGGATTCTCTGCTTTGCAGTAGCGCTTCGCTGTTTTGGAGTGGCGCTTCGCTGCTTTAGAGTGGCGCTTCGCTGCCGTAAATTCCCGTTACACGTTTTCTTTGTGCAAATGTTCGTAATTATTTTTGGCCAAGTATTTTTGTAGTAGCCAGGCCTATGTTAAATGGCGAATCTTTGAGCGCACGCTGAACAACCTCGTTGCTTATGCACCTTTCACTGCACAAAATGTACCACTCTACTTACGCACCTCTGCCGCTACTCAGTACGCCTGTACCTCAAACCTGGAACGCTGATGCTGGTGGTAGATTGCTGCTTTTGATGAAGTATTTGCAGACGGCGCACTTTCCTTTTAGCGCTTCACCCACTTCGTCTTCCAATGCTTTGTTGCGCTAAAGCTCTGTTGCTGCGCACTTCGTTGGTCGCTGCTGCTTAGCTGTTACAGCAGTGCAATTTTAAAAGTACCGTTTTTTCGCTGACGGCGCCACACTCAACAATTGAAATTAAATTTAGCAAACGCGATTTTGGTGGATTTGAATCGCACTCTGACACCACTTTGTAGGATTTACTTTTCCGAGTGAAATAAAAGAGTTCGGTTAAGAATAATTAATACAACTTTATTTAATTAGGATTTAACTTTTCGCTTGGTGGCGGTCGTCAGCACGGTTTGGTCGTAGAAAATGTAATGTCCGTCTTCTATGTTTCGTTTTCATTAGTCTCTGTCGTTCCACTATCAGTCAGGGTTGCATGGGCTGGAGTTGCCATCTTACCATTTCCCACATATATATTCTCATATACGTTCAACCATATTTTTGCTTAATATAGGCTTTCTCTGCGGGGGTTTAGTTCTACAGTCTTCAAATGGCGCAGCCACAAAAAAAAACAAAAAGTTGACGGATCTGTGACCTCAATACATTAATTTTCATATATTTTGGAAAAAAACGAAATTTGGAATTTTTGGCCCAGTCATACATACATACATAGATACCTGCCAATAACATACATAGATACCGGCCAGCCTATTTTTTATTTGCCATTGAATCTATTACACTGCGCAACACGAAAAAAAATACCTGGGACGAGATAGCATTTTTCTGGTAGATCTCATTGAGATAAGAAGAACTGCGTACAAGAAATTTGCCGGACACCCTCAAAATCTTGAGTTAGGGGCATTGTGTATAACATAAAGTGTGAAATGTAGCTTTGACAGAAATGTCAAAACACACTTCAACGTCAAATCACAATTGTCAAAACACACATCCATGTCAAAAATCTGGGTTGCTGTTGTGGTTTCTGCAAACCAGGGTTTTGTGCAGGACCGCAAAACAATGAGACAGGGTTCTTGTTTGCAAAAAAGTGTTGTTGTGTTGCACAACTTTTTCATTCCAATTTGTAGGGAAATTTTTAAGCGAATCTTTAAACTTACACTTTTATTTGCAAAAAATACAAAACTTAAAACGATTAAATTTTATTTATTTTACAGGAAAAATTTTAATGTTCGAAATAAGAAACCAGAAAATGAGAACACAATTTTTTTAGATAGATTGTTTTCAATTTATAAACCAAGTACCTATTAAAATTAAGGCCGTGGAATTTCGCCAGCATAATGCAATTGGCCTGTCGTGACATGTTGTTACCAGTTTCAATTTTTTTGTTGCCTTTTGCAGTACGTTTTTAAATCTTTACAAATTCTAAGAAGTAGCAAATAATTTCTGAAAAGAGAGTGCTACAAGTTCAAAATGTAAAATAAACTTTATAAATTACAACTCTAAAGGCTGGTTTTCATTAGGTCAAAAGGTGTCAAATTTCATCGACTTTATCAAGATTCGGTTGCTTATTTGGTATTTGTCTACTTAAGCTGTCAACTGCTAATAAATTAGCTAAAATTATGGGAGGGGGCTCAAAAGGCGGACTTTGGCCTCAGGATCACGAATCCGGAAGCGCTTTTTTAATATTTTGCTTCTCTGAGGAGATATTTGCAATGCAAGTTTCAAGTTTTCATGTGGTTGTTGTATTTACATTATACTGCGCCTAAAAACGTCAAAAAAAGTGCGTACCGTGGCACGGTTCAGGCAACACCCCGGACTTGGGATGGCGTAGCCCAGGTTATAAGGGCGACCGAAGGCCGCCAGCTCAGAAAGATGTTCTGCACATAAATACCATGGATTCCGCCCCAATTTTGGTATCTAACCCGGGTCAGTTTTCGGTTTTTTGACCATAACTTTTCACTGAAACCCCCTTCTAGCCCCTTCCATAATTTTAGCTAATATATTAGCAGTTGACAGCTAAAGTAGATAATTACCGCATTTTTCGATAAAGTCGATAGAAATTATCAAAATTTTACCTAATGAAAACCAGACTTAAGAAGTTTTCAACTATTATTTTTCACCTTATTTTATAAATTTAGAGAACTATTACCCCTTTATTTACTACTAATTTTTTTACGAAATCGAATGCAACTCGGCGCTAAATGATACTATTTTCCAAAAAGCAACTCTGATCATCAGGTGTTAAACTCACTTTGAAAATTTGACGTTTATGCAGAAGATTCCACACTTGTACTGATACACAATGGTTAGGGGTCAACCGGTTTTTCGTATCTTTGCACACTTATGACCCTTTATCTTAGGTGTATGGATGTAACAGCCATGGATCGCGTCAATATGGATGTAACATGTGACACCTCCCTTTAGCAAACGGCCCAAATGCTTAGGCCCCTGTTATGGAATTGACGTATTTCGATTTTCATGCAATCGAAATTTTTGCAAACACGTCATGAGAACTAGTTTTCACATATAAAAAAAAAATAATGGCGGCGATATACCAACAGGTTATCATAACCTCTAACGAGATTTTTTAGCCGAGCTTCTCTTTCCAACTTGTGGTGTGTTGCTTTTGTGTTTTCCTACAAGTTGGCGGGACCTACAGTTTTTTGCCGACTCCGAACGGCACTTGCAAAGCAAATGAATTTTTTTCTGAGAAGCTTCTCATGGCAGAAATACACCCGGACAGTTTGCCAAACTACTGCCGAGGGGCGACCCCGTTTAGAAAAATTGTTTTTCTAAATAATTTTTGATGTTACTTTTGCCGGGCATCGAACCGCCACGACTTGGTGTAGAAGGCCGAACACTTAACCGCTACACCACGGCGGCCGCCGTGTTTATATCTCAGGGGTGGTTTAAACCCCTAAAACCACCCCTGGCTGCACCACTGCCCGAAGACTTTATCTTCACCGCTGCTCCGCCATGTCTGGTCCCACGGTTAATACGCAAAACTCTTGTATGGTATTGTTAGTTAGCTTGTTTGTATCCGCACCACAACAGATCGAACTAGTTTGTCATTACTATGGACTAACTCGACTATTCGCTCCAATGCCCACAGGGATGGTGGAAAGTTTTCTGCTTTGATTATAACCATTTGCCCCACTTTAAGATTCTCTCGCACCCTGCGCCATATCTTTCGTTCTTGCAAACGGTTCAAGTAGTCAACTTGCCATCGGTTCCAAAAATTCTGTATCATAACTTGCCTTGGGCCCAAATCTTCGTACCAACATTTCTCGGCTGCTCGTCTAGTACGAACGTAGGTGGCAGGATCAACGGTTCCCCAATGAGGAAGTGACCCGGCGTTGACGCTTGCACATCGTTAGGATCATCTGTGAATGGGTATAACGGTCTGGAATTAGTAAAGCCTCAATTTTGGTTAAATGTAATTTCATGGATTTCACAGCTGCCTCATAGATGACACCTTGATGTGGTGCAGCTGGAATCATAGAGCGCCACTCAGTTCCTTTCATTGCCAAATGCTCCAATGTCTCTTGCCCCCTTAGTGATCAACTGATCTCTTCATCATTTTACTAGCCCCAACAAACGTCGTCGCTTTATCGCTAAAAAGCTTTGCACATCTCTACCTCTTCCTATAAATTTTTCATAGCATGCAATAAAAGATTGCGTCGTTAGATCTAGCACCAAGTCAATATGTACAGCTCCAGTTTTCAAGCATACAAACACAACGACCCAACATTTTGTTCTATCAATATAATCGTCCCGCACCCTCACACGCACCCCAAATGGTCCTGCATAATCTAGCCCACAATGCAGGAATGGCTTGCCCACATGCACCCTCTCAGTTGGTAAATCCGCCATCAATTGCTGTTTAAGCTTGTAGTTGTATCGCACACATACTACACATTTATGCAGACATTTCTGAGCTCATCTCTTAATTGTGGAATCCAATATTCCTGCCTGATGTAATTAGTCATTACTTGCACCGCCTCATATGCTTAGTCTGTTTATGAGCATTGTCGCCTATAAAATAAGCTAATCTGGAACCTTTAGCGACAATCGCCTGGTGCCTTGCTTCATATTCTAGCCCAAAATACCATTATTATCTAATATCAAATGCCATCTCTCTAGAGAAGTACTTTTGCTGTGAATCTTTTAATAAGTATTCCATTGCCCACAATTTTTCATGCTCCGTTGGCAAGTCTGGTCTTGCCTTCATGCCCCTTAGTCTACGCCACTTGCACTGCCCTTTGCTCCTATCACGCGTTGCCCGTCTTTCCTTCATCGTATCAATGAATCGCTTTACATACCCTAATACATTCGAGATGCCCTCCAAGTTAATCTTGTATTGGGTAAGAGGTATCAGCTCACCCCTTCCCCCCATTTTTGGCACAAAAATCTCTAGCTCCGCCCGATATGTATTTATGATATTTACTTTCAGTTCCGCTTGTGTGTCTTTGCAATCTCTTATTTTAGCTTCTTGGAACTTATCTGCTGGCCACTGCGCCCTAGGAAGAGATTGCAACTCTGGGCCATTCAACCAAAGTCCACTGCCCACTAGCTCACCAGGCCTTAAGCCTCTACTTAATAAGTCGGCAGGATTATCTTCCGACCTTACATGTTGCAGTTTTTCGCTGTGATGTTATCCTGAATGGTTGAAACGCGATTAGCTACAAAGGTTTTCAAATCTTTTGGTATCTTTTCCAACCAATACAGTACAACCAGCGAATCTGTCCACAAGTTTTAATTGATCTCGCCCCAGTTCGTCGCCCTCTTAATTTCCATCAGTAATCTGGATGCTCACATTCTGACAACTCCAACCTCGGAATCATCACTTTCTTTACTGGTGCTACCCTAGTTTTGAATACTATTAATCTGCACCCAACTTTTCCGTTATCTTGCACCGTTCGTGCATATATAACTACCCCATAAGCTGATTTGGTTTTCTAACCAAACGAAATACAAATAAATACAAACGTAATGACGTAATTCTCTAGCCCCGAAGACAGGGGCGCAGCCAGAAGAAAATTTTAGGGGTGGTTTTTATTTCACTTCCTTTCATTTAACATTTACATTTCACACATTTATTTAACAAATTTTGTACAACTAAGAACTTAAAGTCTTTTATATGCACATCATCTTATATTAAAATCTTATAGCGATCTTTTACATTTACAAAGAGTGTGGGAGTGTAATGGGGTGTGGTTGCTGAGTGACCGCGCTCAATCCCGACTCTTGCGTACTCGTTCGTGCACTCTGGGCAACGTTGAGCTACCTAGGCTCGCGGCAGAAAGAGAGGGAGCCCCGGGGGGGCCACTCTGACATACTTGGTTTAAGGGCTCACCGGGGTCTTTTTCGCAGCGTCTGTACACCAAGAGGTGCGGCTGTAAGCGGGCGTCTGTCTTGAAGCAAGCGGCTCGCTATATAAATGTGCAAAACTTTTCCCTCCCAATCCAGGGTGTTATGCGATACCGTGCCCATTGGACGTTTGCAGCCGGGAGGCAAATCGTGGCTGTAGTCGAACGGAGCCTCACTGATACCGGGCCGCCTCACTACCCTTGACCCTAAGCTGGACTTGTCCGGCGAGGGGTCGTACGAACAAGATGAAGAACACACAAAGTACAAAGCAATTAACGACTTCGTTTACTCCGCAGCAGAGAAGAACTATGCTGGAGCAAGCGAAAACACAACGCCGGAGGACAAACTCCGCCTCAAAGTTAACTGGGAGGCCGACAGCGATGGAAACTACGGGTCAGTCATCCGCCAAACTGCTATCAAGTAAGAGTGACTTGATGGGAGCAAGCAACAGTGCGGCTGCCTACGCAGTCAAGCAGAAAACGGCGGAAGCTAAACTTCCATCAGGCGCTGGTACGAAACCCAATCTCTTCACATCTGGGGCAATGGTCTCACGACCTGGTTTCAGAGTTTCGAAAGAGAAGGAAGACGCCGCAAAGGGAGAGACCGCGATGGCAACTACGAGTCTGAATCCCCCCCAAGAGGCATCTCCCCGACGCCCTGCGTACTGGGATAAAAGAAAGGCCGCAAGGATCCTTAAAAAATATGAGGGAGCATCGCAGCATCGCAGGAGAAGCTGTCGCCGGATGAAAGGAAGATGGTGGAGGAAGCGAAAGCTCTGATACCAAATTTCCAGAGGCCCTATGTGCCTAAGAGGGTGAACGGTAATCCCTTCAAACGTCAGAGATCGGACGGAGAGGTAGACCCCCATCCGAAGCGGCATCAGGTCAACCCCGTAGTGGGAAAACTCAGCTTTGCTGATGTAACCAAGGACAGAATCCTTATAGGTTTCATTGACCGAGGTAACGACCGTTGGTCCATCCCCAAAGACCAGTGGCTGTATGTCCGGAATGAAATGGGCAGGGCCCTCCTCCACTTAATGCGTGAGTCTCCGGGTAGTCCGCCGCGAGGTACTGACGCGGGCTGGCACCAAGGTCAGATCAAAATATTCGCGTGCGAGGATGCAAGAACTGTCGCACTGTATAAGGCAGCAGTTGCAAGACTGGGTGAAGTCTACCCAGGGGCAAGACTAGATGTCGTCGACTGGAAGGACATTCCTGCTCGGCCAAGGGCAAGGGCATGGATTCCTGCCGTCCCTGCAGAACCCGAGAATATTCTTGAGATGCTGCAGGTCTGGAATCCGTCTCTCCCGACGCAGGATTGGGGCGTCAATCTGGTCGACGATGTGGTTGGGCCCAATAGACAGGTGGTTATCACTCTGAATAAGGAGGCGCTCGAGCCCCTTAAACGGTGCAACGGACGAGTGCATTACGGCTTGGGTCAGATCGTGATCCACGTATACCGTGGCGATGCACAGCGCGCTGCTATTCCGGACGCTCCGGAGGACTCGGAGATCGAGGCATCGGAAGGGGAAGCAGAGGAGTCCGACGCGGAAAGTATGTTATCCGCCACGTCAAATTGCGATGGTGCTGCGAACAACTCGGCGATAGAAGAAAGCCTGCTTGACGAAGAAGGCCTCGACGTCACGATCGTGGCTAAACCTGAGCACACTAACGTTGATGCAGCCAGTTATGAAACGAAATCCACGCAACACTAACTGGCAGCTACATAACCAAATATTAGCTAGGGACCTACCAGTATTACCTCCACAAGCCCCCTCATCAGTGGGAGAACTGGATGATCTGGTAACGACCTTTACAACGGCGCTCTCAAATGCCCTAGAGCAGACTTGTCCAGTACCAAAACCACGCGGCAAACATAGACCCCACTGGTGGTCTTACGACCTGGATTCGTTCCGTATATCATGCAGGAAGCAATTTAACAAGGCCAAGAGCATCGGTACGGAGCCTGAATGGCTCGAATATAAAGCTAAACTGAGGGCCTATAAAAAGGCTCTCAGGCAAGCGAAGAGAACTTCGTGGAGAAATTTCTGCACCGGGGTCGAAAAAGTCGATGATACAGCGAGACTTAGACGAGTGCTATCAAAAACTCAAACAGCCATTAGCTATTTACGGAAGCCTGACGGATCTTGGACCAGCACGGAAGGGGAAACCCTGGAGCTGCTCCTGAATACACACTTTCCGGGGAACTTGTATGATGCACCTGTAGCATCTGCAACAAACCTGGCGGTAAACATACCCATTACGGAGGAAAGGGTAAGGTGGGCAATCAAAAGCTTTGAGCCGTTCAAGGCAGCTGGGCCAGACGGGATTTTCCCCGCACAACTTATAAACACGCTGGAAATATCAGCAAAATGGCTGGTAGTTCTCTATTCAGCCTGCCTGGCTCTTAATTACATTCCGTGCTCCTGGAGAAGCGCCACGGTAGTCTTTATTCCAAAGGCTGGGAAGGCCTCACACTATGAGCCTAAAGACTACAGACCGATCAGTCTCTCGTCTTTTGCACTTAAAACCTTCGAGAGGATAATTAGCGATTATCTCTCCTCTACTATTGATAGCAACCTTATTTCTAGCTATCAACATGCATACACCAAAGGTAAATCAACGGAAACTGCGCTCCACAGCCTAGTCTCTATTGTTGAAAAATCATTGCACGAAAAGGAGTACTGCCTCGTGGCCTTTATGGACATCGAAGGGGCTTTGGTGTTCTCTCCCCGCTCCTATGGAACCTCACCGTAAACTCGCTGCTACGATTCACAGCTATTGCATATAGGGGCAAATTCCCACAAACCCTGTGTGACTTGATGCAAGTAGCACTGCGAGAAGTTTCTTCATGGTCCTCTCGCTGCGGACTTAGCATCAACCCGGGAAAGGTGGAGCTTGTCCTTTATACCAGGCGGTACAAGATACCACCGCTGAACCTACCAGAACTAGATGGCGTGCGCCTGAACTTAGCTGACAAAGCCAAATTCCTAGGCACAGTTCTAGATAGAAAGCTTAACTGGAAGGAGAATGTCATCCAGCGCCAGAGGAAAGCGTGCATTGCACTTTACACGTGTAAAAGAGCCATTGGCAAAAAATGGGGGCTCAGCCCCAAAATTTGCAGATGGATCTACACTGCGATAATCCAGCCAATTATGCTGTATGGAGTCGTGGTATGGTGGCCTGCGCTAGGAAAGGCAACAAACCTAAATCTGTTAGGAAAAGTCCACAGATCGAGCATGATCTGTATAAGCGGGGCGTTAAGAACAACGCCCAATGAAGCTCTCCAGGCCATTCTTGGCTTTTTGCCACTCGATCTGGAAGGGTACCGGGCAGCAGCAGCATCGGATGTGCGTCTAAGGGAAACGTCCGTCTGGGGCGCAAGCACTATTGGACACTCCTGTATTCTAAGATCTTACAGCTTTCTCCCTCTGAGCACAGATCGGTGTGCGACCACAACAGTCGGAGATTGTTGTTTTAGAATAAACATTCCCAGCAGGGAAGACTGGGAGAACATAGATCGGTGTCCCGCTACTAATGGCGGCACTTTTATATACACCGACGGCTCGAAGTTAGACGGCAGAGTCGGAGGAGGGGTTTACTCAAGGGATTTGGACCTAGAACTCTCCTTTAGACTACCTGATCACTGCAGCGTCTTCCAGGCTGAAGTTTCTGCAATCATGGACGCCGTGACTTGGATAGGTGAACGCACCATCGGACAGGATATCTGTATTTTCAGCGACAGCCAAGCGGCCATCAAATCCCTTGGCTCTTACTCGTTCAACTCTGAACTGACGCTCAGCTGTCGTCGATCTCTTCAAGAGATGGCCCAACAGAACCGCGTGAACCTCACATGGGTCCCGGGACACAGGGACATTGAGGGAAACTGTAGGGCAGACGAACTTGCCAGGCAGGGCACGACCAAGCAGATTCTTCAAGATAAAGAGCGCATAGGTATGCCGTTTGCCACGTGCAAGCTAATGCTGAAGGAGCATACACTCCGCGAAGCCAACGAAAGATGGCTACAAGCCCCAGGGTGCCGGATATCCAAGCAAACCTGGCCAAAATGCGATCTTAAAAGATCTAGACACATATACGCCCTAAAAAGGAAGGAAATCTCCATATTAATAGGTGTTTTAACAGGGCACTGCCTTATTGGTAGGCACGCAGCAAGGCTAGGCGTTCCCTACCGACGATGCTGCAGGAGTTGCAAAGAGGATGAGGAAGAGGAAACGGTGGAGCACCTCATCTGCAACTGCCCGGCCTTAAGCGGAGCGAGAAGGCGCTCTCTGGGAGTTCCCTTCCTGGTTAGCTTGAGCCAGGTCGCGGAGCTAGACATAAAGGACTTGATGGCCTTCATCAAGTTATCAAAATGGTTCGAGGAGGGGTAGCGGTGTCGGTTAGGAGTGTCAGTCCCCGGTTTCGGCTATATGGAGAGTCCCGACAGCACTGGGATTTTCCATATGGCCGGGCCCCGGGACTGACTTTCCTAGTGTTTGGTGGTATCACAACGGGCCTTTTATTACTGGCCTAGGTGTGCCTTTGCGGCAGCCACTTCTACCTACCTACCTACAAAGAGGAACTTATATAATTTTATGTATGTATGTACTTAAGCTAAGTTAACAATTATGAGATCAACAGTTAGATAGGTACTAGTAGAGCGGGAAAGAGATAGTGAAAGAAAGATGCAGAAATCAGTAGGAGCATTTGTATTCACTATATGGAGGATATATCCACACTGCTAAAGTAATTAAGTAAAACGCGTTTGAAGTTTCCCTTATTAAGCCCGACCTTAACTGACTCTGGAATAGAGTTCTAAAGTCTAACAGCACTAATAAAAAACAATCGGCTAGAAGTTAGATACCTAAATTTAGGAACAATCAATTTATTATTTCTCTGCGACTTGGTTGGTTGGAGCTTGTCGTATAAGTACCTGGGAACTTTCCATTCTAATAGTTTATATATAAACATGCTATTTCTCGCTGCCAAGTCATTCAAAATACGACATCCACGAATTTTATCACCCCAGGGTGATATGTGATCATATCGGCCAATACCATACACATACCTAGTTTCATTATTGAATGCTACATTAATTTTATTCGCTGAGCTTGCGTCAATTTTACTGTTAACTAACTCAGGGTAAAATTTGCTGTATTGCAAGTTTCCGACGTGTTTCCTATGGAGTGAACGCTGAAGAGACCCGCAAGCTACGCAGTGTACCATAAACAATACTCACTACTTTCTTTATTTGATCGCAACAAGTTAACTTGCTGTTTAAGATAAATCCTAAGTTTTTTACCTTACTTGTAATTTTAAGCGATTGAGAGCCGACATATTCACACACAGAAAACACATCATTGATAAACATACTAGACAGGAGAGGACCAAGAACTGATCCTTGGGGAACACCAGCTTGTATAATTTTAAATTGCGACAATGATTTCTCTACTTTGACTCTCTGTACCCTACCCTGTAGGTAGCTAGCTACGACTTTTATAGCACTATCAGCAAAGCCAAACATGTTCCGAAGCTTCCAGCACAGTAGATCGTGGTTGACCAGGTCAAATGCCTTTGAAAAATCTAACAAACAAAGAATCGTTAAGTCCTCGGTATCAAATGGTGTTCTTATATCATCCATGATTTTAATCATGGCAGTGGCACAGCTATGTTTAGGTCTAAAGCCAGACTGCAGCGGAGATAGCAACTCATTTTCTTGTATAAAGCGCGAAAATTGTTCAGCCATTAATGATTCACACACTTTCGAGAAAGAAGGTACGATGCTAATGGGTCTGTAGTCCGAAGGATCAGCAGAGAGTAGTTTATTTGGCACAGGTACAACTATTGCTTTTTTCCAGGCAGCAGGAAAGCACCCACTTGCAAAACAATGATTGATAATGTGGGTAAGAGGTTTCAGTATAAGAGGAAGCAGAATTTTAACGAACTTTAACGAAATTCCATCATTACCAACTGCGTTCGACTTTATAGACATAATAGATCTAGCCACGTCACTCTCGCTAACTGTTTCAAACTCAAAGCGCCAGAAATTGATGCAGACACCAAAGGCAGGTTTTCATTAGAGATAGGACAAGAACCACCACTCGAACTTATAAAAAAATCATTTAATATATCAGGGTCTATATCGCATTGTACTTTATTTTTCCCGTGAACTCGAAGAGTTTTTATTTTGCGCCATATCTCTTTAGATGGAAGAGAGGGGGTCAGCTTATTGTAGAAAAACTTCCTTTAAAAAAAAAAAAAAAAAAACTAATGGCTGCGATATACCAACAGGTTATCATAACCTCTAACGAGATTTTTTAGCCGAGCTTCTCTTTCCAACTTGTGGTGTGTTGCTTTTGAGTTTTTCCTACAAGTTGGCGGGACCTACAGTTTTTTGCCGACTCCGAACGGCACTTGCAAAGCAAATGAATTTTTAGCTGAGAAGCTTCTCATGGCAGAAATACACCCGGAGAGTTTGCCAAACTACTGCCGAGGGGCGACCCCGTTTTAGAAAAATTCTTTTTCTAAATAATTTTGATGTTACTTTTGCGAGCAGCTTTGAACATAAGCCACGAGACATCAGTTTTTGATCGTCTCCATTTAGCATGCAGCCCGTTGCGCTAATATTACCCTTCTACCTAACCAGGGACAAGATTTATTTACAATATGGGCAGTCCGTGTAGGAACGTGGCTGTCAAATAAAATAGCTAAACAATTGTTTAGGTGTTCAAGTGTCATATCAACTGTATCCAGATACCAGCAGTCATTCCATGGTACACGGGAGCAATCACTGAACAACCCATTTGTATCTAAGGAACGGAAGTCACGATAAAGGAAAGAATCTGGTTCAGAATGATTAAATTTAACATCGGCAGTACAAAAGATTATATCATGGTCTACAAATCAGAAATCATAAAATAATGTAATAAGCTGGGGCTGGAATTATTGGCATACCTAGTGGGCATTAATTCGTTTACTATTTCAAAACCTGCTGTTGAAACTTGCTCACGTAGCTTATGGGAGTAGGAATCATCAGAAAGTAAGTTAACATTAAAATCACCACTAATTATATAACATACATAATCAATTAAAAATACAGATAAAGCAGCAAAAAAACTATCTAACAGATAGCATTTATTCGGGTTGTAGACACATGATATTAAAACCTTGGTTATACTGTCAAAAACCTCAGCAATGATAAATTCAACATCAGTGTCAGCAGATATGGCTAGACGCTTAATGCTAAGAGATTTCTTACAGTATATTGCCACCCCACCCCCTCTTCCACAATCTCTATCATTTCGAACCAAATTAGAATTATTTAAGCTACAAATTAGGCCAGAAGTACTGTTACTAAACCACGTTTCGCTGACACAAATTACATCTATGAGTGATTCCTCAAATATATATCTAACATGGTCCATTTTATCCGAATTCAAGCTGCGGGCGTTAAAATGGACTATGTTCAGACCAATTGATTGCTTGTACAAAACATCTAACATTAGCTTATGATTTCCATTACCGCCGGTAACAAAATCCAAAGTCATCCAAAATACCGGGCAACAAAATTGTTGCTTTTACATGCAAACACTTTATACGTATCCGGAACACTGCCAACTGGAACACGGCTTTTATATTTACTACGGAATATCAAACCACAGGAATCTCAAATAATCAAACCGCAAAGAAATCGGTAGAAAATAAAAACAGTAGCAAAAAAAGGTAAGGAAAATGGAAAGAATGGGTAGAGAAAGTACAAAAATCTTAAATTTGAGAAGAGTATAGGGAGGAAGATAAATACGAGAAAAGAAGCAATAAGAGAGAAAATATTAAAAAAAGGAAGAAGAAAGAAGAAATAACAATAAATAAAAATATGATAAGGAAAATCATAACAAAGCAAATTAATAAACTATCATGCTGTTGTAGTGCTGCTTTCATCTTCATTTCCATTGTTTGCTGCAATTCGGTCAGCGCTCTCTCTGTCACGAATTTTCACTGCATCAACTCCCTGACTAGTACGCACATACACACATCCACGTATTGAAAAAACAGAAGTACACAATTTCTGTTTTTTAAGTTGCAGTGCATGCTGTAACACCTCTCGGTTACTTTTAGTTAGGCACTCATGCACAAATATATTGCCATTACCATTGCGGGCTATATCATTGAGTTACCTTTGCTACGCTTCCGAATACGGAAGGCAGAGCGTGTTGACGGCACACTTACATAACCTGTGCGACATATTTTAGTGAAGACGTCAGATAAATCCTCGTTAGGTATTTGAGGGACTCCACTCACCAATATATGGCATTATTTTGGCATTCATCCAGCTGATCTCTTAAATATTTGACGTCAGATCGAAGCTGCCTGAACTCACCTTCCGCCAGCTCTACCCTCTTCTCCATTTCATAGTAGTCAGGTTTCAAATTTGCGATCTCTGCCGCCATCTCACCGACTCTCTGCAGAACTCTCTGCTCTGACTCTTTTATACAACTCATCAGCTGATCCATCATTTCCTCCTTCCACAAAATCAACTTTGCTTCAAGGCGCGAAACCTCACTTGGTTGGTGGTGGGCTCTCTATATTAGTAGCCTTGGTAAAACTTGGGGTGAGATATGGAGAGGCAGCATTGTGGCGCGTTATTCTTGATGGTCTTGACGGAGGAACCATTTTTAGCGGCAGAATATGTTTTGTTGTTGCTTTTTAGTTTGTTTTGTTTTGTTTATTTTCGTAAATTTTGGCGTTTTTTATATTGCGCAGATTATTAGTAAAACGCAAGTTTTTTTGTAGTCGGGTAGCGCACATAGGTAGAAATTGATTTAATAAATATTCCGTACAAAGTTTAACAATTAAATGTGACGTATAACACAAAGTTAATTTAATTTTATTGCAGCGAAACTAAAGCACGTCTACTCTCTTTGCATTCTCTTTACATGATTTAATTTTTTTCTTTTAAATATTTTCCTAGCACAACTATTTACAAAATTATTTTATAGCACCAGTCAGGAGTAGCGAAAAGAAAGCATTTAAAAAGATAATTATACATATATACATTAGATTGGGCGAAAATTCAAAATTTCGTTCTTTTCAAAATTATATTGATTTTCTTTTTAAGAAAGGTGAAAAAAATTACTGTAAATTTTTCGGATTAAAATCTAGAGGTCTATCATCGCTAGTTTAGATTGTACAGACTTAACCTCTAATTTGGTATAAAAACGACAAATCATAGTTGAAAAAAACCATTTACCTAAACATATTTTTGTAGGAAATTGAATTCTCTACAAAAGCTTCCTAGACTGAAATTTCCTCAGAATTTCCGATTTTGGTTTGAAAATTTGCGAAACATGATATTCTACATGATTAATATTATGATAATTATCATTATACGATCAATATTATAACAAAAAAATATATATATATTCTCATATACGTTCAACCATATTTTTGCTTAATATAGGCTTTCTCTGCGGGGGTGTAGTTCTACAGTCTTCAAATGGCGCAGCCACAAAAAAAAACAAAAAGTTGACGGATCTGTGATTAATTTTCATATATTTTGGCGAGCTAAATCCAAATCCGTGATCAGAAGTAGCTTAACAGGTCGCAGTTCTTCACTAACCTTCACAAAATAATATTGGACTTTTGTGCACGGTTAGGGCCCAACCTCGGGCCCGTTGTTAAACTCTGATATCGAATTCGGATTCAGCATCCAATCTAATCTGTACAATCTAAACTAGCGATGATAGACCTCTAGACTTTAATCCGAAAAAATTACAGTAATTTTTTTCACCTTTTTTAAAAAGAAAATCAATACAATTTTGGAAAAAAACAAAATTTGGAATTTTTGGCCCAGTCATACATACATACATAGATACCTGCCAATAAATGTTACTTTATATTGTCTTATATAACAAGGGCCAGCCTATTTTTTATTTGCCATTGAATCTATTACACTGCGCAACACGAAAAAAAATACCTGGGACGAGATAGCATTTTTCTGGTAGATCTCATTGAGATAAGAAGAACTGCGTACAAGAAATTTGCCGGACACCCTCAAAATCTTGAGTTAGGGGTCAACCGGTTTTTCGTATCTTTGCACACTTATGACCCTTTATCTTAGGTGTATGGATGTAACAGCCATGGATCGCGTTTTCCTACAAGTTGGCGGGACCTACAGTTTTTTGCCGACTCCGAACGGCACTTGCAAAGCAAATGAATTTTTTTTCTGAGAAGCTTCTCATGGCAGAAATACACCCGGAGAGTTTGCCAAACTACTGCCGAGGGGCGACCCCGTTTAGAAAAATTGTTTTTCTAAATAATTTTTGATGTTACTTTTGCCGGGCATCGAACCGCCACGACTTGGTGTAGAAGGCCGAACACTTAACCGCTACACCACGGCGGCCGCCGTGTTTATATCTCAGGGGTGGTTTAAACCCCTTAAACCACCCCTGGCTGCGCCACTGCCCGAAGACTTTATCTTCACCGCTGCTCCGCCATGTCTAGTCCCACGGGTAATACGCAAAACTCTTGTACAGTATTGTTAGTTAGCTTGTTTGTATCCGCACCACAACAGATCGAACTAGGTTGTCATTACTATGGACTAACTCGACTATTCGCCCCAATGCCCACAGGGATGGTGGAAAGTTTTCTGCTTTGATTATAACCACCCCAACTTTAAGATTCTCTCGCACCCTGCGCCATATCTTTCGTTCTTGCAAACGGTTCAAGTAGTCAACTTGCCATCGGTTCCAAAAATTCTGTATCATAACTTGCCTTGGGCCCAAATCTTCGTACCAACATGTCTCGGCTGCTCGTCTAGTACGACCGTAGGTGGCAGGATCAACGGTTCCCCAATGAGGAAGTGACCCGGCGTTGAAGCTTGCACATCGTTAGGATCATCTGTGAATGGGTATAACGGTCTGGAATTAGTAAAGCCTCTATTTTGGTTAAATGGAATTTCGTGGATTTCACAGCTGCCTCATAGATCACATCTTGATGTGGTGCAGCTGGAATCATAGAGCGCCACTCAGTTCCTTTCATTGCCAAATGCTCCAATGTCTCTTGCCCCTCAGTGATCAACTGATCTCTTCATCATTTTAGTAGCCCCAACAAACGTCGTCGCTTTATCGCTAAAAGCTTTGCACATCTCCACCTCTTCCTATCAATTTTTCATAGCATGCAATAAACGATTGCGTCGTTAGATCTAGCACCAAGTCAATGTGTACAGCTCGAGTTATCAAGCATACAAACACAACGACCCAACATTTTGTTCTATCAATATAATCGTCCCACACCCTCACACGCACTCCAAATGGTCCTGCATAATCTAGCCCACAATGCAGGAATGGCTTGCCCACATGCACCCTCTCAGTTGGTAAATCCGCCATCAATTGCTGTTCAAGCTTGTAGTTGTATCGAACACATACTACACATTTATGCAGACATTTTCTGAGTTCATCTCTTAAATGTGGAATCCAATATTCCTGCCTGAGCATGTCCTGTTTATGAGCATAGTCGGCTATAAAATAAGCTAATCTGGAACCTTTAGCGACAATCGCCTGGTGCCTTGCTTCATACTCTAGCCCAAAATACCATTCTTATCTAATATCAGATGCCATCTCTCTGGAGAAGTACTTTTGCTGTGAATCTTTTAATAAGTATTCCATTGCCCACAATTTTTCATGCTCCGTTGGCAAGTCTGGTCTTGCCTTCATGCCCCTTAGTCTACGCCACTTGCACTGCCCCTTGCTCCTATCACGCGTTGCCCGTCTTTCCTTCATCGTATCAATGAATCGCTTTACATACACTAACACATTCAAGATGCCCTCCAAGTTATTCTTGTATTGGGTAAGAGGTATCAGCTCACCCCTTCCCCCCATTTTTGGCACAAAAATCTCTAGCTCCGTCCGATAGGTATTTATGATATTTACTTTCAGTTCCGCTTGTGTGTCTTTGCAATCTCTTATTTTAGTTTCTTGGAACTTATCTGCTGGCCACCGCGCCCTAGGAAGAGATTGCAACTCTGGGCCATTCAACCAAAGCCCACTGCCCACTAGCTCACCAGGCCTTAAGCCTCTACTTAATAAGTCGGCAGGATTATCTTCCGACCTTACATGTTTCAGTTTTTCGCTGTGATGTTATCCTGAATGGTTGAAACGCGATTAGCTACAAAGGTTTTCAAATCTTTTGGTATCTTTTCCAACCAATACAGTACAACCAGCGAATCTGTCCACAAGTTTTAATTGATCTCGCCCCAGTTCGTCGCCCCCTTAATTTCAAGCAGTAATCTGGATGCTCACATGCTGACAACTCCAACCTCGGTATCATCGCTTTCTTCACTGGTGATACCCTAGTTTTGAATACTATTAATCTGCACCCAACTTTTCCGTTATCTTGCACCGTTCGTGCATATATAACCGCCCCATAAGCTGATTCGGTCGCATCAACGAAATCGCGCAGCTCTACTTGCCCCAAACAATGTGTACCAAGCTATATCGGTATCCTGAAATCTTCAAGCTTTCTCATCTCGATCCAATAATCTTTGAATCTCGCTTCTAGCTCCGATGATAATTTTTCATCCCACTCTAATTTTAAGCGCCATAAGTCCTGTATCAGGATTTTTCCTATTACAATTACTGGAGAAATGTAGCCATTTGGATCAAATAGTTGAGCAACACAGCTCACCACAACCCGTTTTGTTATAACATTAACAAGCTCTGGTGTCTTTGCGACAACTGGTCTGGTGATACCAACCATACCAACCCTAGCACCCTTGTTTCGTCTTCGAATTTTAAAAAGTCTTGCTCACTAGAATCTAGCGCCCTCATAAGCTCCTTACTATTCAACCTCCACTTGCGGAGGCTGAAACCAGCACCCTTTAAGATGCGATCCATCTGCTGTGCCAGCATGATCGTATCTAGCTCACTATTTGCCCCAGTCACGCAATCATGGTGTACCGCATAATCCCCAAATCAAAATCCCCAAAATCAAAATCCCCATTTTCTGTGTGACATACATTGAAATTTTTCACACAGAAAAAGGGAATTCTATACTCAATATTATATCTAAAGTTGAAGTTCACGAGATATTTTATGTGTAATGGTTTCACGAATATTTAATAGGTAAATTAATAAAAATGCAATACAGGTTATATCAATCAGTTTTACATATTTGTACAACATAAATAAATACAAACTTCAAAATTTTTCGAATAGCTTATATACATTAACATAAACATATATTTATATACATACATATGTGGACCAATCTTTAGTGATGTAAATAAACAAAAAAGCAATTAATTCAAAACATTTACATAAAAAAACCATGTATGGTTGTTTAGGCCCGATGCCTAAAATCTTAAAAATAGTGACACCCTAATGTCACTTTCCAAGCACCCACAAACCCACCTGTACGTATGCATGATTATTCATGTTTTGTCAGCACACATATACATGCAGGTGGGTGTGCATGTGTTGGTTCACCTCCCCTTAAAACCGGAGGATGATTTCAGATTCAACGGTTGTCAACGACTTGACAACCGTCTATTCTTTCAGCAACCGAGTACGGATTCAGAGATCAGCGCAGCCCCAGGATTTTCCCCACGCCATAATTAAGGTATCCTAAATCACTTTGTTATCACCATTTTCTGTACAATAAAGGCCAGATTATAACGAGAATTCTCGTCTCTATCTTTTCATTTCCTCCTCCAAAATAATCCGACCGCGTAGTTCTGAGCCACGGCCGCAAAAGAAGAACCCAGTCGTCGAATTTACATGGTCCATCTCGCCGTTCAATTTTAGAACCAGCACGAAAAAACCACTACAGCGAAGAAAAAACTGTCCACTATCAAGGAGAATTTTCAGCCAACGACTTAAGCAGCAATAAGACAAAGCCGTTTGCTATTACAGTCTGCCACAAAAAACAACAACACAACTCAACTGAACTTTAACTACAGCCGATCACCACATCAAAGCAACGTAAGTGTTATATTTCTTGCCACTATTTTTTTTGGTGTTTTGAAAAATCGGAAAAAGTGCCGCGAGTGTAGTCAAAATTTAAGTGCGGGAAGTGAATTAAAAAGTTAGTTTGTCCACTTGGATCTTTTTTTAACATAACCTCACTTTCACTGAGCCTTTCGATCTTTGTTTTTGTTTTTGTTCTCACTTTTTTTTGGTAATAAACTTGCACAATTTGTGCCATCGAAGGCCAGTAGGTAGGTAGGTAGAAGTGGCTGCCGCAAAGGCACACCTAGGCCAGTAATAAAAGGCCCGTTGTGATACCACCAAACACTAGGAAAGTCAGTCCCGGGGCCCGGCCATATGGAAAATCCCAGTGCTGTCGGGACTCTCCATATAGCCGAAACCCGGGACTGACACTCCTAACCGACACCGCTACCCCTCCTCGAACCATTTTGATAACTTGATGAAGGCCATCAAGTCCTTTATGTCTAGCTCCGCGACCTGGCTTAAGCTAACCAGGAAGGGAACTCCCAGAGAGCGCCTTCTCGCTCCGCTTAAGGCCGGGCAGTTGCTCCACCGTTTCCTCTTCCTCATCATCTTTGCAACTCCTGCAGCATCGTCGGTAGGGAACGCCTAGCCTTGCTGCGTGCCTACCAATAAGGCAGTGCCCGGTTAAAACACCTATTAATATGGAGATTTCCTTCCTTTTTAGGGCGTATATGTGTCTAGATCTTTTAAGATCGCATTTTGGCCAGGTTTGCTTGGATATCCGGCACCCTGGGGCTTGTAGCCATCTTTCGTTGGCTTCGCGGAGTGTATGCCCCTTCAGCATTAGCTTGCACGTGGCAAACGGCATACCTATGCGCTCTTTATCTTGAAGAATCTGCTTGGTCGTGCCCTGCCTGGCAAGTTCGTCTGCCCTACAGTTTCCCTCAATGTCCCTGTGTCCCGGGACCCATGTGAGGTTCACGCGGTTCTGTTGGGCCATCTCTTGAAGAGATCGACGACAGCTGAGCGTCAGTTCAGAGTTGAACGAGTAAGAGCCAAGGGATTTGATGGCCGCTTGGCTGTCGCTGAAAATACAGATATCCTGTCCGATGGTGCGTTCACCTATCCAAGTCACGGCGTCCATGATTGCTGAAACTTCAGCCTGGAAGACGCCGTCGGTGTATATAAAAGTGCCGCCATTAGTAGCGGGACACCGATCTATGTTCTCCCAGTCTTCCCTGCTGGGAATGTTTATTCTAAAACAACAATCTCCGACTGTTGTGGTCGCACACCGATCTGTGCTCAGAGGGAGAAAGCTGTAAGATCTTAGAATACAGGAGTGTCCAATAGTGCTTGCGCCCCAGACGGACGTTTCCCTTAGATGCACAGCCGATGCTGCTGCTGCCCGGTACCCTTCCAGATCGAGTGGCAAAAAGCCAAGAATGGCCTGGAGAGCTTCATTGGGCGTTGTTCTTAACGCCCCGCTTATACAGATCATGGTCGATCTGTGGACTTTCCCTAACAGATTTAGGTTTGTTGCCTTTCTTAGCGCAGGCCACCATACCACGACTCCATACAGCATAATTGGCTGGATTATCGCAGTGTAGATCCATCTGCAAATTTTGGGGCTGAGCCCCCTGAGGCGTTCCTCTTGTGACATAGCGTGAAAGATCAACTGTTCCCAGTGAAGAAACTATTTTCCTTCCCTTTAGTAGTTGATCAATTAGTCCAATAAGAGACCTATTTATGCCCAGGGTGAAGGTTAAAGCAGTGTTAATAGCCTACGGCCTTATATTGTTGAAAGCCCTTCGATGTCCAGAAAGGCCACGAGACAGTACTCCTTTTCATGCAATGATTTTTCAACAATAGAGACTAGGCTGTGGAGCGCAGTTTTCGTTGATTTACCTTTGGTGTATGCATGTTGATAGCTAGAAATAAGGTTGCTATCAATCAAGCTCCTGTAAGGACAATAATGGCGACCTGGTAACCGACGTACAAAGTGTACCTCAATTATGGAGGGAGCACTTCTCCTCACTGCTAAATTGCGAGGGAGACGTCGAACCCGATACCCCAATCCCTGACGATGGAAAAGTCGTCCCACCACCTGACTATGATGAAGTGAGGATAGCTATATCCCGGCTCAAAAACAACAAAGCGCCTGGAAAAGACGGACTACCCGCCGAGCTGTTCAAACGCGGAGGCGAAGAGCTGGTAAAAAGCATGCATCAGCTCTTATGCAGAATATGGTCAGACGAATGCATGCCTCCGGATTGGAATTTAAGTGTGCTTTGCCCAATCCACAAGAAAGGCGATCCCGCTAACCGCACCAACTATCGCGGAATTAGTCTTCTTAATATCGCATATAAGGTTCTTTCTAGCGTGTTGTGTGAAAGGCTGAAGCCCATCGTAGACAAACGGATTGGACCTTATCAGTGTGGCTTTAGACCTGGTAAGTCTACCATCGGTCAGATTTTCACGATACGCCAAATCCTGGAGAAGACCCATGATAAGAGAATCGACACTCACCATCTCTTTGTCGATTTTAAAGCCGCTTTTGACAGCGTAAAAAGGAGTTGCCTGTATGCCGCCATGTCTGAATTTGACTTCCCTGCAAAGCTTATACGGCTTTGTCAAATGACGTTGAGCAATACCAACAGCTCCGTCAGAATCGGGAAGGACCTCTCTGAGCCATTTGAAACCAAACGAGGCTTCAGACAGGGCGACTCCCCTTCGTGCGATTTCTTCAATCTGATGCTGGAGAAGATAATTCGAGCAGCAGAGCTAAACCGCAATGGTACAATCTTTTACAAGAGCGTGCAATTGCTGGCGTATGCCGATGATATTGATATCATTGGCCTTAACAACCGCGCCGTAAGCGCTGCCTTCTCTGGACTGGATAAGGAAGCGAAAAAAGTGGGTCTTGCCGTGAACGAGGACAAGACGAAGTATTTGCTGTCATCAAAGAAAGAATCGGCGCACCTGCGCCTTGGCAGCCATGTTACTGTTGATAGTTACAAATTTGAAACTGTGAGGGACTTCGTCTATTTGGGAACCAGTATCAACACCGAAAATAATATCAGTCTAGAAATCCAGCGGAGAATCACTCTTGCCCACAAGTGCTACTTTGGACTGAGTAGGCAATTGAGAAGTAAAGTCCTCTCTCGAAGAACAAAGATCACGCTCTATAAGTCTCTCATCATACCTGTTGTTGTTGTTGTAACGATGTGTAGTCCTGCCCAACGCGTATTTTTCCTTAACCTAATTGTCATCAATATCTTCTAACGGGAGTCCAAGGAAACTAGCAGTTTCAAAAAGATTGGACCAAAGAGAGATGGGTGTTAGAAGAGTGGGCTCAAATGAGCAAGAAAATAAGTGATTGGTATTGTGGGGGGACGAGCCGCATGCCGGACATACATTCGGCACATCAGGGTTCAGTCTAGATATGTAGGAGTTTAACCTACTACAATATCCAGAGCGTAATTGAGCCAGAGTGACCCTTGTCTCTCGAGGAAGATGACGCTCCTCTTCAGAAATGCCAGGTGTTGCGGCATGTAAGACATTGTTTAGCGGACAGAGCGCAGAGTAATGGCCAACAGACGTTGTATGGATATGCCCCAAAGCCTGTTTGTGCACCTGCAGATCAAACGGCGTTGTTATATAGTGACGGATCTCATCAAAATGTTTACGCAGATGCGACCTTATGGTCCTAGGAGGCGGAATGAGTTCAAGCAGTTGTCTACCGGGATGCTGTGGTTTACAGCAGTTCAGTAGGTACTGCTTGTTTAGCATTTCATTATGCTCCCTAACTGGAAGCATTTCCACCTCATTATGTATATGAGATATAGGTGACATAAGGACGCACCCCGTAGCGGTTCTGAGCGCGGTGTTTTGACAGGCCTGAAGCTGATTCCAGTGAACGTCTGCAAGCCCCGGCGACCATATCGGCGACGCATAGTTCAGGATTGGCCGACCAATTGCCTGGTACGTTACCAACAACGTTTCTTTGTCTTTACCCCAAGTACTGCCGGCTAGTGACTTGAGGATTTTGTTGCGGCTCTGTAATTTTGAGACAATTGCAGCTGAATGGGCAGCGAAAGTGTGCATGGTGTCAAAAGTCACTCCTAAAATTTTTGGGTGAGCGACAGTAGGTATTTTATGATCACCTACATAGATTTCTAATTCCATGCCAACCTGCGCCGTCCACGTCGTGAATAAGGTCGCCGAAGACTTTGTTGGCGACAATGTCAAGGTTCGGGCAGTGAAGAACTCGACTAGAGAGGGGAGATAACCATTTATTTTGGAGCACAGCTCATCAACGGAAGTACCAGTTGCCAATATCGTGCAATCGTCTGCGTAAGAAACAATCGTAACTTCTTCTGGCGGAGGAGGAAGCTTCGAAATATAGAAGTTAAACAATAACGGGGAGAGGACACCACCCTGTGGTACCCCTTGTTTTATCTTCCTGGCTTTAGATTTTTTGTTTCTAAATACAACAGACGACCGACGACCACTGAGATAATTGGCGGTCCAACGCTTTAGACAGGGGGGGAGTGACGAGTCTTCCAAATCAGCTACAAGTTGCCCATGATTTACTGTGTCAAAAGCTTGACTCAAATCAAGTGCAACTAGAACCGTCCTGTCATTAGGCCTATTTTGATTAAGACCGTCAGTTATCTGAGTGTTTATGACATTTAGAGCAGATGTTGTGCTCCTACCTTTCCTGAAGCCATGTTGGTGCTCGGCTAACATCAAGTGTGATGTGTAGAGCGGGAGTAGGACCGCCTCAAGTGTCTTTACTACTGGCGAGAGGAGTGATATCGGGCGATATGACTCCCCAACGTTAGCTGGCTTGCCAGGCTTTAGTAGTGGGATCACAGTTGCCTGCTTCCATTTGTCGGGTATGACAGCTGTGATCAGAGACAAATTGAAGACGGCCGTTAAATATTTGACTCCCGCTAGGCCGATGTGTTTTAGATGCACCATGGCTATGCCATCAGGGCCGATGGCTTTGGAGTTTTTGGCCTTCCGGATGGCCTCTTGAACCTCTGTAGCGGTGATGGGAACGGGGGCATAGTTTTTGTGTTTATGCGCACGCCTGAAGATTCCACGTCTAGCCCTGTCTTGCGCAGGGTGTGGGACATATTGTCGACAAAAAGCCTGTGCGCATTTCCTGGGGTCATTTATTGTCTTGTCACCAAAGGTGATGTCGACATTTTTTGGTGGACCCGAAGGATTCGACAAGGACTTGACGGTGGACCATAATTTCCCAACACCGGTAGAGAGGTTACAAGACCTGAGGTGCTCCTCCCATTTGGTTTGTTTGTGTTCGTTAACCAGCCTTCTGATTTCCACGTTGAGATCACCGATCTGTGGGTCAGATGGATCGATGTTGCGTATGAGGTCACGTTCGTTGGCCAAGGCTGCGGCCTCAGCTGGGAAGTTAGGCCTAATATCTTTTATCCTACCAGCTGGTATGAAACGGGCTGTAGCCTTTTTAATGACCTCACGTATGTTACGCTCGCCAACGTGTACGTCAGTGGGAATGGGAAGATCACCAAAGGAGCTCTCCGTGAATTCCAAAAAGCCGACCCAATTGGCCTTTTTGAAATTCACGTAAGTTCGTTTCTCCGACGTGATAAAATCCGTGGCACGATCGACAGACAGGATGATAGACAGGTGGTCGGATGACAGGGCCACCATAGGTTGCCAGTTGATGCTGTTAATTAACCCCGGGCTAACAATAGTTAGGTCCGGGGAGCTACTGCAGTTAACAGCCATCCTAGTTGAGGAGTCTCCGTTCACAGTACAGAAAGAGGAGTTATCAATTTGCTCGGCTAATTCCCGTCCTCTGCCGTCCACCGAAAGGTGTGAATGCCACATATCATGATGGGCATTAAAATCGCCCATGATGATACGGTTATCGCCACAAAGAAACGCCCTAAGGTCAGGACGATAACTTCTGGGGCAGCAGGTGACGGGAGGAATGTATATATTGATTAGCTCGAGATCAACGCCACCAGCTTGTATAACTATACCTTGACACTCTAAAGGTAATTCACTTTGGTCAGTGTTGATATCAAATTCCCTATACTGCACCGTATGGTGTACAAGGAACGCGAGACCACCTCCGCCGTCTGTACGATCATGCCGGAGTACGTGGTAGCCTCCACTCGCTCGGAGATTCGAGTGGGGGCCAAGTTTTGTCTCCTGGATTGCAGCAATTTTGATTTTATGTAGCTGCATAAATGTGGTTATCTCCACTATCTTGCCGGTCAAGCCGTTGCAGTTAAATTGCAACAATTTAAATTGCGAAGGAGAGGCAATGGCCACTCTGGGAGTTAAAGACTGATGTGTTCGCCTAGATGGTGGTAGGTTATGTCGCGATATTGATCTCCGTTGCAGTCCTGAAGCCGGCGGAATTCGTTCACTATTAGATGAGTGTACATCCGTCGGCGTTGAGGGCTGCACAACTCGACAGCAAGGCGCGACAAACACATCAGTCCAGAGATTTCTGTTTGCGAGCCCAGAACATATGCGTAGGTGACACAGGCCTAGGCAGGAGTTGCACTTGACCGATGCCACAGACGCATATATCCTGTGCCGACATACAGTGCACGAAGAGTGAGGGACCAGAAGTTGATGGACTTGACTTTCATTCGTGCTAGTGCCGGAAGAAGTTATTAAAGAGTTTAGAGACGGGGGCTGAAGCTCAGTAGTGCTACAAGCATCAACTGATGTGCTACGAAGAAAGTAGCCATGAGTGGGTGCTTGTGCTGTTGATGCACTAGGAAGTAAGCTACAGCCGGGAACACATATATTCTGCTGGGCAATATAATTATTGCAGGTCGTGGAGACTTGATTATTATTAGAGGGCGATAAAGCAACATATGAGCGTCGCTTGCCTCGGGACGTCCTACGACGTGAACAGCAGGGCGCCACAAAATTTTTATAGAAACTAATGGGCCGATGTGTTTTCGGATCTAGTCCGGAGCAACTAGATTTGTGCAACCAACCTTTGCATGATGCACACTGTACTGAGTGTGATCGTCTTGTATATATTTTCTTCCGACAAACGCAGCAGAACCATTCTCTTGGGCCAGGATTTGGCTCAATGCCAGCCCGGATCAAGAGAATAAGGAACAGCCGTGCTGCAAGGGGCTGTTCCGGGGATGACAATAGGTGAGGGAATCGTGACGCGTTAGACAGGGTCACTTCGAAATGTATTGCTCTTGGCCGAGTCATTATAAAAAAACAACCCGGGTCGTTTCGGTACGAAGAGTATTGTACAGGTACAAATACCGTTCTCGCAGAACCGGCAATACCTGAAACGCATCATACCTGTCCTGATGTATGGCTCAGATTCATGGACAATGTCAAGAGAAGATGAGATGGCCCTTGGAGTATTTGAGAGAAAAGTTCTCCGGAAGATTTATGGTCCTTCCCGTGATGCCAACGGCGAGTATAGAAGGAAATTTAACGATGAGCTGTACGAGCTCTACGCAGATCTGACCATAGTCCAGCGAATTAAAGCCCAAAGACTCCGCTGGCTGGGCCATGTTATGCGAATGGACAAAGAAGCTCCAGCACAGAATGTTTTCCTATCGTCGCCTGAATTCGGCAGCAGAGGAAGGGGGAGGCCTCGACTGAGATGGAAACAACAGGTGGAGGATGACTTGAACTCCCTTGGGGTTTCCAATTGGCGTCCGTTATCGCTAAAAAGGAATGACTGGCGTGCTTTGATACGAAACGGCCAAAATCGCTTAGGCGGTTAAGCGCCAATAAATGATGATGATGATCAATAGTAGAGGAGAGATAATCGCTAATTATCCTCTCGAAGGTTTTAAGTGCAAAAGACGAGAGACTGATCGGTCTGTAGTCTTTAGGCTCATAGTGTGAGGCCTTCCCAGCCTTTGGAATAAAGACTACCGTGGCGCTTCTCCAGGAGCACGGAATGTAATTAAGAGCCAGGCAGGCTGAATAGAGAACTACCAGCCATTTAGCTGATACTTCCAGCGTGTTTATGAGTTGTGCGGGGAAAATCCCGTCTGGCCCAGCTGCCTTGAACGGCTCAAAGCTTTTGATTGCCCACCTTACCCTTTCCTCCGTAATGGGTATGTTTACCGCCAGGTTTGTTGCAGATGCTACAGGTGCATCATACAAGTTCCCCGGAAAGTGTGTGTTCAGGAGCAGCTCCAGGGTTTCCCCTTCCGTGCTGGTCCAAGATCCGTCAGGCTTCCGTAAATAGCTAATGGCTGTTTGAGTTTTTGATAGCACTCGCTGTCGATAGTCTCGCTGTATCATCGACTTTTTCGACCCCGGTGCAGAAATTTCTCCACGAAGTTCTCTTCGCTTGCCTTAGAGCCTTTTTATAGGCTCATGCTTCCTGCATGATATACGGAACGAATCCAGGTCGTAAGACCACCAGTGGGGTCTATGTTTGCTGCGTGGTTTTGGTACTGGACAAGCCTGCTCTAGCGCATTTGAGAGCGCCGTTGTAAAGGTCGTTACCAGATCATCCAGTTCTCCCACTGATGAGGGGGCTTGTGGAGGTAATACTGGTAGGTCCCTAGCTAATATTTGGTTATGTAGCTGCCAGTTAGTGTTGCGTGGATTTCGTTTCATAACTGGCTGCTCAACAATAAAGTCTAACAAAATTTCTATGTACCGATGGTCAGAAAATGAATGCTCATCAAGAACACGCCATTTTCTGACCCACTCATAAGCGCCTTCGCTACAAACAGTGAGGTCTATAACCTCCCTACGAGCTTTAGTTATAAAAGTAGGCTCGTTACCCACGTTGCAAACCACCAGGTTAGTTGTTAGTAGGTAGTCAAACAGAGACTCGCCCCTAGCGTTAATATCGGAGCTTCCCCACTGGACGTGATGAGCATTAGCGTCAGCTCCAATAATAAGATGGCCCGTACAGAAATTATACACCAGATCTTTCACCTCCTTTTGTGGAGGAGGTTCTTCGACGTCATAGGGCATATAGACCGACGCCATCGTTAGGCTGGTGCTGCCGACTGTTAAGCTGGCAGCTGTAACGTCACCATTTGAGTAGTTGGGTAATAGAAAGGTGTTTAGCTCAGACTTTACCAAAATACAGGTTCTGACCTTGCCCTCATCATTGGCTTGGATGAGCTTGTACCCCTTAGTCCCCAATCCACAGATCCTAGAGCTATTGACCCAGGGCTCTTGGATAAGGACCACGTCTACGTCGCCTTTAGAAAGACGACTGCTTAAAACAGCCGAGGCTGCTTTAGATTTGTGCAGATTTATCTGAAGCACCACCAACATGAGAGAGCTCAGACTTCCCTGCCGCCAGCGTGTCGTCGAGGTCTGGCCTGTTCCGGGGGCTGTCTCTCAACGAGGAGTTGTTCAGAGCACCTGCACGATTTGGCGTGGCGGGAACCCTGCTGTCTGAAGCAGCATCAACGTTAGTGTGCTCAGGTTTAGCCACGATCGTGGCGTCGAGGCCTTCTTCGTCAAGCAGGCTTTCTTCTATCGCCGAGTTGTTCGCAGCACCATCGCAATTAGACGTGGCGGATAACATACTTTCCGCGTCTGTCTGGTTCCCCTTCCGATGCTTCGATCTCCGAGTCCTCCGGAGCGTCCGGAATAGCAGCGCGCTGTGCATCGCCACGGTATACGTGGATCACGATCTGACCCAAGCCGTAATGCACTCGTCCGTTGCACCGTTTAAGGGGCTCGAGCGCCTCCTTATTCAGAGTGATAACCACCTGTCTATTGGGCCCAACCACATCATCGACCATTTTGACGCCCCAATCCTGCGTCGGGAGAGACGGATTCCAGACCTGCAGCATCTCAAGAATATTGTCGGGTTCTGCAGGGACGGCAGGAATCCATGCCCTTGCCCTTGGCCGAGCAGGAATGTCCTTCCAGTCGACGACATCAAGTCTTGCCCCTGGGTAGACTTCACCCAGTCTTGCAACTGCTGCCTTATACAGTGCGACAGTTCTTGCATCCTCGCACGCGAATATTTTGATCTGACCTTGGTGCCAGCCCGCGTCAGTACCTCGCGGCGGACTACCCGGAGACTCACGCATTAAGTCGATGAGGGCCCTGCCCATTTCATTCCGGACATACAGCCACCGGTCTTTGGGGATGGACCAACGGTCGTTAACTCGGTCAATGAAACCTATAAGGATTCTGTCCTTGGTTACTTCAGCAAAGCTGGGTTTTCCCACTACGGGGTTGAGCTGATGCCGCTTCGGATGGGGGTCTACCTCTCCGACCGATCTCTGGCGTTTGAAGGGATTACCGTTCACCCTCTTAGGCACATAGGGCCTCTGGAAATTTGGTATCAGAGCTTTCGCTTCCTCCACCATCTTCCTTTCTTCCGGCGACAGCTTCTCCTGCGATGCTCCCTCATATTTTTTAAGGATCCTTGCGGCCTTTCTTTTATCCCAGTACGCAAAGCGTCGGGGAGATGCCTCTTGGGGGGGATTCAGACTCGTAGTTGCCATCGCGGTCTCTCCCTTTGCGGCGTCGTCCTTCTCTTTCGAAATTCTGAAACCAGGTCGTGAGACCATTGCCCCAGATGTGAAGAGATTGGGTTTCGTACCAGCGCTTGATGGAAGTTTAGCTTCCGCCGTTTTCTGCTTGACTGCGTAGGCAGCCGCACTACTGCTTGCTCCCATCAAGTCACTCTTACTTGATAGCAGTTTGGGGGATGACTGACCCGTAGTTTCCATCTCTGTCGGCCTCCCAGTTAACTTTGAGGCGGAGTTTGTCCTCCGGCGTTGTGTTTTCGCTTGCTCCAGCATAGTTCTTCTCTGCTGCGGAGTAAACGAAGTCGTTAATTGCTTTGTATTTTGTGTGTTCTTCATCTTGTTCGTACGACCCCTCGCCGGACAAGGCCAGCTTAGGGTCAAGGGTAGTGTAAGGGGAAGTGTGTCGTCCGCCGCGGCAGAGCCCCATACCGCGGTAAGACCATAGTTACTCCCTGAGGCGGCCCGGTATCAGTGAGGCTCCGTTCGACTACAGCCACGATTTGCTCCCGGCTGCAAACGTCCAATGGGCACGGTATCGCATAACACCCTGGATTGGGAGGGAAAAGTTTTGCACATTTATATAGCGAGCCGCTTGCTTCAAGACAGACGTCCGCTTACAGCCGCACCTCATGGTGTACAGACGCTGCGAAAAAGACCCCGGTTAGCCCTTAAACCAAGTATGTCAGAGTGGCCCCACCGGGGCTCCCTCTCTTTCTGCCGCGAGCCTAGGTAGCTCAACGTTGCCCAGAGTGTACGAACGAGGACGCAAGAGTCGGGATTGAGCGCGGTCACTCAGCAACCACACCCCATTACAGGCCAGTAAATCAGGTCATTTCTTTAAATATCGTTAAATCACTTTTAATTCACTTGGTCGCCCGTTTTGATACACCGCGCACTTTTAATTTAAATTTGATTGCGAAAGATCACCAAATCATTTTCAACATAACCCTATATATATATACGTGTGTGGGTGGCGAGTAAGTCACAGTGTTTTTGTTATTATTTTCTTGCACAGACAATACGGCCAAGTGTGCAATAATAAGAACGTTAGATATTTTAATAAAATAAATCGATATTTTAATAAATAAAACATCGTAAACGACGAATATTGTTCTAACAACCGTTTTTAGTGAATTTGTGTTTGGAAAGTTATTTGGATTTTTAGTTTCCCTGGGGCAATCTCTGAAGTCTCACACATTCAGCCTTGATTTATCTCCCTCTTTTCTCTGTCTATCTAAAACCCACACCCAGTTGAGATAAAAATGGATAACTTCATCAGATTAGCTGATAACATCACTGAGTTCGAGTCTGACTACAATGGAGCAGATGTGGCCACTCACTCCAAACACACACTAAGTCTGCAACAAGACGACTTAAAAGCTATGTGGAAGAAAGCCAAAGCGGCGTATGATGAGCTAATGGGCTCAAATAAGTTAGACTCCGACGACATAGCTTCTGTAAAAAAGAAGTACAAAAACACATACGCAACTTACTTACGCTGCATGTCAAACATGGCTACACGCCAAGAGACATTTACCAAACCCGAAAAATCCCCCGTAGAACCATCTGAACGTGAACATAGTATCCGCCTGCCTCCATGCGATACTGAGGTGTTCAAGGGCGATTATCTGTCATGGCCAACATTTAGGGATATGTTCACGGCCATATATATTCTCAACAAACGCCTAACACCCGTTGAGAAATTATTTCATCTCGTCAATAAGACAAAAGGGGAAGCGAGGGATATAGTAGAAAAAAGTCCACTCACGAATGAGGGATTCGATACAGCCTGGAAAAATTTATGCGAGAGATACGAAAATAAACGTATCCTAGTGAACTCGCAGTTACAAATATTGTTCAATTTAGAGAAGGTAGAGAGTGAGTGTGGTAGCGCGATTAAAACCCTGCAACGTCGAATTGGGACGCAATCATTGCTTATCTGTGCTCGACAAAGTTGCCAGAAAGTACGCTGAGTCTATGGGAACAAAGCATAGACCATAAAGTAGAAATAACCAAATGGGAAGATATGGACAAATTCTTGTCACATCTGTTCCAGACACTCGAAACAGTGTCTGGGTTTGTGGGGAGTGCAAGTTCGCAAGGCCAAAAACCGCAAACGGCGAAAAAGGCGAACGAAACCCCTACAAAAAGGCTTGGAACGTATCAAGCAGAGGCCACAAAAGTGCTGTGTACCAAATGTAGATCTAATCGCCATAGATTACGATCATGCCCCAGTTTTTTGAAATTAACACCGGAAGAGCGAGTTAATTATATAAAAACCAGCCAGGGGTGTCTGAACTGCCTATCCCCAGCACATACCGTGACAAAGTGCCCAAGCTCATACGACTGCAGCAAGTGCCACTCTCGTCACAATACACTCCTACATTTGGAAAAGCGTCAGAACCAGAAAACAAACGCCACCCAGTTCAATATGGATCATGGTGCTTCCACTTCTACGCAAGCACAAGGGAGACAGCTAGAGTAACCATTCGTCATAATGGTACTGACTTCTCAGCAAGAGCTCTGATAGATTCTGGTTCAGAGTGTTCCTTTATGACAGAACGACTGAAACGCAGAATAAATTTACCGGCAAAGAAAATGGATGCCCGTGTATCGGGTATAACGAATGCCGTGTCGGCCCAAGTCAAGGAGGCATCCAACATTGAACTGCGTTCAACAGTAGACCCGGACAGCTTGACAACTTCAGTGTTAATTCTTGCGAAACTAACTGGAAATCTGCCATCCTGCCATGTCGACGCTATGACTATGCAGACTTTTCCAGATTTAGTTTTGGCAGACAAACGTTTCTATGTCAACGAGGAAGTTGACATAATACTCGGCGGAGATGTATATCCGCAAATAATACTAAGTGGGCTAAAGAAGAATGTCTTCAATACACTATTGGCCCAAGAAACGGTATTCGGTTGGATACTCACCGGCCACGTAGATTCATCGAGTCCAACAAACAACATAGTGTCCTTTTACAGCGAAATCGCTTTGGACAAACAACTCACAGCGTTCTGGGAGTTGGAAAATCTGCCTAGACGAAAAGGCCCAAACGCAGATGACAAATACTGCGAGAAACTATACAAAGAAACTACGCATAGAAACGAGGATGGGAGATATGTAGTCTCGCGACCATTCAGACAGGAGTACCCAGATAAGCTGAATATAGGAGGGTCTCTTAGGAGGGCGTGTTCGCAATTTTGTAGGAATGAGACACGGTTAGCAAAGGACCCAGAATTAGGGAAAGAGTATACCAGGATCCTGTCTGAATACGAAACATTAGGACATATGCAGAAAATTAATACCAGGATACCATCCGATTCAGCTGATAACTATTTTTTGCCCCATCACGCCGTAGTAAAGGCGGTGTCTACCACCACCAAGGTGCGGGCCGTTTTTAACGCCTCAAGCCCAACGGCAAACGGCACAAGTCTAAACGACATTCTCCTGCCAGGCCCAGTGCTTCAAGCAGATCTCCCAGTCCTTATACTGCGTTGGAGATTATATCGATATGTCTTCAATGGTGACATCGAGAAGATGTATAGACAAATTTGGATGAACGAAAATCATTCCAAATTTCAACGAATAGTTTACCGCACATCACCACAAGAACCAATAGGTCTTTATGAGTTAAAGACGGTCACGTTTGGGGTTAATTGCGCACCGTATCTTGCAATACGAACCCTTTTGCAACTAGCCGATGACGTAGAAACATCATTCCCAACAGCATCGAATGTACTAAGGGAGGGGATGTACGTGGATGATGTATTAGCGGGGGGGCATACACTCGCATCGGCCATTCATGCGAGAGATGAAATTCGACAGGTCTTACACTCCGCTGGATTCCCACTTCGGAAATGGCCATCGAATTCCGAGGAGATTCTCAACGACATCCCAAGGGCGGATCGGCTGACCGAGGACTTCCTGGCGTTCGAAGACACCAGCACCGTTAAGGCTTTGGGCATTAGATGGAATGCTCATTCTGACCTCTTTTATTTTAAGGCAGGGTCACTGGACGAATGTGAACAGCTCACGAAACGAGCAATACTATCCGCCATCGCCAAGCTGTTCGACCCTTTAGGATGGCTTGCACCAATGGTCATTGTGGCCAAAATACTGATGCAGAATATCCGGTTGGAGGGCAACGATTGGGATGAGCCAGTCTCGTCCAACACTTTGGAACGATGGGGGAATTTTAAAAGGGACTACAAGGAAATCGATAACATCAGGATACCCCGATGGGTAAATTTTTCACCAGAAGATGAGGTCGAAATCCATGGGTTTTGTGACGCGTCGGAAAAAGCATACGCTGCAGAGTAAAAAGAGACGACCAGATTATCGTCAATCTTCTTCTAGCCAAAACCAGAGTATCGCCGGTGAAAACAATTTCACTGCCGCGCTTGGCGCCGGCTAGCGGACAAGTGATCGACATGAAGAAATCAAAAAAAAGGAAATGGAACACACAGGGTGCCTCAGTTGGGCTTAGTTATGTAAAGCGGCAACCAGTCGGCAGCAACGTGTCGCCGGACTTAATTGCCACAAGGGAAGGCAGCAACGTGTCGCCGGACATAATTGCCACAAGAGACGGAAAAACGTTCGGATAACGTTTGATATAGGACCAGATAGTAGGAAATATCGAGTTCCAGTTAAAAAATAATTAATCTCAAGTTCATCCTTATGTCGTCACTTCGGCTATTCGCCACCCTCCTCCCACGTATGTATATGGGCAACCATATGCATAATTCAAACCTATTTTTTCTTTCTCTTTTTTCTTCGGTCTTCTGCAGCATGACTCGGCATGCTTCCCTTCGTCTCCGCGCCGCACGTATGGCCGCCCGGTACCCAAAACCATGCCCCCTCTGCGGTGAAAGCCACCCCCTCCGGGCATATGACCGGTATCACGGGATGGCACCCTTAGACCGGCTACAGGAGGTTATCCGGGCGGGATACTGTGGCAATTGTTTGTCAATGGTGCATAGGACGAAGGATTGTACCAGCGACGCCAGGTGCCGACGATGTGGTGGCAACCACCACACCACGCTGCACCTTCCAACGGACGACCAGTCGTGCCAACCGATCGTCGAGAAGAGTTGGGCGCAGCAAGTCGCAGAAGCAGAGATGGAAGAAGCCGCGTGGCGAGCCGAACAATCGAGGGAAAGGAGAGAGGAAGAGATACACGAAGAGGTGTTGTCCATCGAAGCATCGGAGTCAGCGCTGTCACCGGAAGACGGCGAAATCATCGAGCCGGTATCGGAACCACGGCCGTTCCGACCAGCACAAGGTATATCGGACCCGCGGCGGTTCCGACCCCTGTTAGCCCACGAGCGGCGTCAACCAAACCAACGTGACAACCGTCTTCCATCTCGCCACGCTCATCGCAACAGCCGCAAGCGAAGACTGGCCACTCAGCCGAGCCAGCTCCGCAACCACCCCACGAACCGGGAAGCAGAACCTCGTAGACTGTCCCCTCAGCCGCGCCAGCTACGAACCAGCGACGACCATCATCGTGAACAAAGATTCGACGAGCGTAGACTGGCCACTCAGCCGTGCCAGCTATGCACCAGCCCGATTACGAGCCAACAACCCGCCCACCGAGATGGCAGACTGGCCCTCCAGCCGCGCCAGCTGCCAGCCATTCGAGGATTCCGTGACGGAGCCAACGGAGCTCTCGCCAGAGTGGGACCACCGCTGCGCCCCATGACTACCCTTGCGCCAACGGCGGTTGTGAAACTAGAAGCCGGGGGGGGGGGGGGCCGATCCAACTGATTCTCGGCGGCGACGTCTATGCCGACGTCGTAAACCCAAGCACGTTGCCACCGTCGTTTGGGTCCCTGTTGGCTCAAGGCACCATTTTTGGGTGGGTGCTTTCAGGGGCTACTAGTATGTAAGTTTAAGTTTAATTCTAGCTTTAAGACTACGTTTTAATAAAAAAAATATAAAAAAATTTTCTCTCAAGTACGGCACACCTGGCAAGAAATATACCACTTCTATTTTTCAAGTCTCTTGTATCTATTTAACAGCTAAGTACGACACGGCCAAACTACCGGTGGTGACAGACCTCAACCTCAGGAGGTGGCTCGAAGGAGGAAAGTGGGCAGAGTGCTACCCAGCACCCCACGATAGGTTTAATGTCACTTCCCAAGCACCCACACACCCACCTGTACGTATGCATGATTATTCATGTTTTGTCAGCACACTTATATGTGCAGGTGGGTGTGCATGTGTTGGTTCACCTCCCCTTAAAACCGGAGGATGATTTTAGGTTCAACGGTTGTCAACGACTTGACAACCGTCTATTCTTTCAGCAACCGAGTACGGATTCAGAGATCAGCGCAGCCCCAGGATTTTCCCCACGCCATAATTAAGGTATCCTAAATCACTTTGTTAACACCATTTTCCGTACAATAAACTGCCAGATTATAACGAGAATTCTCGTCTCTATCTTTTCATTTCCTCCTCCAAAATAATCCGACCGCGGTGTTCTGAGCCACGGCCGCAAAAGAAGAACCCCGTCGTCGAATTTACAATGGTAAATAAGTTTATCTAAATTTAAACGAGGTTTAACAACTTTTTTAATTTTTTTTACACGCTCGACATTCTTTTTGTTTTTTCGCACACCGGTCTCTGAGTGTATTTTTTCTATGGTTGATTCAACTTAAATCATTTCTTTTTATACCTTTCATGAACATGAAATGGTATTATAACTTTGGTCCGATGTTTGTAAGTATGAGAAGAAGAAGAGATAGACCCATCAATAAGTATACCGAAATAATCAGGATGACGAGATGAGTTGATTTAGCCATGTCCGTCTGTCCGTCTGTCTGTCTGTTTGAACGCAAACTAGTCCCTCAGTTTTTGAGATATTTGGCTGAAATTTTGTATGCGGCCACCATTTTCCAATATAGGAATCATTTGTCGGAACAGCAAGATCGGACCGATATTTCATATAGCTCCCATACAATCGATTGTTCCGGTAAACGGATTTTGGGCTATAACTCCTGTAATTAAAGAGGTAGGAACGTGAAATTTTGTAAGTATAGCTATTTTTATATGTGAAATATCGATGTTGAAAATCATTAGGTTAGGTTCAAGTGGCTGCCGCAGAGGCACACTTAGGCCAGTTTTGAAAGGCCCGTTGTGATACCACCAACACAAGGAAAGTCAGTCCCGGGACCCAGCCATATGGAAAATCCCTGAGTTGTTGGGATTTTCCACATAGCAGAATCCCGGGACTGACACTGCTAAACCGACACCGTTACTCCTCCTCGAACCACTTAGATGACTTTATGAAGCCCATCAAGTCCTTTATGTCGCTTAAAGCCGGACAGTTGCAGATGAGGTGCTCCACTGTTTCCTCCTCCTCATCAAAACTCCTGCAGCATCGTCGGTAGGGCACACCTAGCCTTTCCGCATGCCTACCAATGAGGCAGTGACCGGTTAATACCCCTATCAATATGCAGATTTCCCTCCTAGTTAGGGCATAAATGCGTCTAGACCTTTTAAGATCCCATTTTGGCCAGGTTTGTTTCGATATGCGACACCCTGGGGATTGCAGCCATCTTTCGTTGGCTTGACGGAGTGTGGGCTCCTTCAGCATTAGTTTGCATGTGGCAAACGGCATACCTAAGCGCTCTTTATCCTGAAGAACCTGCTTGGTCGTGCCCTGCCTGGCAAGCTCGTCTGCCTTACAGTTTCCCTCAATGTCCCTATGTCCCGGGACCCATATGAGGTTTACGCGGTTCTGTTGGGCCATCTCCTGAAGAGATCGACGACAGCTGAGCGTCAGTTCAGAGTTGAACGTGTATGAGCCAAGGGATTTGATGGCCGCTTGGCTATCGCTGAAAATAGCGATATCTTCTCCGATAACACGTTTGCTTAACCAGGCCGCGGCGTCCAGGATTGCCGAGACTTCTGCCTGGAAGACGCTACAATGATCAGGTAGTCTGAAGGAGAGCTCAAGGTCCAAATCCCTTGAATAAACTCCTCCTCCAACTCTGCTGTCCAACTTCGAGCCGTCGGTGTATATGGAAGTGCCACCATTTGTTTCGGGACACGAATCCGTCCTCTCCCAGTCTTCTCTGCTGGGAATGTTTATTTTGAAACAGCTATCCCCGACTGTAGTAGTCGCACAACGATCTGTGCTTAGAGGGAGAAAGCTGTAAGATTCCAGAATACTGGAGTGTCCAATAGTACCCGCAGCCCAACTGGAGGTTTCTCTTAGGCGCAGAGCTGATGCCGCCGCTGACCGAAACCCTTCCAGATCAAGTGGCAAAATGCCCAGAATGACCTGGAGGGCTTCGTTGGGCGTTGTCCTTAGCGCACCGCTTATACAGATCATATTGGATCTATGGACTTTCCGCAACAGATTCAGGTATGTTGCCTTGCTCAGCGCAGGCCACCATACTACGACTCCATAAAGCATGATTGGGCGAATGATGGCCGTGTAGATCCAACTGCATACTGTAGGGCTGAGCCCCCATTTTTTGCCAATGGCTCTTTTGCATGTGATGCGATGCAAGCTTTCTTCTGGCGCTGAAGAACATTCTCCTTCCAATTCAATTTCCTGTCCAGAACTATGCCTAGAAACTTGCCCTTATCCGACAAGCCCAGGCGCGTGCCATCTAGTTCTGGTAGGCTTAGTGGCGGTATTTTGTACCGGTTGGTGAAGAGGACAAGTTCCACCTTCCCTGGGTTGATACTAAGTCCGCAGCGAGAGGAGCACGTCGAAACTTCTCGCAGTGCTACTTGCATCAGGTCACACAGAGTTTGTGGGAACTTGCCTCTGAATGCAATAGCTAAATCCTCTGCGTATGCCACTATCTTCCCGCCCCCCCAGCTTGTGTCACGTAGCAACGAGTTGACTGTGAGGTTCCATAAAAGCGGGGAAAGAACACCACCCTGGGGTGTTCCCCTTGTGACATAACGTGATAACGCAACCGTACCAAGTGAAGAAGCTATTTTCCTTCCCCTTAAAAGTTGGTCAATTAAATCAGTTAGAGGTCTATCTACGCCCAGATTAGTTAGAGCGGAGTTGATAGCCTCCGGGCTTATATTGTTGAAAGCCCCCTCAATGTCTAGGAGGGCCACGAGACAGTAGTCCTTTTCACACAGCGATTTCTCAATGACAGACACTAGGCTGTGCAGAGCGGTTTCTGTCGATTTACCCTTGGTGTATGCATGCTGATAGCTAGAGATAAGGTTGCTATCAATAGTCGTTAAGAGGTAGTCGCTTAGTATCCTCTCAAAGGTTTTTAGTACAAAGGACGAGAGACTGATCGGTCTGTAGTCTTTTGGCTCGTAGTGGGATGCCTTCCCAGCCTTAGGGATAAACACTACCGTGGCGCTTCTCCAGGAGCCCGGAATGTGGTTGAGAGCCAGGCAGGCTGTGAAGAGAAATACCAGCCATTTAGCTGATGTCTCCAACGTGTTTATAAGTTGCGCGGGGATAATCCCGTCCGGCCCGGCAGCCTTATACGGTTCAAAGCTCTTAACTGCCCACCTTACTCTTTCCTCAGTGATGGGTATATTTACTGCCAGGTTTGTTGCAGGTGCTAGTGGTGCATCATGCAGATTCCCCGGAAAATGTGTATTCAAGAGCAGCTCAAGGGTTTCCTCTTCCGTGCTGGTCCAGGATCCGTCAGGTTTTCGCAAATAGCTGTGTCGTCGACCTTTTCGACGCCAGTGCAGAAATTTCTCCACGAGGTTCTCTTCGCCTGTCTCAGAGCTTTTTTGTAGGCCCTTAGTTTAGCTTTATATTCGCGCCAATGAGGCTCAGAGCCGAAGCTCTTGGCCTTGTTAAATTGTTTCCGGCATGATATTCGGAGCGAGTCCAAATCGTAGGACCACCAATGTGGCCTGTGTTTACCGCGTGGTTTTGGCACTGGACAAGCCTGTCCTAGAGCATTTGAGAGCGCCGATGTAAATGTAGTAACAAGATCCTCCAGCTCCTCTACTGATGAGGGGGCTTGTGAGGGCAGTACTGGTAGGTCTCTGTCTAATATTTCATTGTGTAACTGCCAATCAGTGTTACGTGGATTGCTCTTCATGATTGGTTGTTCTACAATAAAGTCTAAAACCATTTCTATGTAACGGTGGTTGGAGAAAGAATGTTCTTGCAGAACCCGCCATTTTCTGAACCACTCATAAGCGCCTTCACTACAGATAGTGAGGTCTATGACCTCCCTGCGGGTCTTAGTGATAAAAGTAGGCTCATTACCCACGTTGCAAATCACCAGGTTGGTTGTTAAGAGGTAATCAAACAGAGACTCGCCCCTGGCATTGATGTCGGAGCTCCCCCATTGGACATGGTGAGCATTAGCGTCCGCTCCAATAATAAGATTACCCGTGCAGAAATTTGACACCAGGTCTTTCACCTCCGTTTGTGGTGGGGGTTCTTCGGCGTCGTAGGGCATATAGACCGACGCCACCGTCAGGCGGGTGCTGTCGACCGTTAGACTGATAGCGGTAATATCACCATTGGTGTAGTTAGGTAGGAGAAAGGAGTTCAACTCAGACTTGACCAAAATACACGTTCTGACTTTGCTCTCCTCGCTGGCTCGAATGAGCTTGAAGCCCTTAGTCCCCAATCCGCAGATTCTCGAGCTATTGACCCAGGGTTCTTGGATGAGGACCACATCCACGTCGCCTTTAGAAAGACGACTACTTAAAGCAGCCGAAGCTACTTTAGATTTGTGCAGATTAACGGTTTGTACAGTGCTACGGTTTTTGCATCCTCACATGCGAGTAATTTAATCTGACCCTGGTGCCAACCCGCATCCGTTACTTGCGCCGAACTACCCGGAAACTCTGGAGCAACATTGAGAAGAATGTTGCCGAGTTCATTTCGCACGTAACGCCACCGGTCCTTAGGGATGGCCAGACGGTCATTGCCTCGGTCAAGGACGCCTATAAGGATCCTGTCCTTGGTTACCTCAGCAAAGCTTAGTTTGCCCGCTCCAGGGGTATTCTGATGCCGCTTGGGAGGGGGATTTAACTCCAGGTCCGATCTCTGGCGCTTGAAAGGGTTAACTTTTAACCTCTTTGGCATGTACGAATTTTGGAAATCCGGTATCACAGCTTTCGCTAGCTCTACCGATTTACTGGAATTCGGCGACAGCGATTCCTGCGGTACCCCTTCATACCTCTTCAGGATCTTTGCAGCCAATCTTTTCTCGTGGTATGTGAAGCGGCGGGGAGATGTCTCCTGGGAGTGCGGACCCGTAGTTGCCATCGCGGTCGCTCTCCTTGCCGAAATCTCAGTTGCAGCTTCCTTCTCCTTCGAAACTCCGAGGCCAGGTCGTGAGACCGCTGCCACAGACGTAAAGATACTGGTTTTCATATCAGCGGTTGATGGGAGTTTAGCATCCGCCGTTGTCCGCTTAGTTGCGTTGGCAACCGCGCTGGTGCTAGCTCCCATCAAGTCAATCTTAGTCGATAGAGGGTTGGTTGACCGACTCGTAGTTGCCATCGCTGTCGATCCCCCCCTTGATTGTGGAACGGAGGTTGTCCGCCGGCGTTGTTGTTGCTTTCTCGCCTGTTCCTCCATAGCTCTCCTTTGCTGAGGAGTGAAATTTGGCGTTGTTTGTTTTTTAGGTTTATCGTTTTTATTTGGGTTATTTGAGTTCATATTGTTCGTACGACCCGTCGCCGGACAAGGCCAGCTTAGGGTCAAGGGAAGAGTAGGGGAAAATGTGTCGTCCGCCGCGGCAGAGCCCCGTACCGCGGTAAGGCCATGCTTACTCTCTGAGGCGACCCGGTATCAGAGAGGCTCCGTTCAAATACAGCCACGATTTGCCTCCCGGCTGCAAACGTCCAATGGGCACGGTTTCGCATAACACCCTGGATTGGGACGGGGAAGATCTTTGTCGTCGCTCGAGAGAGGCTAGGCTGCTCTCGTGATGAAGTGCCTTACGGAGCTATGATCACAAGGGCAGCGTAGCCCTGTGGCTATCGACTTAAGCCCTCGTGCCGCGGCAAGGTATCCACCCTTCACGAGGGTTGAAAATCATTGAGATGGAATAAATATTTCACATAGCTCCCATACAATCGATTATTCCGATAAACGGATTTTGGTAGATAACTCCTGTAATTATATAGGTAGCAACGTGAAATTTTGGCAGAATTGCTATTTTTATATGTGAAATATCATTGCTGAAAATCATCGAGATGGAATAAATATTTCACATAGCCCCCATACAATCAATTGTTCCGATAAACGGATTTTGGTAGATAACTCCTTTAATTAAAGAGGTAGGAACGTGAAATTTTGTCAGTATTGCTATTTTTATATGTGAAATATCGATGTTGAAAATCATTGAGACAGGATAAATATTTCACATAGCTCCCATACAATCGTTTATTCCGATAAACGGATTTTGGGCTCTAACTCCTGTAATTAAAGAGGTAGGAACGTGAAGTTTTGGAGGTATAGCTATTTTTATATGTGAAATATCGATGTTGAAAATCATCGAGATGGGATAAATATTTCACATAGCCCCCATACAATCGATTGTTCCGATAAATGGATTTTGGTAGATAACTCCTGTAATTATATAGGTAGGAACGTGATATTTCGTACCTATTGCTATTTTAGAATGTGGAATGTCGATGTTAAAATCCAATGCGATTGGACCAATATAAGACATCGCCCCTATATAATCGATAGTTCCGATAATTTCGGTATGAGCTTAAGTTAAATTCACACAGGCTGTACTGGGATCAAACAGTGAAAATCGTGACGCTTATTCATGAAAGGTATTTAGCCTTCGGCACAGCCGAAGACAGCTTTCCTTACTTGTTTTAAATGTTTTATGATTTCATATACACCACATTTTTTTCTCCCTACAATTACTTTAAGCCTACGGTGCCAAGCTTCGGTTGAATTTTGAGTGCGTGGAAAATTATCCTTAAAAGAATCCGAAACTGACCAAAAGTTTGGATTACATATCATAGCACCCGCCTTCATATTTTCACTAATGTACTGGTTTTTGAACCAAGCACACAATTTTTTAAAATCTCTATCTGTCGAGCTACTCTTCAGTTCACTGAAAAATCTGACACACATTCTGGGGGAACATATGATAAAATTTTCAGCATACGAGCAGCTATGCTGAAACTTTCATCATTGCCATATTTTTGAGAAAGCCTTTCTTTTTGAACTCGTCTCCAAATGATTTGGCCAAAGTGAAATAGACACCCTTTATATCGGGCATCAGGAAAATACTCGTTTGCCACAGACGAGACGGTTCGCTCAAAATCAGTAATAATTCTTTGCGGATTAAGTTTAATATTCTGTGCTAAAGCCAAATTAAATAGTTGATGAAAAAATTGAGTGTACGCCTGCTTTGCTTTTTTGCCCATCAGGCAAAAAACTAGATGCACAAATTGACCATCAATTAGCCCTTGTATGGTGAACAGTTGGCGAAAAACAGAAAAACAGTGTGACCTCTCCAATTCCTTTAATGAACTCGTTGTACCCATAATAATGTTCTTTTCACCATCCAAATCCCAATCACTCAACACAAATAACTCTCCCTCCAGGTATTTCAAATCCTCCGGTATATTAATTTCCTGGCTAGAGAATTACGTCATTACATTTGTATTTCGTTTGGTTAGAAAACCATAGGTTTTCGCTGGCACTGCTTCGTACAGGGGCATATGTCATTGCGCGTCTTAATGGTCGCATAGGGCAATGCGTCTGCCCGAAAAAATTTACCGTTTGAAAATGCGTTATTGAGTGCAGCTTGTCATGGCTTGCCTCGATTGAGTGAATGCATAGATAGAGAAAAGAGTTATTATTGAGTTGAGGGAGTAGTCAGTCGTAGTTAAGACGCGGTGCCAGAGGAAACAAAAAGTGTGAAAGTGCAAATATGTATAAAATAATCATATAATAAGCATTGTTGTGGTTTGTAAAATATATATATGTACATGTGCATTAGTTATTTAATAAAAAGGGTTTTTTTGGCTTTAGCCTTTTTCCCTTAAAAAAAAAAAAAAAAAAAACCAATGGCGGCGAAATACCAACAGGTTATCATAACCTCTAACGAGATTTTTAGCCGAGCTTCTCTTTCCAACTTGTGGTGTGTTGCTTTTGAGTTTTCCTACAAGTTGGCGGGACCTACAGTTTTTTGCCGACTCCGAACGGCACTTGCAAAGCAAATGAATTTTTTGCTGAGAAGCTTCTCATGGCAGAAATACACCCGGAGAGTTTCCCAAACTACTGCGACCCCGTTTAGAAAAATTCTAATTTTTGATGTTACTTTTGTCGGGCATCGAACCGCCACGACTTGGTGTAGAAGGCCGAACACTTAACCGCTACACCACGGCGGCCGTTTAAAAGCGCTCGTTTTATTTCAGTCGGTACCTACACACGTAAGTACATGTATTGTGTGAAACAATGTATTTAAATAAAAATTAATTGCTGCAAATTTAATTTTCCAAAACAAAAAATTTATTTCAAAACAATAATTTTTTTTTTTTCAAAATTGACAAACGAAGAAAGTCGAATTTGATTAAAAGTCAAATTAATGTGACTGAAAAACAGGGGGCAAAGCAGAATTGCCGAGCACAAGCAATTCGGTGCCCCTCTCTCTTCTCCGCCAGTTCGGAGCGAGTCCAAATCGTAGGACCACCAATGTGGCCTGTGTTTACCGCGTGGTTTTGGCACTGGACAAGCCTGTCCTAGAGCATTTGAGAGCGCCGATGTAAATGTAGTAACAAGATCCTCCAGCTCCTCTACTGATGAGGGGGCTTGTGAGGGCAGTACTGGTAGGTCTCTGTCTAATATTTCATTGTGTAACTGCCAATCAGTGTTACGTGGATTGCTCTTCATGATTGGTTGTTCTACAATAAAGTCTAAAACCATTTCTATGTAACGGTGGTTGGAGAAAGAATGTTCTTCCAGAACCCGCCATTTTCTGAACCACTCATAAGCGCCTTCACTACAGATAGTGAGGTCTATGACCTCCCTGCGGGTCTTAGTGATAAAAGTAGGCTCATTACCCACGTTGCAAATCACCAGGTTGGTTGTTAAGAGGTAATCAAACAGAGACTCGCCCCTGGCATTGATGTCGGAGCTCCCCCATTGGACATGGTGAGCATTAGCGTCTGCTCCAATAATAAGATTACCCGTGCAGAAATTTGACACCAGGTCTTTCACCTCCGTTTGCGGTGGGGGTTCTTCGGCGTCGTAGGGCATATAGACCGACGCCACCGTCAGGCGGGTGCTGTCGACCGTTAGACTGATAGCAGTAATATCACCATTGGTGTAGTTAGGTAGGAGAAAGGAGTTCAACTCAGACTTGACCAAAATACACGTTCTGACTTTGCTCTCCTCGCTGGCTCGAATGAGCTTGAAGCCCTTAGTCCCCAATCCGCAGATTCTCGAGCTATTGACCCAGGGTTCTTGGATGAGGACCACATCCACGTCGCCTTTAGAAAGACGACTACTTAAAGCAGCCGAAGCTACTTTAGATTTGTGCAGATTAACGGTTTGTACAGTGCTACGGTTTTTGCATCCTCACATGCGAGTAATTTAATCTGACCCTGGTGCCAACCCGCATCCGTTACTTGCGCCGAACTACCCGGAAACTCTGGAGCAACATTGAGAAGAATGTTGCCGAGTTCATTTCGCACGTAACGCCACCGGTCCTTAGGGATGGCCAGACGGTCATTGCCTCGGTCAAGGACGCCTATAAGGATCCTGTCCTTGGTTACCTCAGCAAAGCTTAGTTTGCCCGCTCCAGGGGTATTCTGATGCCGCTTGGGAGGGGGATTTAACTCCAGGTCCGATCTCTGGCGCTTGAAAGGGTTAACTTTTAACCTCTTTGGCATGTACGAATTTTGGAAATCCGGTATCACAGCTTTCGCTAGCTCTACCGATTTACTGGAATTCGGCGACAGCGATTCCTGCGGTCCCCCTTCATACCTCTTCAGGATCTTTGCAGCCAATCTTTTCTCGTGGTATGTGAAGCGGCGGGGAGATGTCTCCTGGGAGTGCGGACCGTAGTTGCCATCGCGGTCGCTCTCCTTGCCGAAATCTCAGTTGCAGCTGCCTTCTCCTTCGAAACTCCGTGGCCAGGTCGTGAGACCGCTGCCACAGACGTAAAGATACTGGTTTTCATATCAGCGGTTGATGGGAGTTTAGCATCCGCCGTTGTCCGCTTAGTTGCGTTGGCAACCGCGCTGGTGCTAGCTCCCATCAAGTCAATCTTAGTCGATAGAGGGTTGGTTGACCGACTCGTAGTTGCCATCGCTGTCGATCCCCCCCTTGATTGTGGAACGGAGGTTGTCCGCCGGCGTTGTTGTTGCTTTCTCGCCTGTTCCTCCATAGCTCTCCTTTGCTGAGGAGTGAAATTTGGCGTTGTTTGTTTTTTAGGTTTATCGTTTTTATTTGGGTTATTTGAGTTCATCTTGTTCGTACGACCCGTCGCCGGACAAGGCCAGCTTAGGGTCAAGGGAAGAGTAGGGGAAAATGTGTCGTCCGCCGCGGCAGAGCCCCGTACCGCGGTAAGGCCATGCTTACTCTCTGAGGCGACCCGGTATCAGAGAGGCTCCGTTCAAATACAGCCACGATTTGCCTCCCGGCTGCAAACGTCCAATGGGCACGGTTTCGCATAACACCCTGGATTGGGAGGGGGAAGATCTTTGTCGTCGCTCCAGAGAGGCTAGGCTGCTCTCGTGATGAAGTGCCTTACGGAGCTATGATCACAAGGGCAGCGTAGCCCTGTGGCTATCGACTTAAGCCCTCGTACCGCGGCAAGGTATCCACCCTTCACGAGGGTTGAAAATCATTGAGATGGAATAAATATTTCACATAGCTCCCATACAATCGATTATTCCGATAAACGGATTTTGGTAGATAACTCCTGTAATTATATTGGTAGCAACGTGAAATTTTGGCAGTATTGCTATTTTTATATGTGAAATATCGTTGCTGAAAATCATCGAGATGGAATAAATATTTCACATAGCCCCCATACAATCAATTGTTCCGATAAACGGATTTTGGTAGATAACTCCTTTAATTAAAGAGGTAGGAACGTGAAATTTTGTCAGTATTGCTATTTTATATGTGAAATATCGATGTTGAAAATCATTGAGACAGGATAAATATTTCACATAGCTCCCATACAATCGTTTATTCCGATAAACGGATTTTGGGCTCTAACTCCTGTAATTAAAGAGGTAGGAACGTGAAGTTTTGGAGGTATAGCTATTTTTATATGTGAAATATCGATGTTGAAAATCATCGAGATGGGATAAATATTTCACATAGCCCCCATACAATCGATTGTTCCGATAAATGGATTTTGGTAGATAACTCCTGTAATTATATAGGTAGGAACGTGATATTTCGTACCTATTGCTATTTTAGAATGTGGAATGTCGATGTTAAAATCCAATGCGATTGGACCAATATAAGACATCCCCCCTATATAATCGATAGTTCCGATAATTTCGGTATGAGCTTAAGTTAAATTCACACAGGCTGTACTGGGATCAAACAGTGAAAATCGTGACGCTTATTCATGAAAGGTATTTAGCCTTCGGCACAGCCGAAGACAGCTTTCCTTACTTGTTTTAAATGTTTTATGATTTCATATACACCACATTTTTTTCTCCCTACAATTACTTTAAGCCTACGGTGCCAAGCTTCGGTTGAATTTTGAGTGCGTGGAAAATTATCCTTAAAAGAATCCGAAACTGACCAAAAGTTTGGATTACATATCATAGCACCCGCCTTCATATTTTCACTAATGTACTGGTTTTTGAACCAAGCACACAATTTTTTAAAATCTCTATCTGTCGAGCTACTCTTCAGTTCACTGAAAAATCTGACACACATTCTGGGGGAACATATGATAAAATTTTCAGCATACGAGCAGCTATGCTGAAACTTTCATCATTGCCATATTTTTGAGAAAGCCTTTCTTTTTGAACTCGTCTCCAAATGATTTGGCCAAAGTGAAATAGACACCCTTTATATCGGGCATCAGGAAAATACTCTTTTGCCACAGACGAGACGGTTCGCTCAAAATCAGTAATAATTCTTTGCGGATTAAGTTTAATATTCTGTGCTAAAGCCAAATTAAATAGTTGATGAAAAAATTGAGTGTACGCCTGCTTGGCTTTTTTGCCCATCAGGCAAAAAACTAGATGCACAAATTGACCATCAATTAGCCCTTGTATGGTGAACAGTTGGCGAAAAACAGAAAAACAGTGTGACCTCTCCAATTCCTTTAATGAACTCGTTGTACCCATAATAATGTTCTTTCCCAATCACTCAACACAAATAACTCTCCCTCCAGGTATTTCAAATCCTCCGGTATATTAATTTCCTGTACATTTCCTGGCTAGAGAATTACGTCATTACATTTGTATTTCGTTTGGTTAGAAAACCATAGGTTTTCGCTGGCACTGCTTCGTACAGGGGCATTTGTCATTGCGCGTCTTAATGGTCGCATAGGGCAATGCGTCTGCCCGAAAAAATTTACCGTTTGAAAATGCGTTATTGAGTGCAGCTTGTCATGGCTTGCCTCGATTGAGTGAATGCATAGATAGAGAAAAGAGTTATTATTGAGTTGAGGGAGTAGTCAGTCGTAGTTAAGACGCGGTGCCAGAGGAAACAAAAAGTGTGAAAGTGCAAATATGTATAAAATAATCATATAATAAGCATTGTTGTGGTTTGTAAAATATATATATGTACATGTGCATTAGTTATTTAATAAAAAGGGTTTTTTTTTGCTTTAGCCTTTTTCCCTTAAAAAAAAAAAAAAAAAAAAACCAATGGCGGCGAAATACCAACAGGTTATCATAACCTCTAACGAGATTTTTAGCCGAGCTTCTCTTTCCAACTTGTGGTGTGTTGCTTTTGAGTTTTCCTACAAGTTGGCGGGACCTACAGTTTTTTGCCGACTCCGAACGGCACTTGCAAAGCAAATGAATTTTTTGCTGAGAAGCTTCTCATGGCAGAAATACACCCGGAGAGTTTCCCAAACTACTGCGACCCCGTTTAGAAAAATTCTAATTTTTGATGTTACTTTTGTCGGGCATCGAACCGCCACGACTTGGTGTAGAAGGCCGAACACTTAACCGCTACACCACGGCGGCCGTTTAAAAGCGCTCGTTTTATTTCAGTCGGTACCTACACACGTAAGTATATGTATTGTGTGAAACAATGTATTTAAATAAAAATTAATTGCTGCAAATTAAATTTTCCAAAACAAAAAATTTATTTCAAAACAATAATTTTTTTTTTTCAAAATTGACAAACGAAGAAAGTCGAATTTGATTAAAAGTCAAATTAATGTGACTGAAAAACAGGGGGCAAAGCAGAATTGCCGCGCACAAGCAATTCGGTGCCCCTCTCTCTTCTCCGCCAGTTCGGAGCGAGTCCAAATCGTAGGACCACCAATGTGGCCTGTGTTTACCGCGTGGTTTTGGCACTGGACAAGCCTGTCCTAGAGCATTTGAGAGCGCCGATGTAAATGTAGTAACAAGATCCTCCAGCTCCTCTACTGATGAGGGGGCTTGTGAGGGCAGTACTGGTAGGTCTCTGTCTAATATTTCATTGTGTAACTGCCAATCAGTGTTACGTGGATTGCTCTTCATGATTGGTTGTTCTACAATAAAGTCTAAAACCATTTCTATGTAACGGTGGTTGGAGAAAGAATGTTCTTCCAGAACCCGCCATTTTCTGAACCACTCATAAGCGCCTTCACTACAGATAGTGAGGTCTATGACCTCCCTGCGGGTCTTAGTGATAAAAGTAGGCTCATTACCCACGTTGCAAATCACCAGGTTGGTTGTTAAGAGGTAATCAAACAGAGACTCGCCCCTGGCATTGATGTCGGAGCTCCCCCATTGGACATGGTGAGCATTAGCGTCTGCTCCAATAATAAGATTACCCGTGCAGAAATTTGACACCAGGTCTTTCACCTCCGTTTGTGGTGGGGGTTCTTCGGCGTCGTAGGGCATATAGACCGACGCCACCGTCAGGCGGGTGCTGTCGACCGTTAGACTGATAGCGGTAATATCACCATTGGTGTAGTTAGGTAGGAGAAAGGAGTTCAACTCAGACTTGACCAAAATACACGTTCTGACTTTGCTCTCCTCGCTGGCTCGAATGAGCTTGAAGCCCTTAGTCCCCAATCCGCAGATTCTCGAGCTATTGACCCAGGGTTCTTGGATGAGGACCACATCCACGTCGCCTTTAGAAAGACGACTACTTAAAGCAGCCGAAGCTACTTTAGATTTGTGCAGATTAACGGTTTGTACAGTGCTACGGTTTTTGCATCCTCACATGCGAGTAATTTAATCTGACGCTGGTGCCAACCCGCATCCGTTACTTGCGCCGAACTACCCGGAAACTCTGGAGCAACATTGAGAAGAATGTTGCCGAGTTCATTTCGCACGTAACGCCACCGGTCCTTAGGGATGGCCAGACGGTCATTGCCTCGGTCAAGGACGCCTATAAGGATCCTGTCCTTGGTTACCTCAGCAAAGCTTAGTTTGCCCGCTCCAGGGGTATTCTGATGCCGCTTGGGAGGGGGATTTAACTCCAGGTCCGATCTCTGGCGCTTGAAAGGGTTAACTTTTAACCTCTTTGGCATGTACGAATTTTGGAAATCCGGTATCACAGCTTTCGCTAGCTCTACCGATTTACTGGAATTCGGCGACAGCGATTCCTGCGGTACCCCTTCATACCTCTTCAGGATCTTTGCAGCCAATCTTTTCTCGTGGTATGTGAAGCGGCGGGGAGATGTCTCCTGGGAGTGCGGACCCGTAGTTGCCATCGCGGTCGCTCTCCTTGCCGAAATCTCAGCTTCCTTCTCCTTCGAAACTCCGAGGCCAGGTCGTGAGACCGCTGCCACAGACGTAAAGATACTGGTTTTCATATCAGCGGTTGATGGGAGTTTAGCATCCGCCGTTGTCCGCTTAGTTGCGTTGGCAACCGCGCTGGTGCTAGCTCCCATCAAGTCAATCTTAGTCGATAGAGGGTTGGTTGACCGACTCGTAGTTGCCATCGCTGTCGATCCCCCCCTTGATTGTGGAACGGAGGTTGTCCGCCGGCGTTGTTGTTGCTTTCTCGCCTGTTCCTCCATAGCTCTCCTTTGCTGAGGAGTGAAATTTGGCGTTGTTTGTTTTTTAGTTTTATCGTTTTTATTTGGGTTATTTGAGTTCATCTTGTTCGTACGACCCGTCGCCGGACAAGGCCAGCTTAGGGTCAAGGGAAGAGTAGGGGAAAATGTGTCGTCCGCCGCGGCAGAGCCCCGTACCGCGGTAAGGCCATGCTTACTCTCTGAGGCGACCCGGTATCAGAGAGGCTCCGTTCAAATACAGCCACGATTTGCCTCCCGGCTGCAAACGTCCAATGGGCACGGTTTCGCATAACACCCTGGATTGGGAGGGGGAAGATCTTTGTCGTCGCTCCAGAGAGGCTAGGCTGCTCTCGTGATGAAGTGCCTTACGGAGCTATGATCACAAGGGCAGCGTAGCCCTGTGGCTATCGACTTAAGCCCTCGTACCGCGGCAAGGTATCCACCCTTCACGAGGGTTGAAAATCATTGAGATGGAATAAATATTTCACATAGCTCCCATACAATCGATTATTCCGATAAACGGATTTTGGTAGATAACTCCTGTAATTATATAGGTAGCAACGTGAAATTTTGGCAGTATTGCTATTTTTATATGTGAAATATCGTTGCTGAAAATCATCGAGATGGAATAAATATTTCACATAGCCCCCATACAATCAATTGTTCCGATAAACGGATTTTGGTAGATAACTCCTTTAATTAAAGAGGTAGGAACGTGAAATTTTGTCAGTATTGCTATTTTTATATGTGAAATATCGATGTTGAAAATCATTGAGACAGGATAAATATTTCACATAGCTCCCATACAATCGTTTATTCCGATAAACGGATTTTGGGCTCTAACTCCTGTAATTAAAGAGGTAGGAACGTGAAGTTTTGGAGGTATAGCTATTTTTATATGTGAAATATCGATGTTGAAAATCATCGAGATGGGATAAATATTTCACATAGCCCCCATACAATCGATTGTTCCGATAAATGGATTTTGGTAGATAACTCCTGTAATTATATAGGTAGGAACGTGATATTTCGTACCTATTGCTATTTTAGAATGTGGAATGTCGATGTTAAAATCCAATGCGATTGGACCAATATAAGACATCGCCCCTATATAATCGATAGTTCCGATAAAAAGCTTAAGTTAAATTCACACAGGCTGTACTGGGATCAAACAGTGAAAATCGTGACGCTTATTCATGAAAGGTATTTAGCCTTCGGCACAGCCGAAGACAGCTTTCCTTACTTGTTTTAAATGTTTTATGATTTCATATACACCACATTTTTTTCTCCCTACAATTACTTTAAGCCTACGGTGCCAAGCTTCGGTTGAATTTTGAGTGCGTGGAAAATTATCCTTAAAAGAATCCGAAACTGACCAAAAGTTTGGATTACATATCATAGCACCCGCCTTCATATTTTCACTAATGTACTGGTTTTTGAACCAAGCGAGCAGCTATGCTGAAACTTTCATCATTGCCATATTTTTGAGAAAGCCTTTCTTTTTGAACTCGTCTCCAAATGATTTGGCCAAAGTGAAATAGACACCCTTTATATCGGGCATCAGGAAAATACTCTTTTGCCACAGACGAGACGGTTCGCTCAAAATCAGTAATAATTCTTTGCGGATTAAGTTTAATATTCTGTGCTAAAGCCAAATTAAATAGTTGATGAAAAAATTGAGTGTACGCCTGCTTGGCTTTTTTGCCCATCAGGCAAAAAACTAGATGCACAAATTGACCATTAATTAGCCCTTGTATGGTGAACAGTTGGCGAAAAACAGAAAAACAGTGTTACCTCTCCAATTCCTTTAATGAACTCGTTGTACCCATAATAATGTTCTTTTCACCATCCAAATCCCAATCACTCAACACAAATAACTCTCCCTCCAGGTATTTCAAATCCTCCGGTATATTAATTTCCTGTACATTTCCTGGCTAGAGAATTACGTCATTACATTTGTATTTCGTTTGGTTAGAAAACCATAGGTTTTCGCTGGCACTGCTTCGTACAGTGGCATTTGTCATTGCGCGTCTTAATGGTCGCATAGGGCAATGCGTCTGCCCGAAAAAATTTACCGTTTGAAAATGCGTTATTGAGTGCTGCTTGTCATGGCTTGCCTCGATTGAGTGAATGCATAGATAGAGAAAAGAGTTATTATTGAGTTGAGGGAGAAGTCAGTCGTAGTTAAGACGCGGTGCCAGAGGAAACAAAAAGTGTGAAAGTGCAAATATGTATAAAATAATCATATAATAAGCATTGTTGTGGTATGTAAAATATATATATGTACATGTGCATTAGTTATTTAATAAAAAGGGTTTTTTTTGGCTTTAGCCTTTTTCCCTTAAAAAAAAAAAAAAAAAAAAAAAAACCAATGGCGGCGAAATACCAACAGGTTATCATAACCTCTAACGAGATTTTTAGCCGAGCTTCTCTTTCCAACTTGTGGTGTGTTGCTTTTGAGTTTTCCTACAAGTTGGCGGGACCTACAGTTTTTTGCCGACTCCGAACGGCACTTGCAAAGCAAATGAATTTTTTGCTGAGAAGCTTCTCATGGCAGAAATACACCCGGAGAGTTTCCCAAACTACTGCGACCCCGTTTAGAAAAATTCTAATTTTTGATGTTACTTTTGTCGGGCATCGAACCGCCACGACTTGGTGTAGAAGGCCGAACACTTAACCGCTACACCACGGCGGCCGTTTAAAAGCGCTCGTTTTATTTCAGTCGGTACCTACACACGTAAGTACATGTATTGTGTGAAATAATGTATTTAAATAAAAAGTAATTGCTGCAAATTAAATTTTCCAAAACAAAAAATTTATTTCAAAACAATAATTTTTTTTTTTCAAAATTGACAAACGAAGAAAGTCGAATTTGATTAAAAGTCAAATTAATGTGACTGAAAAACAGGGGGCAAAGCAGAATTGCCGAGCACAAGCAATTCGGTGCCCCTCTCTCTTCTCCGTCAGTCCCTCTTCTTCAAATTTCGAATTGCGACAATAAAACTTACCGTGTGTAAATCCAGTCTTACAGAGTCCCAAAAAACATGTATTTGATTCAGAAATGATCCCGAACTGAACCTAGTTCCGAAACAACACTTTAAAATTTTTGTTAAAAGGTACCCATCCTTAAACTCATCACAATGTTAGATACTGTTAGATACGTTTATATATATTAGAGCGTATCACCAAAAAAAGTCGGCCGTACCTCCCCTCATATGAAATGTTTTGAAAAACAATAAAAAAAAAATTTTATTTTTTTTTTCTGGCAACCCTAGATGTCGCCCAATTGCATTTTTCTTCATATCTTCGGCATTTATTGTCGGATTTTAAAGTGTGATTCCACAACGTACCTCCCCTCATATGAAGTGTTTTTGAAAAACATTTAAAAAAAATTTGGTTTTTTTTCGCCAACCCTAGATGACGCCCAATTGCACTTTTCTTCATATTTTCGGCATTTATTGTCGGATTTTAAAGTGTGGTACAACAACGAAACGCATGAGCTCAATGAACTTTCTTGAGAAAAACCTCCTCTTTGACACAAAAAAAAAAATTGGTGTATCACACTTTAAAATCCGACAATAAATGCCGAAGATGTGAGAAAAATGCAATTGGGCGAAATCTAGGGTTGCCAGAAAAAAAAAATTTTTTTTAATATTTTTCAAAAACGCCTTATGAGGGTATCCTGATACCAAAGTATCTAGATACTAAAAGTAACTTTCTGGAGATAATTATCTTCCCATTGGTTACCTTAGGTTAGTTACCAGATTCTTTTTTAACTAACCGTGCAGGCCTCTGGTACCTATACTTTTGACTGCCAGAATGTACCAAAAAAGTACAATTGTACCATCTTTTCCATCACTGAAACAGTTGTCTTGTAAGTATATAAACACCAACTCAAATCCTCGTTTATTGCGTCGTGCAGTGCGCTCTGGCGTTCGCTCGGAAGCGGTTCTGCTCAGACGTTGCTTTAGTGTAGTGTCGTGCATGTAGCTAAGGTTTTTTCAAATGTCTTGTAACGCCGAACGGATGACACTATGCAGGGCTTTAGTTTTTATAAATATACTAGCTGACCCTGCCACAAATTTATTTCCCTGCATGTTTCTCTAACCCGATCCCTACATCTATCTCAACCAAAATTTGTGAAATATCCTTTCCCTGGTAAAAAGTCGTGGAATTTTCACAAATAAACGTTTGAAAATAATGTACTCATTAAAATTGTATAACTGTCAAAAGCCATAAGTCTATATACACACCGCCGTCTACTGGAAATACATTAAACAGCATTTTAAGTCACACTCCTATTCCTGTTTATCCCTATCCCTATCCGTATCCCTATTTCTATTTCTATCCCTATCCCAAAAAGTTATTTAGCTTTGTGTATCTCTGTGCCTATCCCTAACCCTTTCACTATCACTATCATTACCAAACCATTACCATACCATACCATTACCATACCATTACCAAACCATTACCATACCATTACCATACCATTACCATACCATTACCATACCATTACCATACCATTACCATACCATTACCATACCATTACCGTGCCATTACCATACCATTACCATACCACTCTAAATCTAAACCTATCCCTTGGATAATGAATACAGTTATGATGATCAGATTTACCATCACGTTCTTTACGGCAATATCACAAAACTGATGGTTGCTGTTATTCATGCCCCGCAGGATTTTTCGGGAATTTTATTTGATACTATTCTATTCTGGCCAGAGATCAATCGGAATTGGTATCAATCATCCAAATCGGTGCAGGCTAGGGATTCCAATTTCCGGGATTTCTAGTAGGGCTGATGATTCTACCCGGGTACCCGGGTAATACCCGAGCAGGCTATTACCCGGGCATTACCCGGACCGCTATTACCCGGGTAATACCCGGGCATCATATAGCAAACTTCTACTGTAAGCATGCTTGATTTATTTCAAATATTCAATTCAGTGTACCAGGCGCACAGAATTTATATGTAAGCAACTAAAAAAAGCTGAAATGAAAATTCAGTTTATACAGTTTTAGGCAAAATATAAGAATCATGAGCGGAAGTTTATGAAATTTCTTTCATATGAATTTGTGATGTGAACTTCTAAAGCTGTTAACAACAATATAATAGTAAGAGCATAAAAATGACATTTTGAAAATATCTCAAAAGTTTTGCGTTTCATTTAAAAGAGATACTCGCTGTGATTTTTTCAACCATTTTGTATATTGAATGGTATCTACATGAAACTTGGGTTCTATCTGCTGTTCTTTGTCGCTACCTCTAAACATAATTCTACATTTTAGTCCCTATAAAGGTTTTAGTCAAAATCATCAGGAAAACTAAATCCCGAAAATGCTATGTATATTTTACTGAAGCAAAGGATGAATGCTTTCACCCCAACAAGTAAAAACGTTCAAGGCGAGGTATAAGAGCCAACCTTATTTTAAAATTGTTCCATCATTTTTGCATTTAAAGCTAACATAAAAATAAACATACATAGCTAGAATATTTATATTCGGTCTTATTGTTTTACACATTGCTGTAGTATTAAAATTTGAAACAGGTTGCTGGCGTATTTGTCAGTGCAGCTGATACTTTTTCGAAACAAATTTTTGTTCAAGTTTTGTATCAGGCGCACAAAATTTACATGAAATAATAATAGGTTGCTACAAAAACAAAAATTCAATTGAAATAAAAATTTCTGCCTCAAACTGGTGTGTACAGAAGGGGGCGTAGGTGGGTCTACTGCCCCTATCCACTCAACTTACTATTACATTGCATCGGTATTTTTGTTGTACTATTATTTTTAGTGTTAAAAATAAAGATTTTCCAACAGTCATATAACACATAAAAATACTTTGGAAACTTTCGTTGAGAAACGTAGTGAACTTCGGCTGTGGTCATGAAATTCGCGAAGTGTGTATCGGTCATAAAATATTCTCAGAAAAAAAATGTAACTGCCCAGCAGGTTGCGCTCGCAATTACCACCTTTTATCTCTTACGATAACACATTTTAGTCTTGGGGTTTGGAGGCTGTTGCAGCAACCACATGATGGGTAAGTTTTGGAACAGTCTTCCGATGTAGGGTAATCTTCAACTCTTTCTTCGACGTAAACCATATGTTCGCTATAATAATGTTTTTATAAATTTTTAAGAGAAAACCATAAACTTTTTAAATGGTTTAAAAAATGAGTACCAGCTTTTTTTCAATCCTACAATCCTCAACGGGAATTTTTTATAAACAAATTTTAACTTTTTTTTATTTGGGACGCTACGGAAATAATTTTTTCATTTTTGAGAAAAGGCTACTAGATATTTTTTCAATCCTACAATGTTTGGTGACGAAATTAATCACATACATTTACACATCGCAATTTTTTTTTTTTAATCCAAAATTATATGTGACGCTACTGGAATAATTTTTTAAATTTTTGGGAAATGGCAACTAGATTTTTTTTTTTCAATTATAAAATCAAACGAAATTGATCTCATACATACATATACACACCACGAACTAATTATAAGACCAATAATTTTTCGTGTACAATAAACTGTACTTCAAGTTGTTTGTTGAAATGGATGATTCTGATTGTGCTAAATATTTTGATGTTTTATTTATTTATTCATTCAGTCTATGATTATTCATCTTACAGACTATATACAAAGAAAAGTTAAAATTAAAAATTTAAAAGTATAAAAATATTACAAATATTAAAAAATAAACGAAAACCTTTTAGTTTGTTCGCTATGAACCAAAAGTGAATAATAACTAACTAGTTTCGTTCGTGTTACAAAAGGTAAACAGACATGTGGTATATATTTTAGTATGACCCGGAAACTACACTGATGTGTATGAGTCGTTTTCTAATTTTTTTTTGCCCCACCAACTGGAGTACCATACTACAATACCGTGCTAGAAGCCATTGAAATTAAGTGGCGCTTGAGAAAAGAAAAGAAATGAAAATGAATTGCAAAGTTTCCTATCAAGAAAAGGAGAGAATGTGTGAATAGAATGTACATGTTTACTCCATTTCGATATATTAAGTTAACCGGCTAATTTGATTAAATGCTCATGACTTTGTGAGCTTTCATTCAAATATGATTCTGCTTATTAAAAACACCAAAAATTTTAACTTGATTTTGTTATATATAAACTTGTCTTGTCTTATAATTATTTTGTGGAGTGTATATAGTGTATGTCTTCCTTGACACAATTAAACCAAGTAAGTTGCTCTCCCGTGACAAATGCAAAACCAAGAAAGTAGTTGGGAAAATAACTGAGATTTACCTGGTTTTGCATTTGTCACGGGAGAACTAGTTACTTGATTTTGTTGTATCGCGGGAGATGTAGTGTTTTGCCTATAAATTCTATTAATAAACCCTGTAAGGAATTCAGTTAATTTCAAGCCAACTATTAGGTCTTCTTCCGTTTCATCGCTGCGCCATTTTAATAAAAACATTTTGTATGTAGCTGTACAGCCTTCTAAACAAGGTCTGAAACGATATTTGAAACCAGAACAATGTTACCATCTTGAAAATTTTTAATTAAATCAAAGCTAACATGAAAAGACATAATTAATTTAATAGACAAATATTTTTTATTCGAGTCAAGATTTTAAAGAAAATTATTAATTTGAACAATGAGTTGATTAGAAAGTTTAAACATGAAAATTCTATCTGTTGCGCCAAGCAATAGCAGTCAAACCTCTGATAGGGCGAAAATAAGCCGTAAACAGCATCGTGCTTTGCAATCAAAAATCTACTATGACAACAATTTATATCGCTTTTGTTCAAAAATTTTACCATTTACAAGGTATTTTATCATTCAATTAGTGCCTCGTGTACATATGTATATCCTTCTTCAAAAATTATTTACACTCTTTTACCACCATTGGATACCTCTCATTATAAATGTATTTTTTTTTAAATATTTTCATTTATCAATATATACGTTAAAAACGATACTAGCCTGTTTTAAATTGCTTTCGAAATTATTACACACTGAGGAGATATTTTAGGTACAGCCAGGATAGAAGTTTTACACACGCATATATAATTAGATGACTAAAAGTTAGCTTTTATTGTAGTCGACCACAGTATTCCCTACAGGGAACATTGTTGAACTGAAATGTAAAAAAAAATATGTATGTTGTCATAATTCCAGCAGCGTCCGTAGAAAGAAGGGAGATTTTCTTTAAAATTTTTAATTGAAACTAACGTATGGTTTTCGCCGAAGGGCTAGTAAAGATTTAACCTATATCTGTAGCTTGAACCAAAAATCACCCATGTTTTCGCTGTTGTAGCCACCGAAACTCTTCATGAAAGTTTTGGTTGCCTTAAGAAGGCCCTATGCTCCAATAGAAGTTAAGAAAAATGATAACGATGATGACGATACATTTTGTTGTCGATTCCGGGGTCCACCTGCGAAGATTTTCATAACAAAAAAAAATACACTTCCCGGACACTGTGACCACAGGCGAGACTTTAAACATATTTTACTATTGAATAGTAAGTTGAGTGGATAGGGGTAGTAGCCCCACTTACGCCCCCTTCTGTACACACCAGTTTGCAGCAGAAATTTTATTTCCAATTGAGTTTTTGTTTTTGTAGCAACCTATTATTATTTCATGTAAATTTTGTGCGCCTGATACAAAACTTGAACAAAACTTTGTTTCGAAAAAGTATCAGCTGCACTGACAAATACGCCAGCAGCCTTTTTCAAAGTTTTAATACTACAGCAAGGTGTAAAACATTGGAACCATATATAAAAATTATAGCTATTTTAACTTCGAGGTATAGCTTTAAATCGAAAAGGATGGAAAAATGTTAAGATATAGGTTGGCTCTTTTACCTCACTTAGAAAGCTTGTACTTTTTGGGGTGAAAGCAATCAATTATCCTTTGCTACAGAGCAAACAACTGGTTACCGGCTATCCCGGGCCATATTTTACCACTTTTTTGATCTGACATTAATTTTTTATTTTTTTGGCTGACTTGGTCGTTTTAATGATTTGCTCCTATTTTCAGCGAGTATATATATATCTGCTTTTCCCCAAGCCTATAAATCATTCTTTTTGCAATGAATCTTATATTTTTGAGTACTTGCAGTCATTTTATGAGTTGCATCTGCGATAAAAAAAAATTACCAAATGACAGTATAACCAGACAGATCTTTTTTCGATAGCTTCTAAACTAGAAAAACGCAGAACTTTCGGGAATGGACCGTGTTAAATAAGTATGAAATAAAAATGTTTAAGAAAAAAATAGTTATCTGCTTTTGCAGACGCAGCGACGATATGTACATAAGATTTTCGGGAAAATGTTTATGTAAAATCAACACTTTTCCAGTTATTTTTTTCAACACTATCTCTCATGTTAAAAAGCTTGACTTCGTGTTAAATTCACATGAATTGCAATAAAATTTACATGCATTTCTTTCAACACATCATGCCTTCCTGTTAAAACAACAAAATCTGCCTCATTATCTCATGCAAATTCAACAGGACCTTTCTTTTTAGTTTAACATGGTCCATGTTGTCAAAAAAATCAATCTGTGTGTATAGACTTCTTACACTTATTATTACTAACAGCTTTATAAGATTACATCACAAATTGATATGAAAGAAATTGTATAAATTTCCGTTTACGATTCTTATGTTTTGCTCAAAACTGTATTAATTGAATTTTCATTTCAGCTTTTTTTATTTGCTTACATACAAATTCTGTGCGCCTGGTACACTGAATTGAATATTTGAAAGAAACCAAGCATGCTTACAGTAGAAATTTGCCATATGATGCCCGGGTATTACCCGGGTAATAGCGGGTCCGGGTAATGCCCGGGTAATAGCCTGCCCGGGTACCCGGGCCTTTCGGGTATCATCAGCTCTAATTTGTAGCCTCTCGGAATTTTCGGGATTTGAAAGTTCAATCCCGGGATTGTCCCGAATTTTTTTTTTTTCTAAAAATGGCACCCTATATCTATGTAATAAAGTAGACTAAATTATATTCATTTAATTATGTCTGTATGTATTTATTAAGGCAGTCATTTTTATAAGGAACGAAAAGTAACATTAAATTTGTAACTCAAAGTTACTATTCAGGCACTTGAAACATGAGTTGTTTGTACTACTGGTAAACATAGCATAGTGTACATATATGATTAACAACGACTTACATATCGTCGGAAAAAGTACAAAACTGCACATCGCACTTCTGCAAAACCGCACATTCGACATTTCTGTCAAAAATGAGATTTGCCTAACAGGGCTTCTGGGTACCCGGATCCATTCATTAGTAACAAAGAAGTAGGGGTTTGTGCAAAAGAATGTCAAAAAAAACGAAAATTGAATTTGACTCAGCACATAGTGGCTCGTACAAAAGTTAATCAGTTTTCAGTGTCTCCTGTAAAATTTGTGCGGCTACGTATGTGCGGTTTTGCAGAATTGCGATGTGCGGTTTTGTACCTTTTCCGACGATATGTGAGATTAAAAAAAAATTTACATTAAATTTGTAAATAAAATATATGTATTCAGAAATTTGGTACAATTTGTTTGTACCACAGGTACAAATAGCATGTTTGATACATTAATGACTTACTCGTATGTATATAAATGACCAAAAATTCTTAAGCGATAGTGGCGAAAACTACGTACATAGTTATGTTTTCTTAATTAAATTTTTTCCATTTGTTCTCCGACAATTCAGGTACACACAGAAAAATTTCTCACATTTTTAGTTAACATGAATCATGTTGAATCAACATGAACCACTCATGTACGTAAAGCAAAAACAATTTCGGAAAATCAACATGAACATTTTAACATGAAGCTAATGGTTAAAATAACATGAAATATTTCTGCATTAGAATTACATTAGTGTGTATCCCTCACCATAAATTCGGTTTGATTTAACATGAACAAGTGTTGTTTTCGAGCATCATCTGTTCCCCATCAAAGCTTGTGAACAGAATTGTTCTCAAAAGAACAGAATTTAAGTCAGTGTGTAGATACCGACTTGATGAAAAGTTGTAGATATTATAAATAATTAATATATTGTGAAATTTATAGTTTCTTAACTTGCGAATAAGTTGTGAAGTTTTGCAAAAAGCTTTGGGTAAGTAATTTGTGTTCTTTTTCATATTTTGTAAACGCTTCCTGCTAAAACACGTCCGGGTATTACCCGGGCATCATATGGCAAATTTCTACTGTAAGCATGCTTGGTTTCTTTCAAATATTCAATTCAGTGTACCAGGCGCACAGAATTTGTATGTAAGCAAATAAAAAAAGCTGAAATGAAAATTCAATTAATACAGTTTTGAGCAAAACATAAGAATCGTAAACGGAAATTTATACAATTTCTTTCATATCAATTTAAAAACAACTTATCCCTACACTAATTGGACGTGTGCTACCAGTTTTACAATCGCTTGGATAATTTAAAGATCTTTCAATGAAGCAATTTTTATTTAATTTTCAGATTGGGGCTTGTTGTTGCTGTTTCGATGCAGAAGTTGCCAATGATTGGATTAAAATAAGTATATGTATATGTATGTACACCCTCGTGAAGGGTGGATACCTTGCCGCGGTACGAGGGCTTAAGTCGATAGCCACAGGGCTACGCTGCCCTTGTGATCATAGCTCCGTACGGCACTTCATCACGAGAGCAGCCTAGCCTCTCTGGCGCGACGACAAAGATCTTCCCCCTCCCAATCCAGGGTGTTATGCGAAACCGTGCCCATTGGACGTTTGCAGCCGGGAGGCAAATCGTGGCTGTATTTGAACGGAGCCTCTCTGACACCGGGTCGCCTCAGAGAGTAAGCATGGCCTTACCGCGGTACGGGGCTCTGCCGCGGCGGACGACGCATTTTCCCCTACTCTTCCCTTGACCCTAAGCTGGCCTTGTCCGGCGATGGGTCGTACGAACAAGATGAACTCGAATAACCTGAATAAAAACGAAAAATCTAAAAAACAAACAACGCCAAATTTCACTCCTCAGCAAAGGAGAGCTATGGAGGAGCAGGCGAGGAAGCAACAACAACGCCGGAGGACAACCTCCGTTCCACAATCAAGGGGGAGATCGACAGCGATGGCAACTACGAGTCGGTCAACCAACCCTCTATCGAATAAGATTGACTTGATGGGAGCTAGCACCAGTGCGGTTGCCAACGCAGCTAAGCGGACAACGGCGGATGCTAAACTCCCATCAACCGCTGATATGAAAACCAGTATCTTTACGTCTGTGGCAGCGGTCTCACGACCTGGCCTCGGAGTTTCGAAGGAGAAGGAAGCTGCAACTGAGATGTCGGCAAGGAGAGCGACCGCGATGGCAACTACGGGTCCGCACTCCAGGGAGACATCTCCCCGCCGCTTCACATACCACGAGAAAAGATTGGCTGCAAAGATCCTGAAGAGGTATGAAGGGGTACCGCACGAATCACTGTCGCCGAATTCCAGTAAATCTGTAGAGCTAGCGAAAGCTGTGATACCGGATTTCCAAAATTCGTACATGCCAAAGAGGTTAAAAGTTAACCCCTTTCAAGCGCCAGAGATCGGATCTGGAGTTTATTCCCCCTCCCAAGCGGCATCAGAATACCTCTGGAGCGGGCAAACTAAGCTTTGCTGAGGTAACCAAGGACAGGATCCTTATAGGCGTCCTTGACCGAGGCAATGACCGTCTGGCCATCCCCAAGGACCGGTGGCGTTACGTGCGAAATGAACTCGGCAACATTCTTCTCAACGTTGCTCCGGAGTTTCCGGGTAGTTCGGCACGAGTAACGGATGCGGGTTGGCACCAGGGTCAAATTAAATTACTCGCATGCGAGGATGCAAAAACCGTAGCACTGTACAAGGCAGCAGCTGCTAAACTGGGTGAAGTCTACCAGGGCGCAAAGATAGAGGTCGTCGACTGGAAGGACATTCCAGCTCGTCCAAGGGCAAGGGCGTGGATTCCGGCCATCCCTGACGAACCCGAGAGAATACTCGGGATGCTACGGCTAATGAATCCGTCCCTCCCAACGCATGACTGGAGTGTCAATCTGGTCGGGGATGCGGTAGGGCCCGACAGACAGGTGGTGTTCACCATGAATAAAGAGTCAATCGAGCCCCTCAAAAGGTGCAATGGCCTAGTACACTACAGCGTAGGCCAGATCGTTATCCACGTATATCGTGGTGATGCTCAGCGCGCTGCCTTCTCGGCTGCTCCGGGGGAACCGGAAAACTTATTACCAGAAGAGGAAGCGGAGGATTCCGATGCGGAAAGCATGTTATCCGCCACGTCTCTTGGCGATAGTGCTGTGAACAACTCGGAGATGGAGGACAGCCTCCAGGACGAGGAATTCCTCGACGTCACGGTGGTAGCAGCCAACGCTGAGCGACTAACATCTAACGCTACAGGCAGCAGGACTCCTGCAACGCCACATCGGGCAGTTAATCGGAACAACTCGTCGTTGATAGGCAACCTCCGGGATGGAGCAAACCTCGACGATATGGGGACGGCAGGGAAGTCTGTGCGCTCTCATGTTGGTGGTGCTTCAGATTAATTTGCACAAATCTAAAGTGGCTTCGGCTGCTTTAAGTAGTCGTCTTTCTAAAGGCGACGTGGATGTGGTCCTCATCCAAGAACCCTGGGTCAATAGCTCGAGAATCTGCGGATTGGGGACTAAGGGCTTCAAGCTCATTCGAGCCAGCGAGGAGAGCAAAGTCAGAACGTGTATTTTGGTCAAGTCTGAGTTGAACTCCTTTCTCCTACCTAACTACACCAATGGTGATATTACCGCTATCAGTCTAACGGTCGACAGCACCCGCCTGACGGTGGCGTCGGTCTATATGCCCTACGACGCCGAAGAACCCCCACCACAAACGGAGGTGAAAGACCTGGTGTCAAATTTCTGCACGGGTAATCTTATTATTGGAGCGGACGCTAATGCTCACCATGTCCAATGGGGGAGCTCCGACATCAATGCCAGGGGCGAGTCTCTGTTTGATTACCTCTTAACAACCAACCTGGTGATTTGCAACGTGGGTAATGAGCCTACTTTTATCACTAAGACCCGCAGGGAGGTCATAGACCTCACTATCTGTAGTGAAGGCGCTTATGAGTGGGTCAGAAAATGGCGGGTTCTGGAAGAACATTCTTTCTCCGACCACCGTTACATAGAAATGGTTTTAGACTTTATTGTAGAACAACCAATCATGAAGCGCAATCCACGTAACACTGATTGGCAGTTACACAATGAAATATTAGACAGAGACCTACCAGTACTGCCCTCACAAGCCCCCTCATCAGTAGAGGAGCTGGAGGATCTTGTTACTACATTTACATCGGCGCTCTCAAATGCTCTAGGACAGGCTTGTCCAGTGCCAAAACCACGCGGTAAACACAGGCCACATTGGTGGTCCTACGATTTGGACTCGCTCCGAATATCATGCCGGAAACAATTTAACAAGGCCAAGAGCTTCGGCTCTGAGCCTCATTGGCATGAATATAAAGCTAAACTAAGGGCCTACAAAAAAGCTCTGAGACAGGCGAAGAGAACCTCGTGGAGAAATTTCTGCACTGGCGTCGAAAAGGTCGACGACACAGCGAGACTTAGACGAGTCCTCCCGAAAAGTCAAACAACCATCAGCTATTTGCGAAAGCCTGACGGATCCTGGACCAGCACGGAAGAGGAAACCCTTGAGCTGCTCTTGAATACACATTTTCCGGGGAATCTGCATGATGCACCACTAGCACCTGCAACAAACCTGGCAGTAAATATACCCATCACTGAGGAAAGGGTAAGGTGGGCAGTTAAGAGCTTTGAACCGTATAAGGCTGCCGGGCCGGACGGGATTATCCCCGCGCAACTTATAAACACGTTGGAGACATCAGCTAAATGGCTGGTATTTCTCTTCACAGCCTGCCTGGCTCTCAACCACATTCCGGGCTCCTGGAGAAGCGCCACGGTAGTGTTTATCCCTAAGGCTGGGAAGGCATCCCACTACGAGCCAAAAGATTACAGACCGATCAGTCTCTCGTCCTTTGTACTCAAAACCTTTGAGAGGATACTAAGCGACTACCTTTCAACGACTATTGATAGCAACCTTATCTCTAGCTATCAGCATGCATACACCAAGAGTAAATCAACAGAAACTGCTCTGCACAGCCTAGTATCTGTCATTGAGAAATCGCTGTGTGAAAAGGACTACTGTCTCGTGGCCTTCTTAGATATTGAGGGGGCTTTCAACAATATAAGCCCGGAGGCGATCAACTCCGCTCTAACTAATCTGGGCGTAGATAGACCTCTAACTGGTTTAATTGACCAACTTCTAAGAGGAAGGAAAATAGCTTCTTCACTTGGTACGGTCGAGTTATCACGCTATGTCACAAGGGGAACGCCCCAGGGTGGTGTTCTTTCCCCGCTTTTATGGAACCTCACAGTCAACTCGTTGCTACGTGACACAAGCTGGGGGGGGCGGGAAGATAGTGGCATACGCAGACGATTTAGCTATTGCATTCAGAGGCAAGTTCCCACAAACTCTGTGTGACCTGATGCAAGTAGCACTGCGAGAGGTTTCGAGGTGGTCCTCTCGCTGCGGACTTAGTATCAACCCGGGGAAAGTGGAACTCGTCCTCTTCACCAACCGGTACAAAATACCGCCACTAAGCCTACCAGAACTAGATGGCACGCGCCTGGGCTTGTCGGATAAGGCCAAGTTTCTAGGCATAGTTCTGGACAGGAAACTGAATTGGAAGGAGAATGTTCTTCAGCGCCAGAAGAAAGCTTGCATCGCTCTTTACACATGCAAAAGAGCCATTGGCAAAAAATGGGGGCTCAGCCCTAGAGTATGCAGTTGGATCTACACGGCCATCATTCGCCCAATCATGCTGTATGGAGTCGTCGTATGGTGGCCGGCACTGAGCAAGACAACATACCTGAATCTGTTGCGGAAAGTCCATAGATCCAATATGATCTGTATAAGCGGTGCGCTAAGGACAACGCCCAACGAAGCCCTCCAGGCCATTCTGGGCATTTTGCCACTTGATCTGGAAGGGTTTCGGTCAGCGGCGGCATCAGCTCTGCGCCTAAGAGAAACCTCCAGTTGGGGTGCGGGTACTATTGGACACTCCAGTATTCTGGAATCTTACAGCTTTCTCCCTCTAAGCACAGATCGTTGTGCGACCACTACAGTCGGGGATAGCTGCTTCAAAATAAACATTCCCAGCAGAGAAGACTGGGAGAGGACGGATTGGTGTCCCGAAACAAATGGTGGCACTTCCATATACACCGACGGCTCGAAGTTGGACGGCAGAGTTGGAGGAGGGGTTTATTCAGGGGATTTGGACCTTGAACTCTCCTTCAGACTACCTGATCATTGTAGCGTCTTCCAGGCGGAAGTCTCGGCAATCCGGGACGCCGCGGCCTGGTTAAGCAAACGTGTTATCGGAGGAGATATCACTATTTTCAGCGATAGCCAGGCGGCAATCAAATCCCTTGGCTCATACACGTTCAACTCTGAACTGACGCTCAGCTGTCGTCGATCTCTTCAGGAGATGGCCCAACAGAACCGCGTAAACCTCATATGGGTCCCGGGACATAGGGACATTGAGGGAAACTGTAAGGCAGACGAGCTTGCCAGGCAGGGCACGACCAAGCAGGTTCTTCGGGATAAAGAGCGCTTAGGTATGCCGTTTGCCACATGCAAACTAATGCTGAAGGAGCACACACTCCGTCAAGCCAACGAAAGATGGCTGCAATCCCCAGGGTGTCGGATATCGAAACAAACCTGGCCAAAATGGGATCTTAAAAGGTCTAGACGCATTTATGCCCTAACTAGGAGGGAAATCTGCATATTGATAGGGGCATTAACCGGTCACTGCCTCATTGGTAGGCATGCAGAAAGGCTAAGTGTGCCCTACCGACGATGCTACAGGAGTTGCAAAGATGATGAGGAGGAGGAAACGGTGGAGCACCTCATCTGCAACTGTCCGGCTTTAAGCGGCGTGAGAACGCGCTTTTTGGGAGTTCCGTTCCTAGATAGTCTAAGCCAGATCGCGGAACTGGACATAAAGGACTTGATGGGCTTCATAAAGTCATCTAAGTGGTTCGAGGAGGAGTAACGGTGTCGGTTTAGGAGTGTCAGTCCCGGGATTCTGCTATGTGGAAAATCCCAACAACTCAGGGATTTTCCATATGGCTGGGTCCCGGGGCTGACTTTCCTTGTGTTGGTGGTATCACAACGGGCCTTCAAAACTGGCCTAAGTGTGCCTCTGCGGCAGCCACTTGAACCTAACCTAACCTACATTGTTCCTGCAAAACTGTTGCCAAATGTAACATACGACAAAACTTTACGGAAGTTGATACTAGCAACGAGTTGAGTGTGAGGTTCCATAAAAGCGGGGAAAGAACACCACCCTGGGGCGTTCCCCTTGTGACATAGCGTGATAACTCAACCGTACCAAGTGAAGAAGCTATTTTCCTTCCCCTTAAAAGTTGGTCAATTAAATCAGTTAGAGGTCTATCTACGCCCAGATTAGTTAGAGCGGAGTTGATAGCCTCCGGGCTTATATTGTTGAAAGCCCCCTCAATGTCTAGGAGGGCCACGAGACAGTAGTCCTTTTCACACAGCGATTTCTCAATGACAGACACTAGGCTGTGCAGAGCAGTTTCTGTTGATTTACCCTTGGTGTATGCATGCTGATAGCTAGAGATAAGGTTGCTATCAATAGTCGTTAAGAGGTAGTCGCTTAGTATCCTCTCAAAGGTTTTTAGTACAAAGGACGAGAGACTGATCGGTCTGTAGTCTTTTGGGATGCCTTCCCAGCCTTAGGGATAAACACTACCGTGGCGCTTCTCCAGGAGCCCGGAATGTGGTTGAGAGCCAGGCAGGCTGTGAAGAGAAATACCAGCCATTTAGCTGATGTCTCCAACGTGTTTATAAGTTGCGCGGGGATAATCCCGTCCGGCCCGGCAGCCTTATACGGTTCAAAGCTCTTAACTGCCAACCTTACTCTTTCCTCAGTGATGGGTATATTTACTGCCAGGTTTGTTGCAGGTGCTAGTGGTGCATCATGCAGATTCCCCGGAAAATGTGTATTCAAGAGCAGCTCAAGGGTTTCCTCTTCCGTGCTGGTCCAGGATCCGTCAGGTTTTCGCAAATAGCTGATGGTTGTTTGACTTTTCGAGAGGACTCGTCTAAGTCTCGCTGTGTCGTCGACCTTTTCGACGCCAGTGCAGAAATTTCTCCACGAGGTTCTCTTCGCCTGTCTCAGAGCTTTTTTGTAGGCCCTTAGTTTAGCTTTATATTCGTGGCTCAGAGCCGAAGCTCTTGGCCTTGTTAAATTGTTTCCGGCATGATATTCGGAGCGAGTCCAAATCGTAGGACCACCAATGTGGCCTGTGTTTACCGCGTGGTTTTGGCACTGGACAAGCCTGTCCTAGAGCATTTGAGAGCGCCGATGTAAATGTAGTAACAATATCCTCCAGCTCCTCTACTGTTGAGGGGGCTTGTGAGGGCAGTACTGGTAGGTCTCTGTCTAATATTTCATTGTGTAACTGCCATTTCTATGTAACGGTGGTCGGAGAAAGAATGTTCTTCCAGAACCCGCCATTTTCTGACCCACTCATAAGCGCCTTCACTACATATAGTGAGGTCTATGACCTCCCTTCGGGTCTTAGTGATAAAAGTAGGCTCATTACCCACGTTGCAAATCACCAGGTTGGTTGTTAAGAGGTAATCAAACAGAGACTCGCCCCTGGCATTGATGTCGGAGCTCCCCCATTGGACATGGTGAGCATTAGCGTCCGCTCCAATAATAAGATTACCCGTGCAGAAATTTGACACCAGGTCTTTCACCTCCGTTTGTGGTGGGGGTTCTTCGGCGTCGTAGGGCATATAGACCGACGCCACCGTCAGGCGGGTGCTGTCGACCGTTAGACTGATAGCGGTAATATCAGCATTGGTGTAGTTAGGTAGGAGAAAGGAGTTCAACTCAGACTTGACCAAAATACACGTTCTGACTTTGCTCTCCTCGCTGGCTCGAATGAGCTTGAAGCCCTTAGTCCCCAATCCGCAGATTCTCGAGCTATTGACCCAGGGTTCTTGGATGAGGACCACATCCACGTCGCCTTTAGAAAGACGACTACTTAAAGCAGCCGAAGCCACTTTAGATTTGTGCAGATTAATCTGAAGCACCACCAACATGAGAGCGCACAGGCTTCCCTGCCGTCCCCATGTCGTCGAGGTTTGCCCCATCCCGGAGGTTGCCTATCAACGACGAGTTGTTCCGATTAACTGCCCGATATGGCGTTGCAGGAGTCTTGCTGTCTGTAGCGTTAGATGGTAATCGCTCAGCTTTGGCTGCTACCACCGTGACGTCGAGGGCTTCCTCGTCCTGTAGGCTGTCCTCCATCTCCGAGTTGTTCACAGCACTATCGCCAAGGGACGTGGCGGATAACATGCTTTCCGCATCGGAATCCTCCGCTTCCTCTTCTGGTAATTCGTTTTCCGGTTCCCCCGGAGCAGCCGAGAAGGCAGCGCGCTGAGCATCACCACGATATACGTGGATAACGATCTGGCCTACGCTGTAGTGTACTAGGCCATTGCACCTTTTGAGGGGCTCGATGGACTCTTTATTCATGGTGAACACCACCTGTCTGTCGGGCCCTACCGCATCCCCGACCAGATTGACACTCCAGTCATGCGTTGGCAGGGACGGATTCATTAGCCGTAGCATCCCGAGAATTCTCTCGGGTTCGTCAGGGATGGCCGGAATCCACGCCCTTGCCCTTGGACGAGCTGGAATGTCCTTCCAGTCGACGACCTCTATCTTTGCGCCCTTGTAGACTTCACCCAGCTTAGCAGCTGCTGCCTTGTACAGTGCTACGGTTTTTGCATCCTCGCATGCGAGTAATTTAATCTGACCCTGGTGCCAACCCGCATCCGTTACTCGCGCCGAACTACCCGGAAACTCTGGAGCAACATTGAGAAGAATGTTGCCGAGTTCATTTCGCACGTAACGCCACCGGTCCTTAGGGATGGCCAGACGGTAATTGCCTCGGTCAAGGACGCCTATAAGGATCCTGTCCTTGGTTGCCTCAGCAAAGCTTAGTTTGCCCGCTCCACTTTTAACCTCTTTGGCATGTAAGAATTTTGGAAATCCGGTATCACAGCTTTCGCTAGCTCTACCGATTTACTGGAATTCGGCGACAGCGATTCCTGCGGTACCCCATCATACCTCTTCAGGATCTTTGCAGCCAATCTTTTCTCGTGGTATGTGAAGCGGCGGGGAGATGTCTCCTGGGAGTGCGGACCCGTAGTTGCCATCGCGGTCGCTCTCCTTGCCGAAATCTCAGTTGCAGCTTCCTTCTCCTTCGAAACTCCGAGGCCAGGTCGTGAGACCGCTGCCACAGACGTAAAGATACTGGTTTTCATATCAGCGGTTGATGGGAGTTTAGCATCCGCCGTTGTCCGCTTAGTTGCGTTGGCAACCGCGCTGGTGCTAGCTCCCATCAAGTCAATCTTAGTCGATAGAGGGTTGGTTGACCGACTCGTAGTTGCCATCGCTGTCGATCCCCCCCTTGATTGTGGAACGGAGGTTGTCCTCCGGCGTTGTTGTTGCTTCCTCGCCTGTTCCTCCATAGCTCTCCTTTGCTGAGGAGTGAAATTTGGCGTTGTTTGTTTTTTAGGTTTATCGTTTTTATTTGGGTTATTTGAGTTCATCTTGTTCGTACGACCCATCGCCGGACAAGGCCAGCTTAGGGTCAAGGGAAGAGTAGGGGAAAATGTGTCGTCCGCCGGCAGAGCCCCGTACCGCGGTAAGGCCATGCTTACTCTCTGAGGCGACCCGGTATCAGAGAGGCTCCGTTCAAATATAGCCACGATTTGCCTCCCGGCTGCAAACGTCCAATGGGCACGGTTTCGCATAACACCCTGGATTGGGATGGGGAAGATCTTTGTCGTCGCGCCAGAGAGGCTAGGCTGCTCTCGTGATGAAGTGCCGTACGGAGCTATGATCACAAGGGCAGCGTAGCCCTGTGGCTATCGACTTAAGCCCTCGTACCGCGGCAAGGCATCCACCCTTCACGAGGGAGGAACAATGTATGACGTACGACAAATAATTATCGGATTTTGGTCTAAATTTAAGATGTTTGAAATTAGTTAAAAATGTCATTTTGTTTTTTATAAAAATAAAATAAACAGTTTTTCACTTATAAGCACATTCTGCTTATAACCAAACCAAAAATGTATCTTAAATATAAAAAATTGAAAAATTTCACTCAAAATAACGGAAACTAGAAGAGATATCAAAACCCCGATGGCTCCATTCGAAAGATCTCGATAAGTTTAGTATAACTGCACTTGTAACTCAATTCGACCAAATTTTCACTTACGACAATCATTTTACCGGCCGACGATATATATAAAAAAAAAAAAATTTCGCTAAATTATTGTCGTATGTGAAAATTTGGTCGAATTGAGTTACAAGTGCAGTTATACTAAACTGGTCGAGATCTTTCGAATGGAGCCATTGGGGTTTTGATATCTCTTTTAGTTTATAAGCAGAATCTGCTTATAAGTGAAAAACTGTTTATTTTATTTTTAAAAAAACAAAGTGACATATTTAACTAATTTCAAACATCTTAAATTTAGACCAATATCCGATAATTACACTACTCGACAAATTTTGATCAACTTTAGACTCCAAGAATAAAATAGACCTTTCCTAAAGTAAAATTTTCTCCTGATTCCGAATATGACTTCCATTCTCCTGTGGCAGATCTAGTTTCCGAGATATCGGCGAAAATATGAAAATTCCCATTTTTGCAAAACACTACTTCATATAGGTACGACAAAAATTTGTATTTTTAATTTTTTCGATTTAAACTGTTGAATTATACATTATACTAATTCCCATAAACATTTTTTGCCTTCACCTCCCTTAAGTATCTTCAGTAATTTGGCCACCATGCCAAAAAACGTTTAAAAAATTTTGAAAAAAAAACGAAATTTTTTACAAAATTTCATATTTAACCACTTTAAAATCGGAAAAATTCTATGGACGAAAAAAAGTTAGCCCTCCTATGTTGTAGGTAATTTAATTACGAAAATTTTAAGCATACCAGTACAACAATCGGACGTGCCGTTGAGACTATAGCCCCGTTAACTTGCAAGCGTCTATCTTAAAATTTTAGTATTACTTTGATAAAATTGGCGAGACATTTCATTTGGTCACTCTACCTTAGGGTCTAATAAATTTAAAAAGACATCAATTATTTAACTGTCATTACTGTTTGTTATAAATTTTGTTTTGCAAATTTTAGTGCAAATTTATACATACTATATCGGTAGAAGTGTTTACGAAATGGCTTGTTGCAAAAGAGATTTTAAATGTAAAAATAATCCGGATGATTTTTGCTTTATTTGCGGACATTATATGGCGGCCGCCGTGGTGTAGCGGTTAAGTGTTCGGCCTTCTACACCAAGTCGTGGCGGTTCGATGCCCGGCAAAAGTAACATCAAAAATTATTTAGAAAAACGATTTTTCTAAACGGGGTCGCCCCTCGGCAGTAGTTTGGCAAACTCTCCGGGTGTATATCTGCCATGAGAAGCTTCTCAGCAAAAAATTCATTTGCTTTGCAAGTGCCGTTCGGAGTCGGCAAAAAACTGTAGGTCCCGCCAACTTGTAGGAAAAACACAAAAGCAACACACCACAAGTTGGAAAGAGAAGCTCGGCTAAAAATCTCGTTAGAGGTTATGATAACTTGTTGGTATATGTTCGGAAACTCAGCTCGGAAAATAACTAATTCTGTCAAAGATGCATACTTTCATTATTTCGGTTTCTGTGTAAAAAATCTCGATAAATCTTGGACACCTAATTTTATTTGCGCCTGCTGTAGATTAACTTTAATGAAATGGGTATCGGGTAAAGGTCATTACATGCAGTTTGGTATTCCAATGATGTGGACTGAACCCTTTAACCACTACCAGTGCTATTTTTGCGTGATAGACCTTAAAGGTAAAACGAGAAAAAAGAGGAAATTAATATAAGTTTCGAAGCCTCAAGCGAAAGTGACTCCGAAGCTGATAATTCAGACAGTGAAAAAGTAGGAGAGGTCCCACATCGAGTCTCACAAGCCGAACTTAATGACTTGGTCAGAGATTTGAAATTATCGAAATTTGATAGCGAAGTTCTAGGATCTCGATTGCAGCAATGGGGCAGCCTGGGACCTTCGACAAGTACTACTAAATTTCGAAATAGACACAAGACTTTCTCTTCTTTTTTTACTAAAAGTGAAAATATTTGCTACTGCAATGATGTTCAAGGTTTATTTGAAGCACTAAAATTAGAAAATAAAACTGATGATTGGCGCTTGTTTATAGACAGTTCAAAGCATAGTTTAAAAGCAGCATTACTCCATAAAAGAAATTCGTTACCGTCAATACCAGTGGCACATTCTGAGAATACTAAAGAAACTTATTTAAGTATATCTAATTTACTTGAGCTCATTCAATATAAACAATTTAATTGGAAAATTTGTGCGGACTTAAAGCTAAGCAGTTTCGGTGGTACCATTTAAAATAAATAGTATATGAAATATCTACCTCCCAGGTTGTAGCTATAATTCTCGGACTTCAAGGAGGTTTCACTAAATTTTGCTGTTTTCTCTGTCTTTGGGACAGCCGTGCTAGAGAAACCCATTATATTCAGGAAAACTGGCCACCAAGAGCTGAGTACGAACCAGGTGCCTTCAATATCGCAAACCCGCCTTTAGTAAATCCCGAACGAGTTATTTTGCCAGCACTTCACATCAAATTAGGATTAATGAAAAATTTTGTAAAGGCTTTAAATAAGGACGCGCCATCCTTCCAGTACCTAACGAAATTTTTTCCTAAAATAACTCAAGCCAAATTAAAAGAAGGTATGCTTGTTGGTCCGCAAATTAGAAAGTTGCTGAAAGACGAAAATTTTGCGAATCATTTATCATCAGTAGAAGCAGCGGCTTGGGACAGCTTTAAGCAAGTCGTTAGTGGATTTCTTGGCAACAATAAAGATCCCAACTATAGAGAGATGGTCAAAGCCTTGTTGAAAAACTACAGAGCTATGAAATGCAACATGTCCCTAAAAATGCATTTTTTGCATTCACATTTGGATTATTTTCCCGCAAACCTAGGTGCTGAAAGTGATGAACAGGGTGAAAGGTTTCACCAAGACCTCATGATTTTTGAAAAACGTTACCAAGGTTTTTGGAATGAAGAAATGATGGGAGATTATTGCTGGACAATAATACGGGAGACAAACCCAGAAAATTATAAACGGGTAGTTAAAAGTACCCACGTCCCTCAGTATTGACGACCACCGTCAAATCGCCCAATTTGCATTTTTTTAGATGTAGATATGTATTTATTATAATTATAAGCTTTTATTTAGTTTCACCTGACGGCTGTCTGTTATCAAATCTAGCAAGCTAAATTTGACACACTTCCCGGTGTCCGATTGATTTGAAATTCTGCACCCATGTATAACCCTGATGACAATGCAATATTATAAAAAAAAAAATTTCGATAGGTGGCGCGTGGGTCGCTATATTTTCAAAATTCGCATTTATGGTCCGATTTAGCTGAAATTCGTAACATGTATTACTACCATGAAAAGAAATATTTTTGTAAAAAAAATTCCGCTAGGTGGGGCTGAGATAGCGGTAATAAAAACTCAAAATCGTAATTATGGACCGGTTTGGCTGATATTTTACGTGTGTGTTAATTAATTTCTAAATGTTAAAAAAAAATTGGACCCGCTAGGTGGCGCGTGAGTCGCTTTTTTTGAGAATTACGAAGGTCTGTTTTCAGTGTCGATTAATTCGTTTTTCAACGAACTTCCCGTTGAGGTAGGATCTTGAAATTTTCATCATCGCTTAGTTTTATACCCCAATGCACTATAATAAAAAAATAATGCCGATAGGTGGCGCATGGGTAGAGATATTTGAAAAATTTAATTTACAGAGATTTTGCTTTCGATTTTGAACTAACTCCCCGTTGAGCTGGGGTTTTGAAATGTTCACCATCGATCAGGTTTTACTGACAATGAATTATACAAAAAAAAAAATCTAAAATATTGCTTTATTTGCAAAAATCCAATCATCACCCTAGTTTAGTCGCTTTTCCCTATTGCCATAGAAAGAAGGTAAAGGTACTTTTGGAATACACCACGCGGCGAATTCCTTTACTCTTATGAGCATTGTCTATTGATATGCAGATGGCGCTGAAGAATGCAACAATCGGCTAATTCCTTCACTCTTTTGAGCAATTATGCAAAAAAAGTTGGCTCTGCTGATTTTGAATTATTAAATTGAAGAAAAAAGGAAACAGCTAATTATTATTGAAACGCAGTTTTAATTAATTATAAGCTTTTATTTAGTTTCGCCTGACGGCTGTCTGTAATCAAATCTTGCAAGCTAAATTGTATAACCCAGATGACAATGCAATATTATAAAAAAAAAATTTCGAAAGGTGGCGCGTGGGTCGCTATATTTCCAAAATTCGCATTTATGGTCCGATTTAGCTGAAATTCGTAACATGTATTACTACAATGAAAAGAAATATTTTTGTAAAAAAAAATTCCGCTAGGTGGGGCTGAGATAGCGGTAATAAAAACTCAAAATCGTAATTATGGACCGATTTGGCTGATATTTACGTGTGTGTTACTTAATTAATTTCTAAATGTAAAAAAAAATTGGACCCGCTAGGTGGCGCGTGAGTCGCTTTATTTGAGAATTTCGAAGGTCTGTTTTCAGTGTCGATTAATTCGTTTTTCAACGAACTTCCCGTTGAGGTAGGATCTTGAAATTTTCATCATCGTTTAGTTTTCTGCCTCCACGCAAAATAACAAAAAAGTAATACCGATAGGTGGCGCACGAGTAGAGATATTCGAAAGTTTTCATTCCAGGAAATTTTGCTTTTGATATTGTACTAACTTGCAGTTAAGATGGGATTTTGCAAATTTTCATCATCGTTCAGGCTTCGCTAACAGTAAATAAACAAATTAGCTTAATTTCAAAAATCCCATTTATCGTTTAGTTTAGTCTTTATTCCAATATCCCAAAAGTAACTTTATTAACCAGGCGGCTTTATTGTAAAAGATTCTATGGTTTCTGTTGCTGCTAGCTGCCGATTGATGTCGCTGCGACATTATTATATTATAATAAAAAAATAATGCCGATATGTGGCGCATGGGTAGAGATATTTGAAAAATTTAATTTACAGAGATTTTGCTTTCGATTTTGAACTAACTCCCCGTTGAGCTGGGGTTTTGAAATTTTCACCATCGATCAGGTTTTACTGACAATGAATTATACAAAAAAAAAATCTAAAATATTGCTTTATTTGCAAAAATCCAATCATCACCCTAGTTTAGTCGCTTTTCCCTATTGCCATAGAAAGAAGATTGGAATTCGCCGCGTGGTGTATTCCAAAAGTACCTTTACTTACCACGCGGCGAATTCCTTTACTCTTATGAGCATTGTCTATTGATATGCAGATGGCGCTGAAGAATGCAACAATCGGCTAATTCCTTCACTCTTTTGAGCAATTATGCAAAAAAAGTTGGCTCCGCTGATTTTGAATTATTAAATTGAAGAAAAAAGGAAACAGCTAATTATTATTGAAACGCAGTTCTAATTAATTATAAGCTTTTATTTAGTTTCGCCTGACGGCTGTCTGTAATCAAATCTTGCAAGCTAAATTTGATACACTTCCCGGTGTCCGATTGATCTGAAATTCTGCACCCATGTATAACCCCGATGACAATGCAATATTATAAAAAAAAAATTCGATAGGTGGCGCGTGGGTCGCTATATTTTCAAAATTCGCATTTATGGTCCGATTTAGCTGAAATTCGTAACATGTATTACTACAATGAAAAGAAATATTTTTGTAAAAAAAATTCCGCTAGGTGGGGCTGAGATAGCGGTAATAAAAACTCAAAATCGTAATTATGGACCAATTTGGCTGATATTTACGTGTGTGTTACTTAATTAATTTCTAAATGTTAAAAAAAAAGCGCGTGAGTCGCTTTATTTGAGAATTTCGAAGGTCTGTTTTCAGTGTCGATTAATTCGTTTTTCAACGAACTTCCCGTTGAGGTAGGATCTTGAAATTTTCATCATCGTTTAGTTTTCTGCCTCCACGCAAAATAACAAAAAAGTAATTCCGATAGGTGGCGCACGAGTAGAGATATTCGAAAGTTTTCATTCCAGGAAATTTTGCTTTTGATATTGTACTAACTTGCAGTTAAGATGGGATTTTGCAAATTTTCATCATCGTTCAGGCTTCGCTAACAGTAAATAAAAAAATTAGCTTAATTTCAAAAATCCCATTTATCGTTTAGTTTAGTCTTTTATTCCAATATCCCAAAAGTAACTTTATTAACCAGGCGGCTTTATTGTAAAAGATTCTATGGTTTCTGTTGCTGCTAGCTGCCGATTGATGTCGCTGCGACATTATTGCCTCTTGTTGATAAACCGAAAGTATCTTTATTAACCACGCGGCTTTATTGTAAAAGATTCTATGGTTTCTGTTGCTGCTAGCAGCCGATTGATGTCGCTGCGACATTATTGCCTCTTGTTGATAAACCGAACTAAAAAGTAAGAAATAAAATTAAAGAAAAAAAAACTTTTTTAAAAATAAGCTTTTATTATTGGTTTATAAAATTAACTAAAAGGTAAAAAATAAATTCACTGTAAAGGAATATAACACTTTATAAGTTCATTGTAACCTTTAAAGATAATTTGGCTTCTTCGTCTGCCACAAAATAATTCCATATTGTACATAATTATATATTTCTAACATTAAAACTTTACACCTAAATTATTAAATCTTCCAGTATATATCACATTCCTAATTTTATTAATAATAAAAGCGTGTTAAATTTTGATGGTATAATTAAGAACATTTAGGACCTTCTTTTCTATTTGATGGTATAATTAAGAACATTCAGGACCTTCTTTTCTTGCTATCGAAATTTAACACGCTTCTATTATTAATAAAATTAGGAATGTGATATATACTGGAAGATTTAATAATTTAGGTGTAAAGTTTTAATGTTAGAAATATATAATTATGTACAATATGGAATTATTTTGTGGCAGACGAAGAAGCCAAATTATCTTTAAAGGTTACAATGAACTTATAAAGTGTTATATTCCTTTACAGTGAATTTATTTTTTACCTTTTAGTTAATTTTATAAACCAATAATAAAAGCTTATTTTTAAAAAAGTTTTTTTTTTCTTTAATTTTATTTAATGTTGTTTTCGTTGTTGTTTTTTGCTGAATTTCTGATTTATACTCATATTACTCAATTGAAAACAGTTTAACGTGCAAACAAATGTCTCTAATAAAACGTTATAAAAAAAATAAATACGTAGTTTGAATAAAAATTTTCTCTATAAAAAATTGTAGGATAGACGCTTGCAAGTTAACGGGGCTATAGTCTCTACGGCACGTCCGATTGTTGTACTGGTATGCTTAAAATTTTCGTAATTAAATTTCCTACAACATAGGAGGGCTAACTTTTTTTCGTCCATAGAATTTTCCCGATTTTAAAGTGGTTAAATCTGAAATTTTGTAAAAAATTTCGTTTTTTTTCAAAATTTTTTGAACGTTTTTTGGCATGGTGGCCAAACTACTGAAGATACTTAAGGGAGGTGAAGGCAAAAAATGTTTGTGGGAATTAGTAAAATGTATAATTCAACAGTTTAAATCGAAAAAATTAAAAATACAAATTTTTGCCGTACCTATATGAAGTAGTGTTTTGCAAAAATGGGAATTTTCATATTTTCTCGGAAACTAGATCTGCCACAGGAAAATGGAAGTCATATTCGGAATCAGGAGAAAAGTTTACTTTAGGAAAGGCCTATTTTATTCTTGGAGTTTTTTCTGGTCGAGTAGTGTTATTTGTCGTACGTTATACATTGTTCCTGCAAAACTGTTGCCAAATATAACATACGACAAAACTTTACGGAAGAAAAAATTAGCAAAACCCGTTAAAGAGTAATTAATTAAATAATTTCTTAGACCAGTAAAATTCTCCCAAACTTTGGATGCAATGAAGCAGTTTTGAGAAATTGAACTACAAACTTCAAGTCTAATTTTCTAAAAGTCGTCAAATGTAACATACGACAATCATTTATCCGGGCGACGATATATAGATAACAAAAATTCGCACCATACAAAATGTATGGGAAAAATTTTTTTTTTTTGGGAATTTTTTTGCATTTTCTTCGATTCTGGCCAGAGAACAATTTTGAATTGGTGTCCATCATCCAAATCGGTGCAGTCGTTCTTGAGTTATAGCTATATGACACTACGAATTTTCACTTTAATTTTTTTATATTTTTGGGCAGTATTTTTTATCACTCTCACTTATAACACGGTTTCAGGACTGGTATAAGGGTGATAGCTTTACTCCAAAAAAAAAAAATTACGAAATACAAACTAGGCAGCTAAAAACAAACGAAACGGTTTATATTTCTCAGTTTTTTTTGTCACTTGGAGGTTTCTCTCTTATTTTATGTGAACATTTTTTGTTTATATTTTTATATTGAAAGTTTTGTGCCCGAATTTGTTTGTGAAATAATTAAATAAAATATCCAAATAAATATTTTTCAGTCTTTTTTGCTTGTCTATTGCGAAAAAACAGTGCAGAAAAATTAAAAGTGTATGTAAACAAAAACATGTCAAACGGGGCTCCGCATGCTCACTCCTTCGCAGACAAAAAATACTGGCCAAAAAATCCAAAAACATTAAATTGAAAATACGTAGTGTCATATAGCTATTATAAGTGTTTGAACTAACGTCACTTTCTTTTATGTATATAGATGTCTACGATGATTATGAGTTATTTTACCTTTGTTTATCTGAAATTTTTGTAAGGATATATACGATATCACTTCTATACTCATGAAATAATTTTAGTTATGGAAAAAGGGGGCATGAAAACTCCAATACGTACTACATTTTTAAGCTAAATTCCTACGATAGTTTTTATGGCAGGGACCTGAAAATTGGTATGGATGTAAACGATATCAATACAATTCTCAGGAAAATAGGTTGGAGTTATTGCAAAATAGGCTGGGCAGCTCTACAACAAACTTAATTCTTTGCGCTTTATTATTGTTCGGACGTTCCAGTTTTGCTCTAAAAGAAATAATAAACTTTTTTAGCAACAAAAAAATATTGAGCACATATTTTATCACGTTTGGTCCGCTGGTCCTTTTTTCATCGATTTGGACTTTTTTTTTGAAATTTTTGGTCCTTTTTTATTTTTGACGTGGCAACCGACTGATTTTATTTAATGCTTTGTTTTTTTAATGAATTCATATGACAAAGTTAAGTTTTATGTTTGTTTTTATTAATAAATGAATTGTTATTGTTTAAAAAGAAAATATAAATATATGTATGTATAGATACTAGGGTGATTCAAATTTAAAAAAATTTGTTTTTTTTCGGTCTTACCCCCTGAAACTTTAGGTATTGATGAGAAAATATGCCTTGCAAAAAATTAGCGCTCTAACTTAACCCTTAGGGATGGCTATTTTTATGCGCTCTCCCATACATTGTGTATGGGGAAAATGCCATTTTTTTTTTTTCAAAGTGAATTTTCTTTTAATTTTTGAAACTTTTTTCAAAATATTTTTACATACTCTTAAAGTTGAAGCTTCCAAAATGGTAAGCCATGTGTGATTAACTTAACTATGAAAATAATTACAGCCATTTAAAATTTAGTTGATTTTATACGTGTTACTGTGTATGTGTGTGCAATAAATAGTACAAAACTCGGTCAATTTTAAATGGCTGTAATTATTTTAATAGTTAAGATAATCGCACATGGCTTACCATTTTGGACGCTTTAAGGCTTCAACTTTAAGAGTATGTAAAGATTTTTTGAAAAAAGTTTCAAAAATTAAATGAAAATTCACTTTGAAAAAAATGCCATTTTTCCCCATACAAAATGTATGGGAAAGGGCGAAAAAAATAGCCACCCCTAAGGGTTTAAGTTAGAGCGCTAATTTTTTGCAATATCGACTTGGTCTTACCCCCTAAAAAGTTAGGTATTGATGAGAAAAAAAGTCTTCCAAAAAATTAGCTCTCCAGCATGGAACGTCCGTAACGCAGGAAATACCCATATCCCTGCAAACCAGATACCGGCTAGCAACCAAGTTAAATAGTTGGTTTCATTAATTTTTCATACGGTTACCGAAGTAGCTAATTTTGTTCAGGGCGTGTGAAAATTTTAACCATATATATACTTCGCCTCTACCTTGCACTTGTTGAATTTTCCATTTGCTATAAAGTATACCTGCATTCTTCAAAATAAAAAATTTCCCTTTCAAACTCTGGCTAATGTTTTGGTTAAAATGTAGTTAACAGCAATTTGTTAAAGTCGACGATATTTTGGCTAACATGTTGTTAATAGTAGTTGTTGACATGGTTATGGAAACTGCTAACATGTGGCTAACATTATGTTATGAAACAGTAAATGTTTTGGTTAACATGCTGTTAAAATTATTCTTTGAATAAGTCAACAAACAAGCTAGCATATGGTTAACATATGTAGTTGAATCGGTTACCGAACCAGCTAACTTTTGGTTAACATTTATAATTGAATAGGTTACCAAACCAGTTAGCAGTAAAAGGACAATACTTACCGAATTTTTCCAAATAAATTGCACAAAAATTAATATATATACATATTTTATCATTTATTAATTTATATTAAACATTTATTTATTGATATTATACATTTATACATACTAATAATGTTTGGAGCGGCTGATTTGCCGTCCTGAATTGAGGATCGAGTGGAATGGCTTAGGTGCCAAACCACGTACAAATAACAGGACTCGAGGTGATCGCACCAGGAGTTTGGGTTGTATGTTGGTTTAGTCAAGGCAGTGGCACCAAGACTTGAGAGTAATAACTTCAGGCACTTGAACCTGGTTATTTACGGCGATGGGAGAAATAGCGATCAAGCAGTTGCGCTATATGATTAAAGAAGCTTTAGGGTTGCTGGTCATGCATTTCTCAATTCTTTATTTTAATTTCTTCGCTTATATACAATTTTGGTCTTAAAATTATGCTGACTAGTGCATTGCTCTTGACTTCCGCAATACTAGGTCACTAGTCAGCAGTCTACCGTTCTAGGTCGTCAGTAAGTGGAATTGCTGACCACCGTACTAGGTCGCCAGCTGTCGCAACTGCTGACACTAGCGGTTGCAATGCTGACGCCAGCGACGGCACACTTACTGACGGCCGCGAGCAAAATATGACGCAATCGCTACTCCGCACTTTTGCTTGTTCTTGAATTTCATGCAAACAAATATGCCTGTGTCTGCATATTTGGACAGAAATGAACAAATAACTAAATATATATTAACATAATGTGAACCGTCTCCACAAGAATTAAGGAAATGTCTTCACAAGCACTACGACGAGGACACATCATCATACAAATAAAGCATTGTTGCCTTAAGGGGTCAACCGATATAGCTCAAAAGACGCTGTTTGGCCTCAGGATCACGAATCCCTAGGCGCTTTTTTAATATTTTGCTTCTCTGAAGAGATATTAGCAACCAAATTTTCTTGTGGTTGTTGTAATTTTATTAGGCTGTACCTAAAAACGTGCAAAAAAATGCGTTCAGTCAGCCACCCTGACTTGGGATGGCGTATCCCAGGGTTACTTGTTATAAGCGCGGCCGAAGGCCGCCAACTCCGAAAGGTATTTGTTTCCTTTAGGGGTCAACTGCTAATAAATTAGCTAAAATTATGTGATATAGCTCAAAAGACGGGATTCGGCCAATTTTGGTATCGGACCCGGGTCATTTTTCGGTTTTCTGACCATAACTTTTCACTAAAACAAAAAATTAAAAAAAGCACTTCCGGATTCGCGATCCTTAATCTCTTAGCTAATTTATTAGCAGTTGACCTAAACAAATACATACCTACCAAAGCATTTGAGGCTGCAAGTCCACCTTTGCATAAAATGGATTATTAAGAATTACCGAATTTAGGCGTAGCGCAGTTCTCCACTGCAATTAAGAAGTCGCATCCGCAAGCGCCACAACTAAATCCGGAATTTTTTAAAAAGCCGTTTCATGTAAAGGTGGACTTGCAGTTTGAAATGCTTTATGTATGATGATACGACCCCGTCGTAGTGTTTGTGGCGATGTTTCCTTAATTTTTCGACCCGACTTCAAAAGTCGCAGCCACTACCATCTGAATTTCTCGGAATCATCGAACTTTCCTTTTGCATTTCCTACGCTGTATCTCCCGCCATCACTTGTATACGGGCATGCATAAAAGAAGGGAGAATTTCTATTAAAAATGCAAATAAAAAAAAAATATTTTACGCTTACCTTTTTTTCATGGAAAAATTTGACAAATAATAATTAATTTATGAAAGCTGCAGATTGTCAATTTTTGGGATATTTTCTTATGCTGTTTCATTCGCACTCATAATGTTAGGCATAGTACAAAATCAACAATGTTTTCTCTTTTTGGCAGATCGTTTGCACATTAACCCTAAAACGGACTTTTGGTATTTAAAGGCCCACATTTAAATTTAATTCAGAACAACTTTTTTTTGGTTGCTTAAGGTTAATATAATTTTGGGAAATTTGTCAGTGGTTTGCAGGGATGTATATTAGGGCGATTCAAAAAAATGTCGACTTGGTCTTACCCCCAAAAAAGTTTGGTATGGAGGAGAAAATAAGCCTTGCAAAAAATTAGCGCTCTAACTTAACCCTTAGGGGTGGCTATTTTTGCTCGCCATTTCCCTTACATTTTGTATGGGGGAAAATTAAATTTTTTTTTCAAAGTGGATTTTCTTTTAATTTTTGAAACTTTTTTCAAAATATTTTTATATACTCTTAAAGTTGAAGCTTCCAAAATGCTAAGCCGTGTGCGATTATCTTAACTATTAAAATAATTACAGCCATTTAAAAAAAAACTGAGTTTTGTACTAATGCACACACATACACAGTAACACGTATAAAATCTAGTAAATTTTTGGCTGCACTAAAAATAATTTGGTGCTTTTTTCATCGAATTGGTCCTTTTTTATTTTTGGCGTGACAACCGTGATTTTATTACAATTAACTCACATAAGCAGAAATTTACGTTACTTGAACATTCTGAACATCATAATGATTAGGGCCCGGATTTCCATGCAGTTGCATATTTTTTTTGGTAAGTCGCAGGAACTTGAAAAATATACGATTATGCGAATCGAGAAGTAAGTGTAAAAATGGCATTGATATGTTAGCGCATATTTTTGCATATTTTGTCTTAAATGCATATAATTGCATATTTTTCCATAAAAGTATATTTTGTGGCATATTTTTCAGTATTTGGTACGTTTCAGTTAAATACATTTACATTAGTTGGCAGCCTTATCTAACATATGTTTTTAGACCAATCCCAACAAACATCGAACACCAAAAACTCAAACGTTTGAGAAAACATCTATTCTCAACTTTTTCTCAAATGTTGTTTAAATAACGGGATTATTTGTTGAACTATATTAATTAAAAAAAGTATTATGTAAAATTTAACTGCGTAAATGGAAACTCGCTTTTTATTAAAATGGGTATTTGCTTTGCATGATTGGCATCTTTGAATAAATATTTCAATGAGAGCATGTGGATTCCATTTCGATCCACTCCGCTCAGTTTGAGAAACGTTTGAAAATCAGGGAAAATCCCATATTAAAAATGAGCCTTTTAGGTTGAGAACGCTATCAACGGTTATTTCGCCTCAAATTGAAAACGAACGTTTGAGATTTGAGCAGATGGTTGGTTCTCAAATGCATCTCAAATTGAAATTAGCTAAAGATGTTTGTTGGGATAATGCATTAGCCAATACATATGTGTATAATATACTAATGTGATTTTCTTGAGCTGGATCCCGCCGTATGGAAAGACAATGAGGAATATCAGACATCTATGGAAATTATTGAAAAATTATTCGTAGTAAATGACACCGCCGAGCGTGGCGCCAGGTTTATGAAGGCTTACAATCGAATTTTAACACACGACGAAGAAGAAGCCCAGTTTATATTGCAAGTAGTTGACTCATATCGAAAAAAGTTTCGGTCCCATACAAAATCTGCGCTGACTGATCAACCTCAGGCGTTGTAAAGTTTTCTTAAATTGAATTAAAATATCATGTTCAGACAATAATATCTATGTACGTGCAATGCATGTTGTGCTTGCTTGAAAAAATAAAAAATAGTTTTAAATATCCATAGAAATGCCTTAGTTCAACTTTAATCAACTTTTGGGTCCATTAAAAACTATCAGATAGGCGTAAAATTTTCCAGGGGTATTTTTAAGGTTAAATAGAAACTTTTTAAGCCCGGCGCTCATTGATATAAAGACATTTTTCAACCGCGGCCACTCTAGTGTATATAGTTAGTCTATACTACTAACTGTGTGTATTACAATCAGGATAGCGAGAATGAGACAAAACGATGTTTCTGCGTACACCTGTACGATTTTTAAATTTATACATACATACGTTTACACTTGAATTTAAACGTTGCTTACAGCCAGTGTCACTGGTATAAATATTTTATGTTCTTCGATTCTTTTTCTTATTTATCTTCTTTTGGCTCAAAAAAAAATGTTTAAAAATTTGTAAAAATGCCCAAAACTAGAACTACTTTGGCTGGAACTCTTTCAAAATATGTTAACGAATACAAAGAAATATTCGAAACCGATGGAGGGATTTTATTTTGCAAAATTTGCAATAAAAGAGTTAGTTGCGCAAAATAGTTCCAAGTGGATCAGCACATGCGGAGCCAGAAGGACGTTGAGCTTTCTAGAAGGCAAGATAAAAAAACATCTCCATGCCTGCTTAAAAATTACGTGGGAAATAAGACCAAGTTTTACATGGAGCTTTGCAAGACATTTATTGCAGCTGATATCCCATTATGGAAGTTAACAAACCAACATTTGATCAAGTTTTTCAAAAAATACACTGACGAATCCATTCCTTCTGAGTCAACTTTGAGAAAAAACTATGTCCATGATATCTATTTATCACAAATTGAAGAAATCAAATAGCAATTGAAGAACCACTTTTTGTGGGTATCAATCGATGAAACGACTGACATACAAGGCTTTTTCGTAGCAAACATTATAGTGGGAATTTTACATCCAGACAAAGACGTAAGCTCCAAATTTTTTTTATTAAACGTCGTTTGTCTAGAACGCACTCCTTAATTGCAAGAGCATTTGATGATTCCATGCAATTATTGGGCCCTGACTAGGAAAAGTCGAAAATTCTGTTATATGTCACTGACGCAGCTCCATATATGGTGAAGTCAGCAAAAGCGCTGAAGGTATTTTATCCAAAGTTACTGCTCGTTACTTGCTTGGCACATGCAATGCATCGAGTGGCCGAAGATGTAAGAACCCGTTTCAGTGATGTGGACGACGATATCTAGAGCTGCAAAACTATCGATAGTAGCGCCATTCGATATTTTCGATAGTTGCAAAAATACTATCGATAGCTCGAAACTATCGTATACTAGCGTAATGTAAGTTTACATAATTTACATGTACATGTGCCAAAAAAGGTAAAAAATTACAAATATTGCAATTTGAGCGTTAATTTCTAAATAAGTACGATCACAGCGTCTTTTAATATTATTGTGACGAATTCGATGATTCCTCGATTAATTCCCTTGAGTTTGATCACTGTACGTTAAATAAAACACTCAGATTCTGCTTAATAAATAGTACGCTTTATTCACTAATAAAAACCGTAGTACAATATCGCAGGTTAATTCACTGTTCAGTACTTCACTGTACAACACTTGAAAATAAACTGATTGAAGTGCGTTGTCTTTGCGCGGTTTATATACCCTAGCAGACAGCAGCTTCATAACCTAGAAATGTCTACACATTTCTGCGTTATTCGGTCAACAGTGTTCTCCAAACATTTATCTATCGTCATCTCCTCTTTGTGTCACATTCGCACTCTCTCGCTCTCGGTCATGTACCCAAACAACTGTAGTTGTCGTAGTGACGCTAGTGGTGGAAATACGCTAAAGTTGGGAGATGAGCGATTCTTGAGAACATTCGCCACATTATACACTACACAAATTTTCAATGCACCGACACTATCGAAAATATCGACTATCGCAACAAAAAAATCGATATATCGCAAAAAAAAACCATCGATACTATCGAAAATACCATCGATAGTTTTGCAGCTCTATTAATATCGAATGGAAAGAAAATATTTTCAAAATCTGCTTTGCGTGTTGAAGCGTTTAACATGTTTCCCAATATTACCCTTCCCCCACAACCAATATTAACCAGGTGGGGAACCTGGTTAGATGCGGCAAAATATTACTGCGGAAATTTTGACGAGTTTCAAACCTTTCTTAAAAATCTTAATGATGGCGACTCGTCTTCTATATTAAAGGCAAAAAAAAGCAATGGCTTCAAATTCTATTGAAGCACATTTGGCTTATATTAATTCAAACTACAGCTTCTTGTCAGATATAATAAGGCTCAATCCATGGAAATCGATACCGATGAAATCCAAAATAAACCTCCCAATTTTAGTGAAATACTTATTGTACGTAGACGTTAGTAAGTCCAACTTTCAAGATATGAAAATGAAATTTCATATTTTTCTTTAATTCTAATATTTTTCAACTTTAAGTTGTATGGATCACAAGCTATAATGAAACGGGAATTTCCTTATTATTTGACAGGGCTGATTTACGTAATGCTTTAACTTTATTAATGTATTTTAACTTTAAATGAATAAAGCAGTTAATCATCATTTTGAGAGTGTTGTTCACAACTTTATTCAACAAGTATAGAACTCGAAATTTTTTAATGAATCATTGCATACATCAATGTCACGCCCGTTAAAAAATATCAACAAAAGTTTAGTTTATATGGAAAATATATACTTTATTACACAGTAAAGCTATCGAAGGTAAGACTACACTGTACATGAATATGTACTAACTACTTGGTAGTCTGAATACACCGTTCTTTAAAGAAACAATCAATATATCTTTGTACGCCCGTTAAATTTCACGAAATTTGTATTTTAAATTTGCTTAGTTTTTATTTCAAACTGCGCGAAATTCAACGTTTTTAAATTTATTTATCCAAAATGAATTATGTTGAACTTATGAAGAAGAGGAGGGAGAAACTACGGACCGATCCCGACAAATATAAAGAATTTTTGGAAAAAGAAAGAAAGAGGGACAAAGCACGAAGGCAGAAAAGAAAGGAATACATATTTAAAAACGCAGACAAGTTGGAGGAGAAAGGGATGAAGGACCGAATCAGACAACGCAGGAGAAGGGAAACTAAAAAACGCGAAGTTATTGAAAATATCTCCACGCTAGGCACATACAACTGTAAGGAAACTTTTGGAAAAGCAGTGAACAAGACCAGAAATGCCTTACCATCAAGCCCTAGGAAACGGCAAGCTGTTGTTTTGCAGTTAGCCAAGGAGAATTTCCCATCGATATTCACAAAAAAAGTCTCTACCGATTCTAACCAAGAGAGCCGAATATCTGCCGGAAAAAGATGTTAAATTAATAAAATCCTTTTATGAGTCTGATGAAGTTAGCCGACAAACACCCAACCGAAAAGACGTAGTTCGTATTAAGTCTTCGGATAATGTCTTTACCACTGTTGCTAAAATACATTTGGTCATGACTGTCTCTGAATTATTTGAGCTCTTCAAAGCAAAACATCCTGAGGTAAGAATCCATAGAAGTAAATTTTTTGAGCTTAGACCCTTTCATGTGAGAACTATGTCGGAAATGCCACATAATGTATGTGTTTGCTATATCATGCCAATTTTGGTTTTCTGGTCGATGCATTGAAGGATACTTTGGCGCCGTCTGTCAAATCTACACATGATCTATTGAAAGAAATATGTTGTGATGAAAATAGTGTTAAATGTATGACAAATTGAAGATATCAAGGGTACCAAAAGAAACCTCGTTCGTGAAATTGATTCACAAAGGGATAAGTTCAAATTTCACTGCTTTGTTAAAAAGCAACAACTATTGTTTTTTGAGAAAAATCAACCGACACAGCTGGCGTCATTAAAATCGATTTCGCTGAAAATTTTACTATTATCGCTCAAGATGAAATCCAAAGTGCTCACTGGCGTCATCCACAGGTCACTCTTTAATAACGCTCAAGATGTAACAAGTTATGTAATCATCAGTAACGAAGTCAACCACGACAAATTTTCAGTATGGCTTTTTTTAAGAAGCATCATTGTAAATCTAAAGTCTAAGTATCATACTCTTCAAAAGATTACTGTATTTTCTGATGGTTGCGCCGCCCAGTTCAAGAACCGCTACACACTTTCAAGTACTAATTTTAGTATGGAGGATTGGGGAATTAAAATGGACTAGGCATTTTTTGCTACCAGTCATGGCAAAGGCGCTGTAGATGGATTGGGAGCAGCAGCAAAACGCCAGCTTTGGACAGCAATTAAAAGTAGACAGGTTTTAATAAACATGGCAAGAGACTGTTATAATTACTTGTCTGCTAATATGAAATGTATCAACTATCTAAAGACATGTTGCTCCAGCGATGGGAAAACATAGCTGTATTGCCACAGATACAGAGCAATCATTACTTTCATTGTGATGGTAAAAACAGTATCTCATACGGTTTGGTCGGTAATTCGGTCACAAAAAGAGTCGTACTTTTTATAAATAAGGTAATTTACAATGGCGTTGTTCCGTCCTTAGATAAAAGGATTTTTTGTGTATTGTGAAAATCGTAATATATTTCAAATAAAGCTGAATTAAAAGTATAAAAATGTCTACTTATTTTTACATGCTCAACTTGTCACGCCCGTTAAAAATTCTTGTCACGCCCGACCTATTTAAAAGTGAGTATATAATTTATAATTTCAAATTCATGTAAGAAACATCGCGATTAATGTTAAGAGTATTTATTTAGCTACACAATGAGCTAGTTTTAATCTTGAGCAAGTGATACAATTAGCAGAAAATGTCTGATATAAGCAGAGAGTATCAGATTTTCACTGCGTGCGTGTCGCACCCGTTATACTGCCATAAGTTGATATAGCTTGTTTCGATTTATATTTTTTCAAATTTTTATTTCGGATGTTCCTTCTATCGCTATATACCTGACATTTATGAGTCGTTTTAAAGAACTTTAAATTAGAGCTTAAAAGATACAAGCAAAAATAAAAGTTGAAATGTCGCACCCGTCCCAATGGATTGAGCCATAACAAAATTGGAAAGGAAAAAATCATTGGCTGAACAATTGCATATTGTGGGGGCTGCTGTTACAACTATTGAAGGGGTGCATGGTGAACTTGGTGAAAAGATAAAGGAGAAGTTGAGTACCGTTCTGCGAAAAAATACTGGGTTCCAGGAACTTAAGGTAATATCTTGTGTGCTAAGTTCAAGTGACCAAATGGACACAAGTAACAGCTGCAATACGAGTAGCTTTGATCCACACGAATTAACTTGCTTCAAGTACGCCCCAATCACCATTGTACAAAACATTTTTGCGCCCAAATAGCGAAGGCTTTACGTTTGAAAATTTGAAAGAACAATTCATCTTGTTTGCCAATAAAGCCCTAAACAAAGAAGACTGAAAATTTTAAATATGTGGACATATCGCACCCTAAATCAAAAAGCGTCACAACTGAAAATGTTTTTCGTCGCTTTCTTAGCACATGTATATCGTTTAATAAAAATAAGTACAACCATTTCATAATATTTTTTTTTCTTTTCGGCTACTATAGTTACTCTTCAAAAAGACCTGTCATGCCTTGTTTTAAAAAATTAAGTTACTGTTTTGCGATCTAGAAGCGTTTAACTTAAAGTTACCCCGATTTTGAGCTGTGACTATTTTTTTGATTTATTTAGTATACAATATGTATGAATATATTGAAAATAATTTATTGTAATTTTACTTTGAAAAGTGCTTAACTAAGTATTTATTTTTTTTACTCTTAAAATGTACAGACATAGAGCAATATATGAGTTAGGGTGATTCAAAAAAATGTCGACTTGGTCTTCTAATCTAATCTTGGCTTGCGTCATAATGACGCTTAACCCCCTAGGCGATTTTGGCCGTTTCGTATCAAAGCACGCCAGTCATTCCCTTTTAGCGATAACTGACGCCAATTGGAAACCCCAAGGTAGTTCAAGTCATCCTCCACCTGTTGTTTCCATCTCAGTCGAGGTCTCCCCCTTCCTCGATAGGAAAACTTTCTGTGCTGGTGCTTCTTTGTCCATTCGCATAACATGACCCAGCCAGCGGAGCCTTTGGGCTTTAATCCGCTGAACTATGGCCAGGTCTGCGTAAAGCTCGTACAGCTCATCGTTAAATTTCCTTCGATACTCGCCGTTGGCATCACGGGAAGGACCATAAATCTTCCGGAGAACTTTTCTCTCAAATACTCCAAGGGCCATCTCATCTTCTCTTCACACTGTCCATGATTCCGAGCCGTACATCAGGACTGCTATGATGAGAGACTTATAGAGCGTGATCTTTGTTTGCCGAGAGAGGACTTTACTTCTCAATTGCCTACTTAGTCCAAAGTAACACTTGTTGACAAGGGTGATTCTCCGTTGGATTTCTAGACTGATATTATTTTCGGTGTTAATACTGGTTCCGTAATAGACGAAATCTCTCACCGTTTCAAACTTGTAGCTATCAACGGTGACTTGTCTGCCATTGCGGTTTAGCTCTGCTGCTCGAATTATCTTCTCCAGCATCAGGTTAAAGAAATCGCACGAAAGGGAATCACCCTGTCTGAAACCTCGTTTGGTTTCAAATGGCTCAGAGAGGTCCTTCCCGATTCTGACGGAGTTTTTGGTTTTGCTCAACGTCATTTGGCAAAGCCGTATAAGCTTTGCAGGGAAGTTAAATTCAGACATGGCGGCATACAGGCAACTCCTTTTAGCGCTGTCAAAAGCGGCTTTAAAATCGACACAGAGATGGTGAGTGTCGATTCTTTTATCATGGGTCTTCTCCAGGATTTGGCGTATCGTGAAAATCTGGTCGATTGTAGACTTACCAGGCCTAAAGCCACACTGATAACGTCCAATCAGCTAGAAAGAACCTTATATGCGATATTAAGAAGACTGATTCCGCGGTAGTTGGTGGGGTTAGCGAGATCGCCTTTCTTGTGGATTGGGCAGAGCACACTTAAATTCTAATCTGGAGGCATGCACTCATCTGACCATATTCTGCATACGAGCTGATGCATGCTTTTTACCAGCTCTTCGCCTCCGTGTTTGAACAGCTCGGCGGGTAGTCCGTCTTTCCCAGGCGGTTTGTTGTTTTTGAGTCGAGATATTGCTATCCTCACTTCATCATAGTCAGGTGGTGGGACTACTTTTCCATCGTCAGGGATTGGGGTATCGGGTTCGACGTCTCCCTCGCAATTTAGCAGTGAGGAGAAGTGCTCCCTCCATAATTTAAGTACATTCTGTACGTCGGTTACCAGGTCGCCGTTATTGTCCTTACAGGAACTTGCCCCGGTGTTTAAACCTTCCGTCATCCGCCGGATCTTTTCATAGAATTTTCGGGCATCATTCCTGTCAGCCAGCATCTCAAGCTCCTCACACTCACGCCTTTCGGCCTCACGTTTCTTTTTTCTGAAAAGGCGTCTCTCTTCCTTCTTCACCTCACGATAGCGTTGCCATACACTGCGGGTTGCGCCCGTTCGCAACGTCTCCCTGTATGCAGCGTCCTTTTTGACCGAGGCTGTGGTGCATTCCTCATCGTACCAGTTGTTCTTGCGGGCTCGCTGAAACCCTATAGTGGCCTCAGCGGCGGTACGTAATGAGTGAGAGATATGCTTCCATTGCTCGGTTACATCGTTAGGTCGAGGATTGCTCTCTGATAGCAGGTGTGAGAGGAGAAATTATCAGCTGTCTGTGTCACGCGCAGCTTCTCGACGTCAAACTTTCCTTCCGTTACTGTGCGTACTTTCTTCGCTGCACAGAGGCGTGTGCGTATCTTGGCTGCAACAAGATAATGGTCCGAGTCGATATTGGGACCACGTAGGGTACGCACGTCTAGAACGGTGGAGCTGTGTCTGCCGTCGATCATGACATAATCAATCTGGTTTCTTGTTCTTTGATCAGGGGACAGCCAGGTGGCTTAGTGTATTCGCTTATGCTGGAACCTGGTACTACTGATGACCATATTACGGGAAGCGGCGAAGTCAATCAACCTAGTGCCGTTGGGTGATGTTATATCGTGGAGACTGAATTTTCGAACTGTAGGACCAAAGACTCCTTCCTTGCCCACCTTGGCATTAAAGTCGCCAAGCACGATTTTGATATCATGCAGGGGGCAGCGATCATAGGGTTGTTCAAGTTTGTCGTAGAAGGAGTCCTTCTCTGCGTCGTCCGTCTCCTCAGTCGGCGCATAGGCGCAGATAAATGTTATGTTGAAAAACCTCGCCTTGATGCGGATCGCAGCGGGACGCTAGCCCACAGGACTGAACGCTAGAACTTGGCGGCGAAGTCTCTTTCCCACCACAAATCCTACACCACGCGCTTTGCCGCGCATCTGGCCACAGTAGTATACGTCACAAGGACCGATGGTCATCTTTCCTTGCCCCGTCCATCGCATTTCCTGCAGGGCGGTGATGTCGGCATTTGCGCCTATGAGGACATCAACCAGTAGGGCAGCGGTACCGTCCCTTGAAAGGGTCCGGACATTTCCCGTACATGCCCTAATATCCAAATCATTATGCCTTATTCGTTTTGCCGGGTCGTCAACATTAAGGGGGGTTCTCATCCGAGGCTTTGAATTCGTTTTCATTGGAATTAAGTTTTTTACGTGGCGGGTCCCAAACCCAGCGCACAACCCGTTTCGGGGTTTTTGGAAAATATTTACACATTTATATAGCGATCCGGTTGTTTCAAGACAGACGCCCGCTTGCAGCCGCACCTCATGGTGGACAGACGCTACGCAAAAACCTCGGCGAGCCCTTAAACCAAGTATGTCAGAGTGGCCCCACCGGGGCTCCCTCTCTTTCTGCCGCGAGCCTAGATAGCTCACGTTGCCCAGAGTGTACGAACGGGGACGCAAGAGTCGGGATGGGGCAAGGTCGCACAGCAACCACCCCCATTACACTACGACTTGGTCTTACTTCCTAAAAAGTTAGGTATTGATGAAAAAATAAGCCTTGCAAAAAATTAGCGCTCTAACTTAACCCTTAGGGGAGGCTATTTTTTCGCCCTTTCCCATACATTTTGTATGGGGAAAAATTACATTTTTTTCCGAGTGAATTTTCTTTAAATTTTTATACGTGTTACTGTGTATGTGTGTGCAATAGTACAAAACTCACTCATTTTTAAATGGCTGTAATTATATTATAAGTTAAGATAATCGCACATGGCATACCATTTTGGAAGCTTCAACTTCAAGAGAATGCAAAAATATTTTTAAAAAAGTTTCAAAAATTTAAAGAAAATTTACTTTGAAAAAAAAAAATGCCATTTTTACCCATACAAAATGTATGGGATAGGGCGAAAAAAATAGCCAACCCTAAGGTTTAAGTTAGAGCGCTAATTTTTTGCAAGGCTTATTTTCTCATCAATACTTAAAGTTTCAGTTTTTTTGAATCATCCTAATATGTATGTATGTATATTTTATTAATTTGGAGTCTTTCACACTAAGATTACAATCTTAGAAAATGGTAAAAACTAATAAAATAAATTAAAAAAAAAAAAAAACAAAGAGGTATTTTGCATATTCTTTGGATTTTTTCAAGGTCTGAAACCGATTAAAATAACGTTCCGGTTTCGGTTTCGGTTTTTGCAACGTGTTTCGGTTTCGGTTCTGGTTTCGTTCTACAAAATTTATTTCGGTTTCGGTTACGGTTTCGTTCCGGTTTCGGTTTCCAAATAAAATCACGAAAAAAAAATTTTACTACTAAAATACTCAAGTACCTATGTAGCTACGAAATAGGTCTGAATTTTCATAACTTTTTTCCTGCGGCCATGATGGGATTTCTCCAATATAATAATACATTTATTAACGCTATGCATGGATGAAATTTCTGCAAAACAAATTCCTAAAGTTAACTCTACTTTTTTATTAAAAATGGAAGCCAAATGAAATGTATAAATCGTTAAAAACATTAAAATTAGTGGCGCTTTCTGAGACAAGCCTGAACATTTCTTTTACGGATCTCGTAAATTTGTTTCGATCGCTTCATTCAACTATAGTCAAACTTCCTCTTTCAGAATTTTGAAAAACGTGGCTCGACAATCTTCCATGAAAACTTTTAGGGTACCTGTTTGTAAAAGAACTACCTATGTGCCCACTCACAGAAGTAAGGTATTGAGAAAATTCAAAACCATTTGGAACCGGTTCCGGCTTTTGAAACGGTTTCGGTTTCGGTCTTTTCCAGAACAAAATAACGGTTACGGTTTCGGTTTCGGTTTTGAAAAATTAATCGGTTTTAATCGGTTACGGTTTCGGTTTCAGTCCTTGGATTTTTTAGGTATTATTTTTGATTTTTTAGGTCATATTATATGCCCATATTTTCCAGTTTTTAGTGCATATAAATCCGGGCCCTAATAATGATTCATATGAATTAGGGTGATTAAAAAACTAACAAAGTTTTTTCAAAGTTTGATCCAAGACAGACGCGCCGCACCTCGTGTAGCAGACGCTGCTGTTAAAATCCCCTGAAAAGCCCTAAAACCGATTATATCGGAGGGGCCTTGTCAGGTTGTTTACACACGATCCCATCCTCCTTTAGGTGCAATCTGTTACATGCTATAAAAATGTAAAAAAATTGCATATTTTTCAAAAAGGATCACCTAGGGTTTAAAAACAAAGTGATTCGTGATTGTGACAGCATCCCAGACGATGTGGCGTTTTCAGTTTTTGCTGTCAGTTTAGGCCAACCTATTCTACGTTCAGGAGCAGTGTGCACAGTTAAGCCGTAAAAAAGTTTTTCTCAATATCCCGCCACTGTTTTGAGAAAAGTTGAGTCGAGGTATCCCATAAAACAAACTTATTTATGGCCTGACTAAGTAGCGCCCATCTGCTAGTATAAAATAAATTAGTAAAATAATCATTAATATTTTTCATTATTTATTAATACTTGAGTAAATTTATTTGTTGACAGTAACAATTTGTATAAAAATATTTGTAATCACATTGTCATGAATAAAATACATAGTTTATGTACACATTAAACGCTTTTAAGTTTGAAAAAATGGAAAAGAAATAACATTAAATATTTTTAGAATGCTTGGATGCGGAAAAGATTTTTATTTTCAACAATCCTGGGTTCACTTCACTCCACCTGTTTAAAAGAGGATATATAAACAAAGAATATATTTGTAAATAGTTTAAGTCGACACTAATCAATATTACAATACCCAGCAGACATATTCAAAACTTTATATCCGATAGATAATTTTTATAAGAAGGTAGGTATGTATTTAAATAGAAGTAAATTTACGCCCGGCATTTCCGTGCAAGCTGGCAGAAATAAACTTTGCCTGTGGTTTAAACGTGTACTTAAAAACCGGGCCAAAGTGCTTAAGTAAGTTGACTATGACCGAATAATTACACGGGTTTACAGCCAAAGTCCACCAGTATGAAAATCAACCACTGATTCCGAAATTCGAATTAGCTTTTATTCAATGGCCAAGTTTTTAAGATATTTTCAATTTATCGAATTTACAAAAAAAAAGAGCTCCACTAAATCATATCGTCCGTGTTTATGCAAAATGACGTAAGGGTCAGTTTGGTCAAAAAGAAAGTTTGCTTACCAGAGCTATTGGGTACTCGGATTTGTGCAATGGAACCTTAAAAAAACCGACATTTGAATTTGGCCCACACAGTAAAAATAAAAGTCTAACTTTAATACCATTTTGGTGTTTATATATAACAACGCCGAAAAGTATTAAATTAATACCATGTTCGGTCTAATTAAGAGAGAAAGGAATTCAGTCAAAGATTCTCTCAGGCAAAAAAAAAAATGAAAATTTACACAGTTTTATTATATTGCCTTCACCGAGAGTCGAAATCACAATTTATTGAATGCTGAACGGAGATGTCTACTATAAAGCCATCGAGTGCGTATCTTACCATCGTCTAATTGCAGCTTTGTTCTAAATGATATAGCGCTATACACTCTTAGAAATTTCTGTGTAATTTCGCTACTTTAAAGGTAGGTTACCTTTTTCCTACCTTCAAGGATGCGAAATTACACACTGAAAAATTCAACAGACAAACTGTTTAAATTTCCATATTAAAAGTGTAAAATAAAACAAAATAAAAATTGTCAGAGATCTTATATTGGACTTCACCGAGAATCGAACGCAGGTCTCTTAAACGCTCAGCCAATATACCATTAGGCCATCGAATACTTATGCTGACTAGCGTCTGATTACAGCTTTGTTTAAAATGCACTTCACTTTTTGCGTGTTGTAAAATTACCTCTTCTGGATGTAATTTTACCACTCCGAAATGTAAGTTTTCGAATAAGCGATCAAATTACAATTTGTGTATGTAATTTTTATCAAAAATGTTAGTAACATCGCAAAATATGGCTACTTTTACGTTCAAGTGTTGTAAATTTGGCTAAAAACTTGAATTATTTTATTTACTGTAGTAAAATTGTAGCAATATTAAACGCAGTGTTTAGAGTGTAGCGACGAACCGCCTGCTCTGAAGAACAAACCACCGGACTTAATTTAAAGCTAAAAAGTAATTAATTTAATACTTTTCCGGCTTTGTTTTTAAACCAAAAGTACTTAAAACACTATAATGAGAGAGAGCGTTATGGAGAGAGCGCTTTAGTATTATTTTGGTATTATTTTAAAAATATTTGGAAATAAAAAATTTTCAGAGTCTTAAATTAATACTATTTAGTATTAAAACTCAAATTGAATTCCAAACAGACTTAATTTCAACAGCGACTGGTATTAAAAGTAAACTTTCATTTTTTACTGTGCATCACATAGTGGCTTGTACAAAAGTTGAACAGGCTTTTGTCTCTCCTGTAAAATTTGAGTGACTGCATTTACGTGGTTGTGCATTTGTTCGTTACGTTGTTTTGCATAAACACCGACGATATCTATATTTATCTTGCGAAGAAATTAGAAATTTCCACAACAGTTAAAAAAATATAAAGGGATTAAAAATTTGCGCGATGTACTGCATTTACGTGCCCCCGTGCCCACCCCAGAGGGTATATTTATGTTCTGTGGATACTGCAGCACAATGCATTTTTAGTTGAAAAAAGACAAAAAATAATTGAATTTTTATGTGAGTTCTTTATATTCCTGTACTTGTGAAGATGAACTAAGTAGATAAGTATGGTACTTGTGGAGATCTGGCAGCGCGAAAGTTCTGGCAGCACCTGGAGATTCTGACAGCAATGAAAATGACGCGGTTGCCAAAGAGTGAGAGGTATTGATATTTTTGCATTTTCGACCTTTGTGCCTCCCACCCCCAGAATTTGCTCGGAGAGTTTTCTAAACCAATGCCGAGGGGCGACCCTGCGTTTTCTAAATAATTTTTACTGTTGGTTTGACCGGGAGTCGATACTAGGTCAATTGGTGTAGTAGGCCGATCACACTACAGCTACACCACGGCGGCCGACATGGTGTCCAAAAAATTCGAATAACGAAACAACCAGTCAAGTGGGTCTTGTTTTTTCTCTTAAATCGAATATGGTTCTGTTGACTCTGAAACTATGACAGACTTACAAGATGGAACGCTTTTGATGTTGCTTTTTCCGCGTTGAGAACCCGGAATCATGCATGTGTTACCTCTACACCACGGCAGCTCTAGAGTTAGGACTATTACGTAATTGCGCATCTATAACACCTATTATCTATACTATATATTGAAGACTGAACAAACAAAACGCCTTATTTCCATTTTTCAATTTTTCAGTGTTTTGATGCAATCTGGTGGTTCAGCTAACATTACACATGATGTATTCTAAGGAACTACTATAACATCATATTTTCTATAAAAAAGATCCGTAAAAATCTAAATTTCGTACAAATCGGAAATATTTCCTTCTCATTTGTTTCTGCGTGGGAATTTTTGCACCAAAACAGCTGGGCGAGGCTTATATCGTGCCGTAGATGTGGAACGGGCGAACGGGCGCAACCCGCAGTGTATGGCAACGCTATCATGAGGCAAAAAAGGAAGAGAGAAAAAAGAAACGTGAGGCCGAAAGACGTGAGTGTGAGGAGCTTGAGATGCTGGCTGACAGGAATGATGCCCGAAAGTTTTATGAAAAGATCCGGCGGATGACGGAAGGTTTTAAGACCGGGGCAAGTTCCTGTAAGGCAGACCTGTTAATAATTGATTACTAATCGGTAATGATTAGCATTTCATTGATTATTTTTTGAGAAGCCACCTAATGATTGATTACCAATTACTTTCACTTTTTAATGATTATTTTTCAATTGATTAAAAAAAAATCAAAAAAATTAAAAAAATCCAAAAAAAATCAAAAATTCAAAAATAATCAAAAGTAATCATTACTTTTTTTCCAGTACTGTTGGAGAAAAATATGTACATACATAAATATTCACTTGCACAAACATACAAATGTATAGGTGAAGCAAGAAGTTATTTTATATAAATGCATGATCCTGGAGGATCGAGATCTTTCGTACTAGTTCTCATCAAGTGGTCGAACTACAACCTAAACAGAAGACTGGCGCTTTTGCACATTCAGTCTATTATTTTTAAAAAGGTATATGTAATATGGAATGATAATGATGATAAAATATTAATATGAAACCGTAGGGTATCAAACGAGAAACACTAGCCGTTTACATATAAAAGAACAAATTACACTAGTTTACAGACAGACCGACAAAAATTCTAAAAGCGGTTGATTTGGACTTTATTGGCTTAGTAATGACTAATACTATGAATATTTTTTTGAATATCTACAATACTCAGATATCGACCTTTTACAATTCTATTAAAAGTAGAGATGTTGAAAGTTACAAAAAATCGCCAAAAATACAGTTTTTCCTAGATCTTGGTAATATTACGCTTAAAGTGTTTGCAATTATACACACTAATTTTCGAATAAATAAACAGTTCTGATTTTCACAACTTCGCATGAAAAAAACATTTTTAAAATCAATTTTTTTTTCAAAAATCGTAAAAATTCGACAAAATTTCGACTTTGGCCATCTAGTTATTGCTCAGCGATGGTTTATACGTCGTTAGAAGCGTATTTTAATTTCCTTTCGAACGAGGTATCGCTTAGCTCCATCGCTTTTGCAACATTGGCAAAAAGAATTTTTTAATAAAGTGATTCCTGAAAAACACAAAATTACCGATATCTCGAAAACCTACCCATACAAAAAATTTAAAAAATATGTTTTGTGCTTGGCATGTCAGTGCCAATTAACCCACATACATGAATATCTTGATATTTTTTCAAATTAATTATTTGTAAACTAGTGTTATCATCACTCCAACCAATATAACCATCAAACCTGGCATTTTTCTCATATGTACATAAACTTATCAAGGTCAAGGTCGATCAAGGTTCATTCTATGTAGAAATCCATGAGCCCCAAAGTGTAAGTAGGTGTATATATTTGCATACAAAGATACACAGATGTTTATACTTTTAACAACAAAACTTTAAAATAATGAAAAAAAAATAAAAAAGAAATAAAAATAAAAAAAATAAAAATATAAAAAAATAAAAAAAATTAAAAAAAAACAAGAAAAAATCAAAAATAATCAAAAAAAGCCGCTTTTGATTACTTTTGATTGTTTTTGATTTTTTTATTTTTTTTTATTTTTTCTAATCGCAATCAATTAGTAATTGCTTTTTCTTGAAAGCAATTAAAATAATCATTACTAATTAAAAAAACCTTCTAATCAATCAATTACTAATTACTAATCAAAATTAACAGCTCTGCTGTAAGGACAACAATGGCGACCTGGTAACCGACGTACAGAGTGTACTTAAATTATGAAGGGAGCACTTCTCCTCACTGCTAAATTGCGAGGGAGACGTCGAACCCGATACCCCAATCAATGACGATGAAAAGGGAGGATAGCTATATCCAGGCTAAAAAAAAAAAAACAAGTAAGGAAGTCTAAGTTCGGGTGAACCGAACATTTAATACCCAGCGGTAATTTTTAGAACGGGATAACAATCATTAGGCCCTAGGATGATTTACTTAATTTCCGTTACCGAATTATTTCAATTTATGTGATTTTCGATATCGAAAGTGGGCGTGGTTGGAGAGCGATATTTTCCAGTTTCATCTGGTATACTCCCAATAATACTAGTACGATTTGTGCAAAATTCCATCGTTCTATCCTAATCAGTTTAAAAGTTACGACCATTAAAATTTTCAAAAATGTCTCCCTTAAAAGTGGGCGGTGCCACGCCCATTATAAAACATTTATGAAAAAATCTTAAGAGAATCACCAGGGGATTGACCTATAAAATTATATCATTTTAGCCATTTCAGCTGCCGAGATATGCCAATTTGTGTGATTTTTGAAATTTTCGATAACGTAACTGGGCGTGGTTGGAGGGCGATTTTATCCAATTTCGTCAAGTATACTCCCAACAATACTAGTATGATTTGTGCAAAATTTAATCGTTCTATCGTAATCAGTTTAAAAGTTACGACCAGTCAAATTTTCAAAAACGCCTCCCTTAAAAGTGGGCGGTGCCACGCCCACTATAAAAAAATTTACGAAAAAATCATAAGAGAATAACCAGGGGGATTCACCTATAAAATTATACCATTTTAGCCATTTCAGCTGCCGAGATATGTCAATTTGTGTGATTTTCGATATCGAAAGTGGGCGTGGTTGAAGAGCAATTTTATCCAGTTTCATCAGGTATACTCCCAATGATACTAGTATGCTTTGTGCCGAATTCCATCGTTCTGTCGTAATCAGTTTAAGAGTTACGACCAGTCAAATTTTCAAAAATGCCTCCCTTATATCATTTTAGCCTTTTCAGCTGCCGAGATAAGTCAATTTGTGTGATTTTCGAAATTTTCGATATCGAAAAAGGGGGCGTGGTTATCATTCGATTTCGCCCATTTTCAATAGCAACCTACCTTGGCCAGAAAGTAACCCGTGTACAAAATTTCATGCAAATATCTCAATTTTTACTCAAGTTATCGTGTACACGGACGGACAGACGGACGGACATGCCTTAATGAACTCCTCTTTTAATCCTAAGAACTTTCATATATGCAACTCTATATCTATCTCGATTATTTTGTGCCGTTACATACCACCGTTATGTGAACAAAATTAATATACCCTTGCACTAGTACTAGTACGCTGGGTATAAAAACAAAGCGGCTGGAAAAGACGGACTACCCGCCGAGCTGTTCAAACACTGAAGCGAAGAGCTGGTAAAAAGCATGCATCAGCTCTTATGAAGAATATGGTCAGAGAGTGCATGCCTCCAGATTGGAATTTAAGTGTGCTCTGCCCAATCCACAAGAAAGGCGATCCCGCTAACCGCACCAACTACCGCGGTATCAGTCTTTTTAATAGCATATAAGGTTCTTTCTAGCGTATTGTGTGAAAGACTGAAGCCCATCGTAGACAAACTGATTGGACCTTATCAGTGTGGCTTTAGACCTACCATCGATCAGATTTTCACGATACGCCAAATCCTGGAGAAGACCCATGATAAAAGAATCGACACACACCATCTCTTTGTCGATTTTAAGGCCGCTTTTTACAGCGCAAAAAGGAGTTGCCTGTATGCCGCCATGTCTGAATTTGACTTCCCTGCAAACTTATACGGCTTTGCCAAATGACGTTGAGCAATACCAACAGCTCCGTCAGAATCGGGAAGGACCTGTCTGAGCCATTTGAAAACAAACGAGGCTTCAGACAGGGCCACTCCCTTTCGTGTGATTTCTTTAACCTGATGCTGGAGAAGATAATTCGAGCAGCAGAGCTAAACCGCAATGGTACAATCTTCTACAAGAGCGTCCAATTGCTGGCGTATGCCGATGATATTGATATCATTGGCCTTAACAACCGCGTCGTAAGCGCTGCCTTCTCTGGACTGGATAAGGAAGCGAAAAAAGTGGGTCTTGCGGTCAACGAGAACAAGACGAAGCATCTGCTGTCATCAAAGAAAGAATCGGCGCACCTGCGCCTTGGCAGCCAAGTCACCGTTGATTGCTACAAATTTAAAACGGTGAGGGGCTTCGTCTATTTGGGAACCAGCATTAACACCGAAAACAATATCAGTCTAGAAATCCAACGGAGAATCACTATTGCCAACAAGTGTTACCTTGGACTAAGTAGGCAATTGAGAAGTAAAGTCCTCTCGAGACAAACAAAGATCGCGCTCTATAAGTCACTCATCATACCAGTCTTGATGTACGGCTCAGAATCATGGACAGTGTCAAGAGAAGTGAGATGGCCCTTGGAGTATTTGAGAGAAAAGTTCTCCGGAAGATTTGTGGTCCTTCCCGTGATTCCAACGGCGAGTATCGAAGGAAATTTTACGATGAGCTGTATGAGCTTTACGCAGACCAGACCATAGTTCAGCAAATTAAAGCCCAAAGGCTCCGCTGGCTGGGTCATGTTATGCGAATGGACAAATAAGCTCCATCACAGAAGGTTATCCTATCGACACTCGTTTTCGGCAGCAGAGGAAGGGGGAGGCCTCGGCTGAGATGGAAACAAGTGGAAGATGACTTGAACTCCCTTGGGGTTTCCAATTGGCGTCAGTTATCACTAAACAGGAATGACTGGCGTGCCTTGATACGAAACGGCCAAAATCGCCTGGGCGGTTAAGCGTCAATAAATGACGCAAGCCAAGATTAGTAGTAGTAACAGGAATGCATGGAGAAACAATATCCGATCGCCTGCAACAAGCCCTGCGCATCATTGAAAGATGGTGTGCTCACAAAGGGTTATCTATCAACCCAAATAAAACAGTCTTGGTGCCTTTCACGAGGCGAAGAAAGCGGTCTATGTTAGAGCGGACCCTAGGAGGCAGCCGCATAGGTTTTTCGACGGAAGCAAAATGCCTAGGAGTAACATTGTAAAAAACCCTCACATGGAATGCCTGTTTGGAGGCTACCATAAATAAAGTAACGAGGGCCTTTTTCGCCTGCACTAGACTTTATGGCAAAACAAGGGGGATGTCTTCCAAAATGACCTACTGGTACAGTTATGAATCCAATAGTCACATACGTTTCTCAAGTCTGGTGGCCTAAGACTGCTCAAAGAACAGCGGCAACTAAGTTAAGTAAGCTGCAGCGGCTGGTCTGTGTCGGTATAACAGGTGTAATGAGAACATGATTGCTGATGCTTTAACTGCCGTTGTGGGAATACCTCCTTTCCCTATTCTGATAGAGAAGGAGGCCACACTTGCTGCATTAAGATTTCAAAACATGTCCGATCTAAAAATCGGAAATATGACAGGACATGTGAAGATAGTCAAGAATTTCATATAAAGTCCTATATTGCAAGTAAGTGATACAATAACTCCTACGCTCAGGATCATTCGAAACTTTGAAGTTTCAATCGTAGATCGAGTGCTCTGGGACAAAGGGAATCCTTATGCTGAATCCGATTCGGAGATTTCGTATATAGATGGATCGAAGCTGGAAAAACGGGAGCTGGTATCTATGGACCAAATTACAAAAGATAGGTACCGATGGGTAACTACCCCACTGTCTTTCAAGCGGAAATCCATGCAATAGAATTATGTGGCAGAGAATGCCTCCGAAGAAGACTATCTTCTAGGCGAATTTACATTAGGTCGGACAGTCAGGCCGCCCTACGTGCCTTGCAGTTTTGTTAGGTCGGGTCCGAGGGCATGACGGCAACGAAAAAGCAGATCACCTGGCAAAACATGGTGCTCTAACAGCATTTTATGGTCCGGAACCCTTTTGTAGACTCACGAAGGAGACCATAAGCAACTGGGAAAACAAACAGTTTAGGCAGCATTGGCTTAGCGGCCTAGGACAGAGGCAGGCCAAACTCTTTACAGAACTTTCACAAAGAGCATCGGCCAGGCACATTAATCTAAGGAGGGTGGATCTAAGAACCCTCACTAGGTATTTTACGGGACATTGCGGTCTGCGTTATCACCTCAATAAGCTGAATCTGTCAGATTCAACAAATTGTCGGTTTTGCGAACTGGACGATGAAACGCCGGTTCATATACTCTGCGAATTGAAAATTGGTTTTTTAGTGGCAAAGCTGGTACCCACTAGTAGAAGTGAGACAGTAAAAAAATTCAAAACCGTTTGGAACCGGTTCCGCCTTTGAAATGGTCTCGGTTTCGTTCTTTTTCTGATCAAAATAACGTTTACGTTTTCGGTTATGAAAAATGAATCGATTTAAAACGGTTACGGTTACGGTTTCAGTTTCAGTCCTTGATTTATATAGCGAGCCGCTTGGTCCAAAACAGACGACGAGTGGCCTTGTCAGGTTGTCGCCTTCTCACATTAGTTCACCACCGAACGGGTGTTCAGTGGCTATCCAAAGGATACGTGTGAGCTGCTTGGACTGCACATAGAAGAATCGCTCTGGCCATTCCCAGTTGAATAGCGGACAGAAACTTTCCCTACTTGCGTGGACTTCTACACACGACCCCACACTCGGCACAGACGTGGAACTCATCCACAAAACTCTAAATAACTACAACGGAAAGATACAATTCACAATAGAATTTGAAAAAGAGTGTAAAATTCCCTATCTGGGCGTCGAAATACACAAAAACCCAACATATGGAAAACTGTCTTTTGACTGGTATACCAAGCCTTATCCTCGGGACGCTTAATAATTTTTTTTTTTCATCGCAACCACTAAAATATAAAAGTAACACTGCAAAAAATCGTTAAAAATTTACTGGATTGTTTTGATTCTTGGTATTCGGGGGTTCATATTTCTGCAGATGACGAATCCGATATCACTTTTACAAAATTCACGTTGGTGGATCCGATAAAAGTCAATTAGTTTTCAAAAAAAAAAGGACCGCGATATATTTTTCAACCACTTCCAATTTTGAAAAAGTGACTTTGGATTCGTGATCAGGAACTACATGAACCGCCGAGTAAGAAGTTTCAAAGAAATCCAATCCGTTTTTAAAAAATGCATCGCCATATTGAATCCACCATTTTGAATTTTGAAAATATGACATCGGATTTATAAAAAGCGATGAAATAAACCTACTCGAATACTCATATAGCTGCTGATTACGAATCTGATATCACCTTTTAAAAATTAAAAATGGTGGATTCAATTTAGTCCGACTACTTTCAAAAAAATGCACCGCAATATTGGAATCATCATTTCGAAAACAATCCAATTAGTTTTTAAAAAATTCACCGCCATATTGGACACACCATTTTGAATTTAAAAAAACTAACATCGGATTCATAATCAGCAGGGCAACCAAAACTATGCAAATGCATATTTTTTGTGTTACAAGCTGTGATGTAATAGATTGAATACGAATTTGATTTACATACAAAGAAAGATTTTGAGCTACATTTTTAGCGCATATTTTTGCATATTTCGTTATAAATGCATATTTTTTAATATTTCATTATAAATGCATATTTTTGCATATTTCTTGCATTAAATTTAGAAGATTTTTTATAATTTAAATTTAATTCCAACTGCGATAAAAATTGAAATCGCCTTTAACTTTTGCGCTTCCCAACACTTGTCGAAAGCTTAAAATGTTGACCGACTAGTAGCAAGCGGAAAAAATCATTTCTGAAAGCACCCTCACGGTTGGCATTTTTTAAAGAAATATGCCGCCACAACCAGTCATTACGCGGTGGGGAACTTGGATACGGGCCGCAGTTTATTATGCAGAAAACTATCAAAAAATAGAAAGGATCGCTAGTACGTTGGATGCAAAGCATTCACAATCTGTGAAAGATATGCAAGAATTATTCAAAAGTCCCAATTTTAGTTGGCAACTTATTTATATAAAATATAACTTTTCTGTTTTAGCTGAAGCTATAAAGCGACTTCAAGCAAGTAATTTAAATCGAGTTGATCAAATTAAAATAGTTCAAGATGCAAAAGAAGCTATTGATAAACGTGACCGCGACTCTGTGAAACTAAAATTTGCAAATGTTAAAAAAAAACTAGTCAAATTTCTGAGCAAAATTCAAATGAAACGGAGCCTATTGACACATTCTCAATATCAGAAATTGCTGCCTTTAAATATGCACTAGTTAGCTCAGTTGAGGTAGAGAAGTTTTACCATGTATAAAGCTGCTTATCGTGCTAATAGACGCAGTCTTTTATTCGAGAACTTAGCGCAAATGTTTGTTGTTTATTTTAACAGCAACATGTATACATATGTAAGTTCAAATAATTAGCAAATTTTTTTAAATTTTAAAAATGAAATTTTCTACTATAGTCCAGGGGAAAAGGATTCAACGCGAAAGTGGGGCGGATCATGGTTTTTATTAGTTTAGCCGGTACCATTACTGAAATAATTAAAAACAAAAAAAATGCAATTTAAATAGCTACAGAAAATAACGCTCTGCATATTTTTTATACCCAGCGTACTAGTTCTAGTACAAGGGTATTATAATTTATGAAAGTTCTTAGGTTGAAAAGAGGCATGTCGGTCTGTCTGTCCGTGTACACGATAACTTGAGTAAAAATTGAGATATTTACATGAAATTTTACATACAGGTTACTTTTTGGCCAAGGTATGTTGCTATAGGAGTGTAATGGGGGTGGTTGCTGTGCGACCTAGCCCAATCCCGACTCTTGCGTCCCCGTTCGTACACTCTGGGCAACGTGGGCTATCTAGGCCCGCGGCAGAAAGAGAGGGAGCCCCGGTGGGGCCACTCTGACATACTTGGTTTAAGGGATCACCGAGGTTTTTGCGTAGCGTCTGTTCACCATGAGGTGCGGCTGCAAGCGGGTGTCTGTCTTGAAACAAGCGGCTCGCTATATAAATGTGTAAATATTTTCCAAAAACCCCGAAACGGGTTGTGCGCTGGGTTTGGGACCCGGCACGTAAAAAACTTAATTCCAATGAAAACGAATTCAAAGCCTCGGATGAGAACCCCTTTTAATGTTGACGACCCGGCAAAACGAATAAGGCATAACGATTTGGATATTAGGGCATGTACCGGGAATGTCCGGACCCTTTCAAGGGAGGGTACCGCTGCCCGACTGGTTGATGTCCTCATAGGCGCAAATGCCGACATCACCGCCCTGCAGGAAATGCGATGGACGGGGCAAGGAAAGATGACCATCGGTTCTTGTGACGTATACTACAGTGGCCAGATACGCGGCAAAGCGCGTGGTGTAGGATTTGTGGTGGGAAAGAGACTTCGCCGCCAAGTACTAGCGTTCAATCCTGTGGACGAGCGTCTCGCTGCGATACGCATCAAGGCGAGGTTTTTCAACATAACATTTATCTGCGCCTATGCGCCGACTGAGGAGACGGACGACGCAGAGAAGGACTCCTTCTACGATAAACTTGAACAAGCCTATGATCGCTGCCCCCTGCATGATATGAAAATCGTGCTCGGCGACTTTAATGCCAAGTTGGGCAAGGAAGGAGTCTTTGGTCCTAAAGTTGGAAAAATCAGTCTCCGCGATATAACATCCCCCAACGGCACTAAGTTGATTGACTTCGCCGCTTCCCGCAATATGGTCATCAGTAGTACCAGGTTCCAGCATAAGCGAATACACCAAGCCACCTGGCTGTCCCCTGATCAAAGAACAATAAACCAGATTGATCATGTCATGATCGACGGCAGACACAGCTCCACCGTTCTAGACGTGCGTACCCTACGCGGTCCCAATATCGACTCGGACCATTATCTTGTTGCAGCCAAGATACGCACACGCCTCTGTGCAGCGAAGAAAGTACGCACAGTAACGGAAGGAGAGTTTGACGTCGAGAAGCTGCGCGTGACACAGACAGCTGATAATTTCTCCACTTGACTCTCCCACCTGCTATCAGAGAGCAATCCTCGACCTAACGATGTAACCGAGCAATGGAAGCATATCTCTCACTCATTACGTACCGCCGCTGAGGCCACTATAGGGTTTCAGCGAGACCGCAAGAACAACTGGTACGACGAGGAATGCACCGCAGCCTCAGTCAAAAAGGACACTGCATACAGGGAGACGTTGCGAACGGGCGCAACCCCCAGTGTATGGCAACGCTATCGTGAGGCGAAGAAGGAAGAGAGACGCCTTTTCAGAAAAAAGAAACGTGTGGCCGAAAGGCGTGAGTGTGAGGAGCTTGAGATGCTGGTTGACAGGAATGATGCCCGAAAATTCTATGAAAAGATCCGGCGGATGACGGAAGGTTTAAAGACCGGGGCAAGTTCCTGTAAGGACAATAACGGCGACCTGGTAACCGAATGTACTTAAATTATGGAGGGAGCACTTCTCCTCACTGCTAAATTGCGAGGGAGACGTCGAACCCGATACCTCAAACCCTTACGATGGAAAAGTCGTCCCACCACCTGACTATGATGAAGTGAGAATAGCAATGTCCCGGCTCAAAAACAACAAAATCGCCTGGGAAAGACGGACTACCCGCCGAGCTGTTCAAACACGGAGGCGAAGAGCTGGTAAAAAGCATGCATCAGCTCTTATGCAGAATATGGTCAGATGAGTGCATGCCTCCGGATTGAAATTTAAGTGTGCTCTGCCCAATCCACAAGAAAGGCGATCCCGCTAACCCCACCAACTACCGCGGAATCAGTCTTCTTAATATCGCATATAAGGTTCTTTCTAGCGTATTGTGTGAAAGACTGAAGCCCATCGTAGACAAACTGATTGGACCTTATCAGTGTGGCTTTAGACCTGGTAAGTCTACCATCGACCAGATTTTCGCGATACTCCAAATCCTGGAGAAGACCCATGATAAAAGAATCGGCACTCAACATCTCTTTGTCGATTTTAAAGCCGCTTTTGACAGCGCAAAAAGGAGTTGCCTGTATGCTGCCATGTCTGAATTTAACTTCCCTGCAAAGCTTATACGGCTTTGCCAAATGACGTTGAGCAAAACCAACAGCTCCGTCAGAATCCGGAAGGACTTCTCTGAGCCATTTGAAACCAAACGAGGTTTCAGACAGGGTGAATCCCTTTAACCTGATGCTGGAGAAGATAATTCGAGCAGCAGAGCTAAACCGCAATGGCACAATCTTTTACAAGAGCGTGCAATTGCTGGCGTATGCCGATGATATTGATATCATTGGCCTTAACACCCGCGCCGTAAGCGCTGCTTTCTCTGGGTTGGATAAGGAAGCGAAAATAGTGGGTCTTGCGGTGAACGAGGACAAGCCGAAGTATCTGCTGTCATCAAAGAAAGAATCGGCGTACCTGCGCCTTGGCAGCCAAGTCACCGTTGATAGCTACAAGTTTGAAACGGTGAGAGACTTCGTCTATTTGGGAACCAGCATTAACACCGAAAATAATATCAGTCTAGAAATCCAACGGAGAATCACCCTTGCCAACAAGTGTTACTTTGGACTAAGTAGGCAATTGAGAAGTAAAGTCCTCTCTCGACAAACAAAGATCACGCTCTATAAGTCTCTCATCATACCAGTCCTGATGTACGGCTCGGAATCATGGACAGTGTCAAGAGAAGATGAGATGGCCCTTGGAGTATTTGAGAGAAAATCATACAAATTGACATAACTTGTGTAAAAATTTAGGTAATTGCATGAAATTTGGGTTACAGATTACTTTCTGGCCAAAGTAGCTTGATAACACGCTTCTTTTGTCGATATCGACAACTTCGAAAATCACATAAAGTGGCATAACCTCTGGACTTATACTTTCGTTTGATACCCATATTGTAGGGAAATTTTAAGGTATTTGGCCTCACATTTTGACAATAACTCAGTTATCGAAATATATTGAAATCCAAATGAAACCTGCGGCGTTCCCCTTTCGTTTGATACCCATATTGTAGGGAAATTTTAAGGTTTTCGGGCAACTACATTTTTACCGATAACTCAGTTATCGATAAATTTATCGAAATATGTCGATGTCCAAATGAAACCTGGGGCCTTCACCTTTCGTTTGATACCCATATTGTAGGGAAATTTTGAGGATTTCGGGCAACCACATTTTGACCGATAACTCAGTTATAGATAAATTTATCGAAATATGTCGATGTCCAAATGAAACCTGGGGCCTTCACCTTTCGTTTGATACCCATATTGTAGGGAATTTTTTAGGTTTTTAGGCAATCATATTTTGACCGATAACTCAGTTATCGATAAATTTATCGAAGTCCAAGTGAAACCTGCGGCTTTCCCCTTTCGTTTGATACCCATATTGTAGGGAAATTTTAAGGTTTTCGGGCAACCACATTTTGACCGATAACTCAGTTATCGATAAATTTATCGAAATATGTCGATGTCCAAATGAAACCTGGGGCCTTCAACTTTCGTTTGATACCCATATTGTAGGGAAATTTTTAGGTTTTTGGGCAATCATATTTCGACCGATAACTCAGTTATCGATAAATTTATCGAAATTTATCGAAGTCCAAATGAAACCTGGGGCCTTCCCCTTTCGTTTGATACCTATATTGTATGGAAATTTTAAGGTTTTCGGGCAACCACATTTTGACCGATAACTCAGTTATCGATAAATTTATCGAAATATGTCGACGTCCAAATGAGACGTGGGGCCTTCACCTTTCGTTTGATACCCAAATTGTAGGGAAATTTTAAGGTTTTCGGGCAACCACATTTTCACCGACAACTCAGTTATCGATAAATTTATCGAAATATGTCGATGTCCAAGTGAAACCTGGGGCCTTCACCTTTCGTTTGATATCCATATTGTAGGGTATTTTTTAGATTTTTGGGCAATCATATTTTGACCGATAACTCAGTTATCGATAAATTTATCAAAATATATCGAAGTCGAAATGAGATCTGGGACATTCACCTTTCGTTTGATACCCATATTGTAGGGAATTTTTCAGGTTTTTGGGCAATCATATTTTGACCTATAATTCAGTTATCGATAAGTTTATCGAAATATATCGAATTCCAAATGAGACCTGGGGCCTTCACCTTTCGTTTGATATCCATTTTGTAGGGAAATTTTAAGGTTTTCGGACAACTACATTTTGACCGATAACTCAGTTATCGATAAATTTATCGAATTATGTCGATGTCCAAATGAGACCTGGGGCCTTCACCTTTCGTTTGATACCCATATTGTAGGGAAATTTTAAGGTTTTCGGGCAACCACATTTTGACCGATAAGTCAGTTATCGATAAATTTATCGAAATATGTCGATGTCCAAATGAAACCTGGGGCCTTCACCTTTCGTTTGATACCCATATTGTAGGGAAATTTTAAGGTTTTCGGGCAACCAAATTTTGACCGATAACTCAGTTATCGATAAATTTATGAATTATGTCGATGTTTAAATGAGACCTGGGGCCTTCACCTTTCGTTTGATACCCATATTGTAGGGAAATTTTAAGGTTTTCGGGCAACTACATTTTGACCGATAACTCAGTTATCGATAAATTTATCGAAATATGTCGATGTCCAAATGATACCTGGGGCCTTCACCTTTCGTTTGATGCCCATATTGTAGGGAATTTTTTAGGTTTTTGGGCAATCATATTTTGACCGATAACTCAGTTATCGATAAATTTATCGAAGTCCAAGTGAAACCTGCGGCGTTCCCCCTTCCGTTTGATACCCATATTGTAGGGAAATTTTAAAGTTTTCGGGCAACCACATTTTGACCGATAACTCAGTTATCGATAAATTTATCGAAATATATCTGTCCAAATGAAACCTGGGGCCTTCAACTTTCGTTTGATACCCATATTGTAGGGAAATTTTTAGGTTTTTGGGCAATCATATTTCGACCGATAACTCAGTTATCGATAAATTTATCGAAATATATCGAAGTCCAAATGAAACCTGGGGCCTTCCCCTTTCGTTTGATACCCATATTGTAGGGACATTTTACTGTTTTTGGGCCACTGAGGCTTAGACCGAACGAGAGTCACATACATACAAACAAGCAAACATACAAGTGAACCTAATAAAAGCGTGGTAAAAAATAAATACAGTTTAAGAGCGAAAACACACGCTTTTAAAGAATATTGCATTAAAAAGGTAAAAATAATTTAAATAAAAAAGGAGGTTCCCTATGTACAGTCACTTCTCAGAGCAGAAAACCCAGGACATCGCCATGGATCTCTGCGCAGTGGAACCACCCGGGGTTTTACCTGAGCCAAGAACTGTCACTTTCAATGTAACCCTGTTTAGTATGTTTTGTCCCATTCCGAAACTATCATCCTCCCCCCTTGCAGCAGGGCTGCAAGATATTCTATTGTTACGGGCGGGCGTTGAGCCGAACCCCGGACCAAAAGAATGGATATGCAGTGTCTGTTGCAAAAAGATATATATTAAACGGTCGCATTCTGTGCAATGCTTCTCGTGTAAGAGATGGCTCCATAAATCTGGATGTTCAGGGCTTAACCTTAACATCCACAGACCCCGTATTTCTTTAGTACTTTCGTGGCCCCTTGTTGTTTGCGCCCTCGGGCGTACCGCGGTAAGCGCCGTTCAAGCGCACGCCACTTTCTAGTAGCAATACTAATAATAATAATAACTAGTATATCCCGTGGTCGAAATTCGACCAATTTAAAATAGTTGAACTTATTCAAACATCTGATCAACTTTTTGTCAATAGCTGCCTTTAGGACCCGTGGCCGAACCTCGACCAACTTAAATGTATACATTAAAAACTCATCTATAGGCAAAATGAGGCCATCAAAGAATTTAAAAAATAGCGGCTGTTATTATATAATAAAAATATTAAATTACAGCAGCCCTTTCCAAAATTATTTATGGCAAATGCCATGCAAATATTCGGTTTTCGAGATTTTATGTTGCACTTGAATAATCGGATGATGACATTGTGCTTAACAAATAGCCACTAATTTATGCGATCGTTTTGAGCAGGTGAAGAACAAAAAAATATTAGGTTGAAAATTAAGTAAATTGTAATAGTTAAGATTAAAGGTTTTTAATATAAAAAAAAAACATAATTTAAGAAAAAAAAGGAATATTCCGGAACCGGGTCTTGCAACTGTGCACACCGTATTCTATACGCTCACCGCCGCGCCATTACCTTATGCACAAAGCAGTTTAAGAATTAACAATATACCAACAACAAAGTTAGACTATTAATATAAATAATGGACCAAAGTACTCAATGAGCGAGGGAATGAAAATAATTTCTCTCTCATAATAGGACGTGTTTAATGAGGGAGAGATGAAGATAAAGAGTGGTTTCCTTTGAAGTTCAGCCAACTTCGAAATATGAGTTTGACGCTATTACTCTAACTCTCAAAGAGCGAGAGAATCAAAATATTTCCATTGCTGGTATTTTACACACATATACAAATTTCTCAAAATAAGCTTGGTACTCCAACAACAGGAGCCATATTGAATTATTATTTTATTTTTTTTGAAACATTTTTTTTGTATGGTGGTACGCAAGCCAACTTTGATTGCGACATATTTTTTTCAAATTAAAAGTTTGACCATGGTTGCCCTATTTCACATTTTAATAATGGTGTCATGAAAACATAAAACTTTGTAGAATTTCATTTTAAACAAATCTATTACATCGGAATTTTTCCTTGAATAAATTTTTTTAATATGGAATTCTACAATTAAGTGAAGCTTTATTGGGCTTTTGAATCTCTATTTAGATATATACATACATATTAGAGTTTTATGGAAAAATATAATTTTGATTACGTTTTCCCAAAAAATTGTATAGTTAAATTACATTTTATTATAAATATATGTAATTGAAAATTTAAGATTTTCAGGATTTTATGGCACAACAATATAACATTTTTAGTGTTTCATTTGTTTATTAATACTTTGGAATATATGGCGACCATAGTTATCTCATTTTTATTATAGAATTCTACGAAAAAGATGTTTGATTTTTATTTTATTAAAAAAGCAAAATTTCATATTATATAAAATTGACGGCAATGGGTGTATCTATTTCAATCTAATTTTTTTTTTTTCCTTGATGAATTTCAATACAGAAAGTTAAAGCATTGATTGCTCCTTTCCTAAAAATTTTATTTTTAAACTAAACTTACTAAAGCGTGCGAGATATGAGAAAAACAAATTGTCACTTTTTTTTAATCCTTTGGTACATAACAACACATATTGGGGCAACTCTCATGCGGAAACAAATTGGCTATTCGCGCCGACGCCATCTATTTTGAGTGTAACATTTCAATATACATATGAGTTCAACGCCGAATCTACTGTTTGAACTCAATGAGCGAGAGAATTGGAGTGTTTACGCATATATGTATATGTGTATATAAATAGATACATATGAGTATGAAATTGGCTTGACGTTTATTTTGAAGGGGTGGAAATTTGGAAATATGAGTTCGTGTAATATTAAAGAGTATTAATGAGCGAGAGAACGAAAATAGTTACACATTCAATTTAGAGAAGTATGGGTTGTATTTTAAAAAAATGTATTATACATGGCGTGGTTTTAAAACTTTTTAGTGGGGGTAAATTACAAATTCTGGTTAGGTCAAAAAAAGTGTGAGGGTTTTCTAGCTTTTTTCTTTAACCATAACTTAGCAATATTTAAAAGACACTTTATATGGATTTTTCTTTTGATTTAAAGAAAAAAAATGTATATTGATTTTAAAAAAAATTCTATTCAAATTGGTCTACACTTGTTTGGGGCTCGGGTTGCAAATCTGCCCTTTTAAAAGTTAATACATATATACATTTGAAAAGAAATTATTTGTTGTCTTCAGTAAAATTTAATGGCGTTTTCTTTTCTAGAAAAAGTGTTGCCCTGTAGATTTTTCTCAGCTCTCTCTAAGACTTATAGGTTCATTTCACAAAAAAATACCTTATAAGTAGGCAGAGGGACACCACTATCTACAAATTAAGCCATTTTGATAGGCGCCAAATTGCCGAGGACAAAAGTTACAGGTTAAGAGGGCAACATTAGGGCAACATTTTGTCGAGAAAAGAAAACGCCATAAGATTTCCGCTTATCACTTGGTTTAGTTCAAAATAACGTAGTATCCATAAAATATTTTGTCGATTTTTATACTTTAAATAAGGAATTTATCAGCAACTCTATCTCAATCGATAGAATTTGAAAAAAAAATCGCAAATTGCAGCTTTCATCTTCAAAAATTAGAGCAGTCAGACTTATATTAATGGTAATTTTTTGAAATATTTACCAAAAAAAAAAAACAAAAAGAAATTGTACAAGCGGTTATAGCATTTCTATAATGGGTGGTATGTATGTATATTTATGATATAAAATTATTATTTCACATGGCTTTCCGTAAACTAAAAATATTCGCACCAAATTTTTTTCTTCTCGAAAATAGAGATCACAAACATAAAAATATTGTTTATAAAAATATTAAAAAGTCAAAATTAGAAATATAAAAATATATAAAAAATATAAACAATTTTCAATGACAAAAAAGAAAAAATGTTGGCCTATAGCTGTGTAACTAACTGTACTCGAACCATCAACCGCTCGACCACTACCCCCTAACGCTTCCCACTGGGCTATCGCTTTATTTACAAATTGATTGTCAGATAACCAATTTAGGTTGCATGAAAAATTTTCATTCGCTTATTACAGATAAATGAAGCAGTATTGGTTATATATTAGATAATTGTGCACTGCCTTAGAGGTATGCCAACAAATCCATATGCATTTCATAAATATTTATGCATATTTAGTATGGGTTTAAGCTTGGCAATGATTTATATGTAAAATTTGTTAGCCTATTAATATAATAGATAATGGACCAAAGTACTCAATGAGCGAGGGAATGAAAATAATTTCTCTCTCATAATAGGACGTGTTTAATGAGGGAGAGAATGAAGATAAAGAGTGGTTTCCTTTGAAGTTCAGCCAACTTCGAAATATGAGTTTGACGCTATTACTCTAACTCTCAAAGAGCGAGAGAATCAAAATATTTCCATTGCTGGTATTTTACACACATATACAAATTTCTCAAAATAAGCTTGGTACTCCAACAACAGGAGCCATATTGAATTATTATTTTATTTTTTTTGAAACATTTTTTTTGTATGGTGGTACGCAAGCCAACTTTGATTGCGACATATTTTTTTCAAATTAAAAGTTTGACCATGGTTGCCCTATTTCACATTTTAATAATGGTGTCATGAAAACATAAAACTTTGTAGAATTTCATTTTAAACAAATCTATTACATCGGAATTTTTCTTTGAATAAATTTTTTTAATATGGAATTCTACAATTAAGTGAAGCTTTATTGGGCTTTTGAATCTCTATTTAGATATATACATACATATTAGAGTTTTATGGAAAAATATAATTTTGATTACGTTTTCCCAAAAAATTGTATAGTTAAATTACATTTTATTATAAATATATGTAATTGAAAATTTAAGATTTTCAGGATTTTATGGCACAACAATATAACATTTTTAGTGTTTCATTTGTTTATTAATACTTTGGAATATATGGCGACCATAGTTATCTCATTTTTTATAATAGAATTCTACGAAAAAGATGTTTGATTTTTATTTTTTTAAAAAAGCAAAATTTCATATTATCTATTTCAATCTAATTTTTATTTTTTTTCCTTGATGAATTTCAATACAGAAAGTTAAAGCATTGATTGCTTCTTTCCTAAAAATTTTATTTTTAAACTAAACTTACTAAAGCGTGCGAGATATGAGAAAAACAAATTGTCACTTTTTTTTAATCCTTTGGTACATAACAACACATATTGGGGCAACTCTCATGCGGAAACAAATTGGCTTTTCGCGCCGACGCCATCTATTTGGAGTGTAACATTTCAATATACATATGAGTTCAACGCCGAATCTACTGTTTGAACTCAATGAGCGAGAGAATTGGAGTGTTTACGCATATATGTATATGTGTATATAAATAGATATGAGTATGAAATTGGCTTGACGTTTATTTTGAAGGGGTGGAAATTTGGAAATATGAGTTCGTGTAATATTAAAGAGTATTAATGAGCGAGAGAACGAAAATAGTTACACATTCAATTTAGAGAAGTATGGGTTGTATTTTAAAAAAATGTATTATACATGGCGTGGTTTTAAAACTTTTTAGTTGGGGTAAATTACAAATTCTGGTTAGGTCAAAAAAAGTGTGAGGGTTTTCTAGCTTTTTTCTTTAACCATAACTTAGCAATATTTAAAAGACACTTTATATGGATTTTTCTTTTGATTTAAAGAAAAAAAATGTATATTGATTTTTAAAAAAATTCTATTCAATTTGGTCTAGACTTGTTTGGGGCTCGGGTTGCAAATCTGCCCTTTTAAAAGTTAATACATATATACATTTGAAAAGAAATTATTTGTTGTCTTCAGTAAAATTTAAGATTTCCGCTTATCACTTGGTTTAGTTCAAAATAACGTAGTATCCATAAAATATTTTGTCGATTTTTATACTTTAAATAAGGAATTTATCAGCAACTCTATCTCAATCGATAGAATTTGAAAAAAAATTCGCAAATTGCAGCTTTCATCTTCAAAAATTAGAGCAGTTGAAATATTTACCAAAAAAAAAAAAAAAAATTGTATAAGCGGTTATAGCATTTCTATAATGGGTGGTATGTATGTATTTTTATGATATAAAATTATTATTTCACATGGCTTTCCGTAAACTAAAAATATTCGCACCAAATTTTTTTCTTCTCGAAAATAGAGATCACAAACATAAAAATATTGTTTATAAAAATATTAAAAAGTCAAGATTAGAAATATAAAAATATATAAAAAATATAAACAATTTTCAATGACAAAAAAGAAAAAAATGTTGGCCTATAGCTGTGTAACTAACTGTACTCGAACCATCAACCGCTCGACCACTACCCCCTAACGCTTCCCACTGGGCTATCGCTTTATTTACAAATTGATTGTCAGATAACCAATTTAAGTTGCATGAAAAATTTTCATTCGCTTATTACAGATAAATGAAGCAGTATTGGTTATATATTAGATAATTGTGCACTGCCTTAGAGGTATGCCAACAAATCCATATGCATTTCATAAATATTTATGCATATTTAGTATGGGTTTAAGCTTGGCAATGATTTATATGTAAAATTTGTTAGCCTATTAATATAATAGATAATGGACCAATAATATAAATAATTTCTCTCTCATAATAGGACGTGTTTAATGAGGGAGAGAATGAAGATAAAGAGTGGTTTCCTTTGAAGTTCAGCCAACATCGAAATATGAGTTTGACGCTATTACTCTAACTCTCAAAGAGCGAGAGAATCAAAATATTTCCATTGCTGGTATTTTACACACATATACAAATTTCTCAAAATAAGCTTGGTACTCCAACAACAGGAGCCATATTGAATTATTATTTTATTTTTTTTGAAACATTTTTTTTGTATGGTGGTACGCAAGCTAACTTTGATTGCGACATATTTTTTTCAAATTAAAAGTTTGACCATGGTTGCCCTATTTCACATTTTAATAATGGTGTCATGAAAACATAAAACTTTGTAGAATTTCATTTTAAACAAATCTATTACATCGGAATTTTTCTTTGAATAAATTTTTTTAATATGGAATTCTACAATTAAGTGAAGCTTTATTGGGCTTTTGAATCTCTATTTAGATATATACATACATATTAGAGTTTTATGGAAAAATATAATTTTGATTACGTTTTCCCAAAAAATTGTATAGTTAAATTACATTTTATTATAAATATATGTAATTGAAAATTTAAGATTTTCAGGATTTTATGGCACAACAATATAACATTTTTAGTGTTTCATTTGTTTATTAATACTTTGGAATATATGGCGACCATAGTTATCTCATTTTTATTATAGAATTCTACGAAAAAGATGTTTGATTTTTATTTTTTTAAAAAAGCAAAATTTCATATTATCTATTTCAATCTAATTTTTATTTTTTTTCCTTGATGAATTTCAATACAGAAAGTAAAAGCATTGATTGCTTCTTTCCTAAAAATTTTATTTTTAAACTAAACTTACTAAAGCGTGCGAGATATGAGAAAAACAAATTGTCACTTTTTTTTAATTCTTTGGTACATAACAACACATATTGGGGCAACTCTCATGCGGAAACAAATTGGCTATTCGCGCCGACGCCATCTATTTGGAGTGTAACATTTCAATATACATATGAGTTCAACGCCGAATCTACTGTTTGAACTCAATGAGCGAGAGAATTGGATATGAGTATGAAATTGGCTTGACGTTAATTTTGAAGGGGTGGAAATTTGGAAATATGAGTTCGTGTAATATTAAAGAGTATTAATGAGCGAGAGAACGAAAATAGTTACACATTCAATTTAGAGAAGTATGGGTTGTATTTTAAAAAAATGTATTATACATGGCGTGGTTTTAAAACTTTTTAGTGGGGGTAAATTACAAATTCTGGTTAGGTCAAAAAAAGTGTGAGGGTTTTCTAGCTTTTTTCTTTAACCATAACTTAGCAATATTTAAAAGACACTTTATATGGATTTTTCTTTTGATTTAAAGAAAAAAAATGTATATTGATTTTTAAAAAAATTCTATTCAATTTGGTCTAGACTTGTTTGGGGCTCGGGTTGCAAATCTGCCCTTTTAAAAGTTAATACATATATACATTTGAAAAGAAATTATTTGTTGTCTTCAGTAAAATTTAGGATTTCCGCTTATCACTTGGTTTAGTTCAAAATAACGTAGTATTCATAAAATATTTTGTCGATTTTTATACTTTAAATAAGGAATTTATCAGCCACTCTATCTCAATCGATAGAATTTGAAAAAAAATTCGCAAATTGCAGCTTTCATCTTCAAAAATTAGAGCAGTCAGACTTATATTAATGGTAATTTTTTGAAATATTTACCAAAAAAAAAAAAAACAAAAAGAAATTGTATAAGCGGTTATAGCATTTCTATAATGGGTGGTATGTATGTATATTTATGATATAAAATTATTATTTCACATGGCTTTCCGTAAACTAAAAATATTCGCACCAAATTTTTTTCTTCTCGAAAATAGAGATCACAAAAATAAAAATATTGTTTATAAAAATATTAAAAAGTCAAAATTAGAAATATAAAAATATATAAAAAATATAAACAATTTTCAATGACAAAAAAGAAAAAAATGTTGGCCTATAGCTGTGTAACTAACTGTACTCGAACCATCAACCGCTCGACCACTACCCCCTAACGCTTCCCACTGGGCTATCGCTTTATTTACAAATTGATTGTCAGATAACCAATTTAAGTTGCATGAAAAATTTTCATTCGCTTATTACAGATAAATGAAGCAGTATTGGTTATATATTAGATAATTGTGCACTGCCTTAGAGGTATGCCAACAAATCCATATGCATTTCATAAATATTTATGCATATTTAGTATGGGTTTAAGCTTGGCAATGATTTATATGTAAATTTTGTTAGCCTATTAATATAATAGATAATGGACCAAAGTACTCAATGAGCGAGGGAATGAAAATAATTTCTCTCTCATAATAGGACGTGTTTAAAGAGGGAGAGAATGAAGATAAAGAGTGGTTTCCTTTGAAGTTCAGCCAACTTCGAAATATGAGTTTGACGCTATTACTCTAACTCTCAAAGAGCGAGAGAATCAAAATATTTCCATTGCTGGTATTTTACACACATATACAAATTTCTCAAAATAAGCTTGGTACTCCAACAACAGGAGCCATATTGAATTATTATTTTATTTTTTTTGAAACATTTTTTTTGTATGGTGGTACGCAAGCCAACTTTGATTGCGACATATTTTTTTCAAATTAAAAGTTTGACCATGGTGGCCCTATTTCACATTTTAATAATGGTGTCATGAAAACATAAAACTTTGTAGAATTTCATTTTAAACAAATCTATTACATCGCAATTTTTCTTTGAATAAATTTTTTTAATATGGAATTCTACAATTAAGTGAAGCTTTATTGGGCTTTTGAATCTCTATTTAGATATATACATACATATTAGAGTTTTATGGAAAAATATAATTTTGATTACGTTTTCCCAAAAAATTGTATAGTTAAATTACATTTTATTATAAATATATGTAATTGAAAATTTAAGATTTTCAGGATTTTATGGCACAACAATATAACATTTTTAGTGTTTCATTTGTTTATTAATACTTTGGAATATATGGCGACCATAGTTATCTCATTTTTATTATAGAATTCTACGAAAAAGATGTTTGATTTTTATTTTTTTAAAAAAGCAAAATTTCATATTATATAAAATTGACGGCAATGGGTGTATCTATTTCAATCTAATTTTTTTTTTTTCCTTGATGAATTTCAATACAGAAAGTTAAAGCATTGATTGCTCCTTTCCTAAAAATTTTATTTTTAAACTAAACTTACTAAAGCGTGCGAGATATGAGAAAAACAAATTGTCACTTTTTTTTAATTCTTTGGTACATAACAACACATATTGGGGCAACTCTCATGCGGAAACAAATTGGCTATTCGCGCCGACGCCATCTATTTGGAGTGTAACATTTCAATATACATATGAGTTCAACGCCGAATCTATTGTTTGAACTCAATGAGCGAGAGAATTGGAGTGTTTACGCATATATGTATATGTGTATATAAATAGATACATATGAGTATGAAATTGGCTTGACGTTTATTTTGAAGGGGTGGAAATTTGGAAATATGAGTTCGTGTAATATTAAAGAGTATTAATGAGCGAGAGAACGAAAATAGTTACACATTCAATTTAGAGAAGTATGGGTTGTATTTTAAAAAAATGTATTATACATGGCGTGGTTTTAAAACTTTTTAGTGGGGGTAAATTACAAATTCTGGTTAGGTCAAAAAAAGTGTGAGGGTTTTCTAGCTTTTTTCTTTAACCATAACTTAGCAATATTTAAAAAACACTTTATATGGATTTTTCTTTTGATTTAAAGAAAAAAAATGTATATTGATTTTTAAAAAAATTCCATTCAATTTGGTCTAGACTTGTTTGGGGCTCGGGTTGCAAATCTGCCCTTTTAAAAGTTAATACATATATACATTTGAAAAGAAATTATTTGTTGTCTTCAGTAAAATTTAAGATTTCCGCTTATCACTTGGTTTAGTTCAAAATAACGTAGTATCCATAAAATATTTTGTCGATTTTTATACTTTAAATAAGGAATTTATCAGCAACTCTATCTCAATCGATAGAATTTGAAAAAAAATTCGCAAATTGCAGCTTTCATCTTCAAAAATTAGAGCAGTTGAAATATTTACCAAAAAAAAAAAAATAAATTGTATAAGCGGTTATAGCATTTCTATAATGGGTGGTATGTATGTATATTTATGATATAAAATTATTATTTCACATGGCTTTCCGTAAACTAAAAATATTCGCACCAAATTTTTTTCTTCTCGAAAATAGAGATCACAAATATAAAAATATTGTTTATAAAAATATTAAAAAGTCAAGATTAGAAATATAAAAATATATAAAAAATATAAACAATTTGCAATGACAAAAAAGAAAAAAATGTTGGCCTATAGCTGTGTAACTAACTGTACTCGAACCATCAACCGCTCGACCACTACCCCCTAACGCTTCCCACTGGGCTATCGCTTTATTTACAAATTGATTGTCAGATAACCAATTTAAGTTGCATGAAAAATTTTCATTCGCTTATTACAGATAAATGAAGCAGTATTGGTTATATATTAGATAATTGTGCACTGCCTTAGAGGTATGCCAACAAATCCATATGCATTTCATAAATATTTATGCATATTTAGTATGGGTTTAAGCTTGGCAATGATTTATATGTAAAATTTGTTAGCCTATTAATATAATAGATAATGGACCAAAGTACTCAATGAGCGAGGGAATGAAAATAATTTCTCTCTCATAATAGGACGTGTTTAATGAGGGAGAGAATGAAGATAAAGAGTGGTTTCCTTTGAAGTTCAGCCAACTTCGAAATATGAGTTTGACGCTATTACTCTAACTCTCAAAGAGCGAGAGAATCAAAATATTTCCATTGCTGGTATTTTACACACATATACAAATTTCTCAAAATAAGCTTGGTACTCCAACAACAGGAGCCATATTGAATTATTATTTTATTTTTTTTGAAACATTTTTTTTGTATGGTGGTACGCAAGCCAACTTTGATTGCGACATATTTTTTTCAAATTAAAAGTTTGACCATGGTTGCCCTATTTCACATTTTAATAATGGTGTCATGAAAACATAAAACTTTGTAGAATTTCATTTTAAACAAATCTATTACATCGGAATTTTTCTTTGAATAAATTTTTTTAATATGGAATTCCACAATTAAGTGAAGCTTTATTGGGCTTTTGAATCTCTATTTAGATATATACATACATATTAGAGTTTTATGGAAAAATATAATTTTGATTACGTTTTCCCAAAAAATTGTATAGTTAAATTACATTTTATTATAAATATATGTAATTGAAAATTTAAGATTTTCAGGATTTTATGGCACAACAATATAACATTTTTAGTGTTTCATTTGTTTATTAATACTTTGGAATATATGGCGACCATAGTTATCTCATTTTTATTATAGAATTCTACGAAAAAGATGTTTGATTTTTATTTTTTTAAAAAAGCAAAATTTCATATTATCTATTTCAATCTAATTTTTATTTTTTTTCCTTGATGAATTTCAATACAGAAAGTTAAAGCATTGATTGCTTCTTTCCTAAAAATTTTATTTTTAAACTAAACTTACTAAAGCGTGCGAGATATGAGAAAAACAAATTGTCACTTTTTTTTAATACTTTGGTACATAACAACACATATTGGGGCAACTCTCAGGCGGAAACAAATTGGCTATTCGCGCCGACGCCATCTATTTGGAGTGTAACATTTCAATATACATATGAGTTCAACGCCGAATCTACTGTTTGAACTCAATGAGCGAGAGAATTGGAGTGTTTACGCATATATGTATATGTGTATATAAATAGATATGAGTATGAAATTGGCTTGACGTTTATTTTGAAGGGGTGGAAATTTGGAAATATGAGTTCGTGTAATATTAAAGAGTATTAATGAGCGAGAGAACGAAAATAGTTACACATTCAATTTAGAGAAGTATGGGTTGTATTTTAAAAAAACGTATTATACATGGCGTGGTTTTAAAACTTTTTAGTGGGGGTAAATTACAAATTCTGGTTAGGTCAAAAAAAGTGTGAGGGTTTTCTAGCTTTTTTCTTTAACCATAACTTAGCAATATTTAAAAGACACTTTATATGGATTTTTCTTTTGATTTAAAGAAAAAAAATGTATATTGATTTTTAAAAAAATTCTATTCAATTTGGTCTAGACTTGTTTGGGGCTCGGGTTGCAAATCTGCCCTTTTAAAAGTTAATACATATATACATTTGAAAAGAAATTATTTGTTGTCTTCAGTAAAATTTAAGATTTCCGCTTATCACTTGGTTTAGTTCAAAATAACGTAGTATCCATAAAATATTTTGTCGATTTTTATACTTTAAATAAGGAATTTATCAGCAACTCTATCTCAATCGATAGAATTTGAAAAAAAATTCGCAAATTGCAGCTTTCATCTTCAAAAATTAGAGCAGTCAGACTTATATTAATGGTAATTTTTTGAAATATTTACCAAAAAAAAAAAAACAAAAAGAAATTGTATAAGCGGTTACAGCATTTCTATAATGGGTGGTATGTATGTATATTTATGATATAAAATTATTATTTCACATGGCTTTCCGTAAACTAAAAATATTCGCACCAAATTTTTTTCTTCTCGAAAATAGAGATCACAAAAATAAAAATATTGTTTATAAAAATATTAAAAAGTCAAAATTAGAAATATAAAAATATATAAAAAATATAAACAATTTTCAATGACAAAAAAGAACAAAATGTTGGCCTATAGCTGTGTAACTAACTGTACTCGAACCATCAGCCGCTCGACCACTACCCCCTAACGCTTCCCACTGGGCTATCGCTTTATTTACAAATTGATTGTCAGATAACCAATTTAAGTTGCATGAAAAATTTTCATTCGCCTATTACAGATAAATGAAGCAGTATTGGATATATATTAGATAATTGTGCACTGCCTTAGAGGTATGCCAACAAATCCATATGCATTTCATAAATATTTATGCATATTTAGTATGGGTTTAAGCTTGGCAATGATTTATATGTAAAATTTGTTAGCCTATTAATATAATAGATAATGTCTTAACGACTAGCAGCACTTCTGCTATACCCGCCACACAAACTCCAGACTGTTGCTCGTGCCTTATGGCGTCAACATCACGCGCAGCAGCTCAACACTCTCGCTCCCACCGGAGCAGTTTAGACATGAGCAACTCCGAGCACCAGTCTCTCTCTGTTTCTACATCACACCCTCCTCCCGTTTAAATTCTCACGTGAGTCAGGATCAACATCTTCTCGCACCTGTCTCTACGTGTACTGTTTGTCGGCAAAGATTATACACGCTCGCGTCATCGGTCAAGTGCAATAACTGCTTAGGCCAATACCACGTACATCTATGCTCTGGGCTCGCTAACAGGAACCTCTGGACGGATGCGTTCATCGCACCATGCTGTAACACACCTCAGCCTACGACACCAGCCAACCCGGTTACACCAGGTCCACAGCTAACTAGGCTGAGGTACAGCCTTGGTCTTAGCCTACCAACACCTGGGCGAACACATCCGTCTCTCACGCCTATGGTTAACTCGACATCGACCCCACCGGCGCACTTCCAAATCTTACAGCACAACTGTAACGGATTAACTGGTAAGATCGCAGAGATAACTAATTTGATGACGCAATATGACATAAAACTTGCCGCAGTCCAAGAAACCAAGCGGACTGAGGTCGGACCTCATTATCTATGGCGGATATAACATCCACCGGAAAGACCGTCATAGAGTAACAGGAGGTCTGGGAGGTGGTCTAGCGTTCATAACGCACAACTCTGTACAGTATCATCTATTTGATACCGACATCGAAGGAACGGATGATATCATAGAAAGCCAAGGTATTACCATCCGTAGAGGAGATGTCGATCTGCAAATCATTAACATCTACATACCCCCTGTCTCAAGTTGCCCCACCGGTTATCACCCCGACATTAGCTTGCTATTACGAGGAGATAAACGCGTGATCCTGGGCGACTTCAATGCGCACCACCACATGTGGCACTCACACTTGCCAGCAGACAATAGGGGGCATGTACTTGCAGAACAAATAGATGATATGGCTTTCTGTACATTGAACGGAGACGCCCCAACGAGAGTATCGGGTAACTGCTATAGTTCGCCAGATATTTGCATCGTAAGTGCAGGACTATTGAACAACACCAATTGGCGACCCATACTCACGTTGGCGTCTGACCATCTCCCAATAGTCCTTACCATCGAACGACCGACGGACTTTATTACACCTGAGCATGGTACATATATTAACCAAGGCGGACTGGGACAGCTTTCAGACATATACGGACGAATCCTTGGCTGCTCTATCCATTCCTACGGACGTACGCAGAGGCAAACGAGACTTCCGCAACATCATTGACTTGGCCTCTAAACGCTTCATTCCTGCGGGTCGAATATCCCAAAAAAGACCAAATTTCCCTGCGGAGGCAGCGGCCATGGCTAGAGAAAGAGATGAAGTGCGAAGTCTCAATCCCGCAGATCCCCGTATAAGGGATCTCAACGCGGAAATTCGTAGGTTGGTCGATAAACATAAACTGGCCAAATGGAAACAACACCTAGAGCAATGCAACCTCTCTGATGGTGTTGGCAAATTATGGACTACGGTCAAAGCTCTATCTAATCCAACGCAACACAAAGATAAAGTAGAAATTACTTTCGGTGACAGGGTGAAGAAGGACCCTAGGGGATGTGCGAACTCCTTCTGTAGACAATTTGTACTACATTCCCCGCCCGATAGAGCTAAACGTAGAACCATGCGACAGGCGCGTAAATATAAAAACCAAAATACGCCCATTGTCATCACTGCCTCAGAGGTCAAGGAAGCCATCAGACAGGCTAAGCCCTCAAAATCCATCGGCTCCGACGGCATTGCCATGAAGATGCTGAAACATCTAGGCCAGGAGGGACACGAATACTTAGCGGCTCTATTCAGTCTTTCACTGAACACTTTCGTCATTCCTGAAATATGGAAAAAGGCGAGAGTGGTTCCATTACTAAAACCTAGAAAACCGGCAAACATAGGCGATTCATATCGCCCTATATCACTTTTGTCGCCGGTAGTGAAGACGCTAGAGTCCATTTTGCTCCCGTATTATACTGCAAATCTGCACCTGGCTAGTCATCAACATGGCTTCCGTAAGCTGCACAGCACCACCACCGCACTCAATGCCATTACAACGCAAATAAATAGCGGCCTAAATCAAAACCAACCAAATCACAGGACTGTGTTAGTGGCACTTGACCTGTCGAAAGCTTTTGACACAGTCAACCATGCTACTCTCATACAAGATCTGTTTGAAACACAGATACCTGATGGGTTAAAGAGATGGACCGCTAATTACTTGAATGGACGGCAGGCGTCGGTTAACTTTAGAAACGCAACATCAAAACCTAGACGTATTAGACAGGGGGTGCCACAGGGTAGTGTCCTATCCCCGACACTGTTTAATTTCTATCTATCGAAGATGCCCCCACCACCAGAGGGCGTCTCCGTCGTTTCATATGCCGACGAATGTAACATAATGGCGACGGGGAAGGGCCCCTATACTGATGAACTCTGTGCGAAAATCAACGGTTACCTCTGCGACCTTTCCAGGTTTTTCACTGAGCGAGATCTGACGATATCTCCGACTAAATCAACGGCGAGGCTTTTTACGACATGGACGCACCAGGTGAGAAATGAATTAGACATTTTCGTTGATGGCACTAAGCTACCAACTGTCAGCCACCCAAAGTTATTAGGGATGACACTGGATAATACTTTCTCATTTGCTGGTCATGTGTCTGCAATGGTCTCAAAGGTACGTGGTCGCAACAAGATCCTCAAGTCACTCTCGGCAGTACTTGGGGAAAAGACAAAGAAACGTTGCTGACTACATATAAGGCCATTGGCCGACCAGTCTTTGACTAAGCTGCACCCATATGGTCGCCTAATGTACATAACACCAACTGGACGAAGTTACAAGTCTGCCAAAATACTGCCATCAGAACTGCTACGGGATGTCTCCTCATGTCTTCTGAGTCTCACCTCCATCAGGAGGCAAAACTGCTCAAAGTAAAAGAGCATGCGGAAATGCTGAGCAGGCAATTCCTTCTGAACTGCCACAAGCCAGCACATCCAAACATCATACACTCTAGACAGGGCAATGCATTGTTAACAACAACAACCACAACAAATAAAAAAACGAATATTATGGAACAAAGCTGACCACGCTTTTTCCACAATACTACTGTGTAGGGTTTTAAAAATTATGTTCAAATTTTTAATTCAATGCTCTCTAAAAGCGTGAATTTTCGTTTTTTTAAACTATATTCATTCGCCACAAGGAACAATATTTCGGGGAAGCGTTTTAAAATTTCCAAAAAAAAAAAATTTTTTAACCACTCTAATATGTATGTAGATATGGCGATTCAAATATAAGAAAATTTGCCAACCCTTAGGGGTCGCTATTTTTTTTCGCCCTTTCCCACTTTCACTTCTACTGCCAGTAAAGAAGGTGAAAAATACACAACATCATGATTCAGAGCTGGGTAAAATCAATTCCTTTACAATTACAATTACATTCCTCAGTAATTGAAAAATGTAATCAATTCCTTTCATGAAAAGAAAAGGAATTAATTACACTTCAATTCCTAAAAAAAAATTACCAAAAGTATTTGATCGTTTTGAGGCTCAAGTACAAAATGTAATTGCCGCGCCATTAATTTTGAAAGGAATTGAAAATGTAATTGATTTTTTTTCAATTACATTACAAGGAATAGAAAATGTACTTGAAAATTTCCAATTACATTCCTTAAAGGAATTGGAAAAGTAATTGAAATGCTAAATGTTTATTGGTGTATAAAAACGAATTGCGATTTATGCAAATGGAATTTGCGGGCCATGCTCACTATTTTTTCATCAGAACAGCGCTTTTAAGGAATAACTAGTGACAACACATACAAGGTTATTTCAAGTATGCGAGAAATTGAAGTCCAGCGCCAACGAGCTGATTGGACCTTATCAGTGTGGTTCCAGGCATGGTAAGTCCACAATCGACCAGATCTTCGCAACAGGGCAGCCCTTGGAAAAGACCCGAGGAATGACAATCCGCTATTTGGTTTCCGTTTACATATACGGCTATGCCCAAAGTTGCTAGGTAATACCAAACGCTCCGTCAGGATTGGGAATGGCCTTTCCCAGCCCTTCGGGATCAACTGAAGTTTCAGACAAGGCGAATACCTATCGTGCGATTTCTTTACTTATTTAATACCAAACGCTCCGTTAGGATTGGGAATGACCTTTCCCAGCCCTTCGGGATCAACTGAAGTTTCAGACAAGGCGAATACCTATCGTGCGATTTCTTTAACTCGATGTTAGACAAGAAAGTCCAGCAGCGGTACCGTAACCGTTATTTAGATTTGAAAAAGAACGCAGCGAAAGCGTTTCAAAGGCTGGAACCGATTCCAAACGGTTTTGAATTATTTATCGAAATATATCGAATCGTGAAACCTGGGGCCTTTCCCTTTCGTGTGATACCCATATTGTATGGAAACTTTAAGGTTTTGGGGCAGTCACATTTTCAAAATTTTGAAAAGAAAGCGAGTTTCGTGGCCGTGGATACCGTTAAGAAAGCCAGAGGCGTTATGCATCGGTATTTTTCATTGCTCTCCACTTTTGACGCCCTGTTTTACCTTTACGTTTAGCAGCTTAGAAGGCGCCCTCAAACTGCCACTGTTGCTGCGCTCTACGGTGACTCCAGCTTCCAGGAGTGCCCAACGCCAGCCTCTCCCCCCTCCCCTCGAATTCTAAAAACATTGTCTTGTTCGAAACTTATAAAATAAACCCGATTTAGGAACTGTATACAACCTGGACTTCAGAACTATATAATTAGTATCTATTATAGCTATAGAAAAGGTAATGCAGATAGAGACAATCTCCACTGCCTAGGACATCACCAGGGATGCATGACGAATCAATATCGAATCGCATGCACAAGCCCTGCGCATCATTGAAAGATGGTGTGCCAACAAAGAGTTATCTCAAAAAACCCGTATTGGTGCCTTTCACTCGGCCCAAAGGTTTTGGGGAGTGATGCCGAAGTTTACAGTCCTTGGCCGGATATGAACCCGGTACCCTGCTGTACTGCCCGACTGTCGTGGTACCGACTTGGTATGACCAGTGGAACCTTCTAGGTCATGTCATCCCTCCATCTATGAGGAAGGAGAAGATGGGTAAGGAGAGGTGAGAGGCATCAAATCCGTAGATCAACCATCGAGTTAGCACGTCATTACCTAAGTGCATATTAGTCGCGTCTTACTACCGGTATGCCTACCTCGGGCATATTCTAAGCCCCTAACCCGCAGGGGCACTGGAGAAACCCCTACCTGGAGAAAACCCTCACATGGAATGCTCATTTGGAGGCTACCATAAACAAACGAGATAGTCAGGAACTACATAAACAGTCCTATATTGCAAGTAAGTAATGCAATAACTCCTACGATCAGGATCACGCGAAACGGAAGCTCCATCGGAATAGCTGATAGACACCAATATTAAATAATATGTAGTATGGCCACAAACAACCACCCTTTTAATCGCAAATTATTGTGTACGCACATTAACCTTCATTAGTTTTTCAATTACTTTTGCAATTCCTTTGAGGAATTGGAAATTTTCAAGTACATTTTCCATCCCTTGTAATGAAATTGAAAAAATTTCCATTACATTTTCAATTCCTTTCAAAAGTAATGGCGCGGCAATTACATTTTGTACTTGAGCCTCAAAACGATCAAATACTTTTGGTATTTTTTTTTTAGAAATTGAAATGTAATCAATTCCTTTTCTTTTCAGAAAAGGAATTGATTACTTTTCCCAATTACATGTAATGGGGAATTGGAAGTAATTTAATTCCTAAAGTAATGATTACTATCCAGCTCTGATCATGATTAAATAATTTTTTTGTAGTCATTCAAATATATTTGTAGAGGTGTCATTGGAGTTGCGTTGAGTTTAAAATGGCAAAAACGTACCAAATTTGGAAGTTGCGTACCAACGTACCCGGAGCAAAAATTCGTACCAAAAATGGTACATTTCGGTAACCGTACTCATATTTGGTTATTATACTCTATTTATGGCCAGGAATTCGAATTTCTGTATGTCCTTCGAATAAATATAGTTTAAAAAAACTAAAACTCAAGCTTTTAGAGAGCATTGAACTAAAAAGTTGAAAATAATTTTAAAAACCCTACACAGTAGTATTGTGGAAAAAGCGTGGTCCGCTTTGTTCCATAATCTTCGTTTTTTATTTAAATTATTTTTACCTTTTAAGCAGGGACTTGTAACGCGTTTCGGCTTCGGTTTCTGTTACATAGCTTGTAACGAAACTGAAACAGAAACAAAACCCCAGAAACAAAACCTGTAACGAAACTAAATTAATTTTGTTCCTTGTAACAGAAACCGAAACAGAAACAAAACTCCTTTGTAACAAAAGTCGTAACAAAACTCCGAAACGGTTCCAGCAGAAACAAAACCTGTAACGAAACTAAATTAATTTTGTTCCTTGTAACAGAAACAAAATTATTAGTTTTGTTCCTTGTAACAAAACCCGTAACGAAACTAAATTAATTTTGTTCCTTGTAACAGAAACAAAATTAATTTTGTTTCACAGTAGCAAAACTATATTTGCAGTACATTAGGATGGATTTATTATTTGCTGGTATATAATATACATACATGTATATGTATGTTGCAACTAACTAAAGTAACTTCAGTCGACCTCTGAAACCTCGTGTGGTACATTTAACTTCTAAGTAAGTACCACAATGAAACTTCGGTAGGAAAATCCGGGTCCTTGGCACAAACAAATGTAGTATCACACTTTAAGATCCGACAATAAATGCTGAAGATATGAAGAAAAATATAACTGCGCGACTATAGGGTTGTCTTCTTTATTTTTTATTTTTAAATCTATTATATATAAATGCGCAAACATAACAGGTTCCTCCCTTTTTTGCAATAACCACAATTCTAAGGTATATAAAATTTGGTATGTATCGATATGTCTCGCCGAGCAGGGTGTGCGACAACAAACCAAAAATTTTAAAAAAATAATTATAATATGATTTGAAAATCACACCACTACAAGTGCTATACACGCATTCGCTTTATAGAGCCGCTGTTATGGGTGTATGTAGGTATGACCACTTGCATTGTTGTGTTTGCATTCATTGCAGTAGGGTGAGTTGTTTTGTTGGCAGCAATAAGATAACATGAGCCAGCGCGTCAACTTTATTGAGCTTAGGTACAAACAGTGTTTACAAAAACAAAATCTGTGCGTGGGGATTCAGAGAAGCAAATGCTTTTAAAAAAAAAAGCACAAATAAGCTAGATCATGCACAAGGCCCTTCGTGGCTAGACTTAGTGAAATAAAATAAAATGGAAAATTGATAAAATTAAAAAAAAAAGTAAAATCAGAAATAGAAAAGTGATTGAAAGTAAAAAAATAAAATTTGTTGGAAATGAAAGGAAAGGGAATAATATAAAATAAATAAAAATGAAACAAAATGAAATAAATAAAATATTAAATTAAGAAAATAATAGGAAAGGAAAGGGATGGATAAAAGGAAAATTAAGGTAAGTTAAGGTAAGGAACGGAAAATATGACAGAAAAATCAAAGGGAAAGGAAAGGAATGGAAAAGAAAAAAGGAAGGGAAGAAAGGAAATGTAATGTAGGTAAAGCAGTGGAAAAGAGAAGCAAAAGGAGAAAGACAAAGAAAGGAAAGAAGAAAAAAAGAAGGGAAAGAAAAGGTAGCGAGGAAGAAGGTATGGAAAATAAATGAAAATAAAAAGAAAGAAAAATAAAGGAAAGCAAGGTAATGAAAAGCTAAAAAAAATAAGTTAAGGAAATGAATGAAAGAAAAAGAAAAGCAAAGGAGTTGCGGAAAGGAACAAAAGAAAATAAGGAAACGGTAGGAAAGGAAAGGTAAGGAAACGAAATGACAAGAAGGGAAATTTGAGAAAAAAAGTGAAAGAAAATAAAGGTAAGAAAAAAATAAAATAAAATAAATGAAATGAAAAAAAAAAAAATTAATAAAATGAAAGGAAACTAAAGCAACGGAAAGTAAAGGAAAGAAAAAGAAAATAAAAGGAAAAAAGGAATGTAATGGGAATGGAAAGAAGGATCAGGTAAGAATATAAAAGAAACGAAAAGAAAGAAAAAGAACAGAGAAGAACAAAAAAGAACAAAAAAGAAAGAAAGAAAGAAGGGAAATAAAATGAAATGAAAGAAGAGAAAAGGAAAGAAAAGGAAAGAAGAAAAAAGGAAAGAAAAGGAAAAGAAAGGAGAAGATAAGGAAAGGAAATAAAAGGGAAGAGAAGGAAAGAAAAGCAAAGAGAATAAATTGAGATGAAAGGAGAGGAAAGGAAAGGAAATAAAAGCAAATTAATGCTAAGGAAAGGAAAGGAAAGAAATACGTATGAAGGCGACCTAAGAAGAATAAATAATTATCAGCACTGAAACTATATTACTGAATGATGTAAAGACGGAGGAAAAGGCAAAATGAATAGGAATGTATAGAAACCAAAAATATACAAAATATGGAAAAGAAAGGAAAATTTAAGAAATAGCAAAAAAGGTAGGAAAATAAAATAAGGTTTTGTGGTTGAATTTCAACCACTGGGCGAACTCTAGTGATATATAAAAACGCTTCATACATATGCATAGGGCAACGGATTGTGAAAAAATTAACATTAATAGTTATCAACAAATATTTCATTTTCTAATAATAATTCATTCAAACTACTTTGTAGTGCATCATCATCATTTTTATAAGATGTCGAAGGAGGATGCTTTTGCGGTTGTAACATAGTTTTGTATGGATAATGGGATATTGGGCAGATATATATATCGTCGCTCGGCGCGCAATACCGCGTATTTGCAAAAAGCAATACCGCGTATTTGATGGAAGATGAGTGTCAAGTTAGCTAAGCACCCTAATGCAATCGAGTCAGGACCAGGTGGATAATTTGCCGCTATTTTGCCGGGAAAAAATTAATTTTGCCGTGTCATTTTTTCCCGGAATTTTGGGGCGCTTTGGTAACTTGATATCAACTTAGCTAAGCACCCTAATGAAAACTGTGTTAGAGACAAGATATCGAAATCGGACTTGTTTCATATTTTGCCGTTATTTTGCTTAGCTAAGTTGACACGAAACTTCGTATATGAAAAAGTCCAAAAATAATTGCCCGGCAAAATTAATTCTTTCCCGGCAAAATCACGGCAAAATAACGGCAAAATATGAAAAAAGTCCGGTTTCGATATCTTGTCTCTAACACCGTTTTCATTAGGATGCTTAGCTAAGTTGTTATCAAGTTAGCAAAGCACCCCAAAATTCCGGGAAAAAATTACACGGCAAAATTAATTCTTTCCCGGGAAAATCACGGCAAAATAGCGCAAATTATCCACCTGGTCCCGACTCGATTGCATTAGGGTGCTTAGCTAACTTGACACTCATTGATGGAAGCCAAATTGTGTAGGAGGATATAAGAATTTACAAAAGAAGAAGCACTCAAACTGCAAAACATAGCTTTTTTAAAGTACGCGGTATTGAACAGCTCTATTTTAAAGAAAATAGGTTCCATAAAAGATTTTTTATTTATTTATTTGTGTTTTTGTGGCTAAAAACGGAGGAATTTTAACGTCAATACATTAAGACCGATGAGTCCCAGTCAGGGTAACGAAATCTCCTTTTTGGACATTTTGGTATATACGCCTTTTTGTTTTTTGCAAATACGCGGTATTTCGGGCCGAGCGACGATATATATTATATACTCGTATATAAATATTATAGGTCCATCCTAGTGTAGTGCAAATAGTATTATAAGAATGTTTAGAGTTCTGCTACTGAGAAACAAAATTAATTTGGTTTCTGTTTCGGTTTCTGGTACAAGGAACACAATTAATTTAGTTTCGTTACAGGTTTTGTTTCTGCTGGAACCGTTTCGGAGTTTTGTTGCGACTTTTGTTACAAGGGAGTTTTGTTTCTGTTTCGGTTTCTGTTACAAGGAACAAAATTAATTTAGTTTCGTTACAGATTTTGTTTCTGCTGAAACCGTTACAATCATTTTGTTTGGAATTTAGTTTCTATCCTTTAAAGTTTCTTGGAACAGAAACGCCAGAAACGCGAGTTTCGTTTCGGTACGAGTTTTGTTACAAGTCTCTGCTTTTAAGTGCAATATTCTTTAAAAGCGTGTGTTTTCGCTCTTTAAACTGATTTATTTTTTACTTTTAGTTAAATCTGTTATGAAGTAATCGATAAATATATCGCAGAATACCGCAGGGCAAACGAAAGCTCTGGGCCTCCACTTTAATTTGATACCTATATTGTAGGCAATTTTGTGACAGTCATATGCCACTATCGGGTAGACTGAAGTAGAGTTAAATACAAACAAGCAAACATACATATGAATGTATGTACAAGTAAAGCTAATGAAAGCGTAGTAAAGAAACTAGCATTAAGGTGATGACCAAATGCAGGCTTGATTTGCTTGCCTTGCTTACTCAGGCTTACTTTGCTTTTTTTTGAAAGCTTCTATGGCCAAGTAGAAGCTTCAAAAGCTGTCAAAAATACAGGATGAGACAAACAACTCAACAAAAAGACAAACAGTGAAGCGTGTAAAGCGCTGTCCAAACGAAACCTCTGTACTTCCACTTTCGTTTGATACCCATATTGTAGGGAAATTTTAAGGTATTTGGCCTCACATTTTGACAATAACTCAGTTATCGAAATATATTAAGATCCAAATGAAACCTGCGGCGTTCCCCTTTCGTTTGATACCCATATTGTAGGGAAATTTCAAGGTTTTCGGTCAACCACATTTTGACCGATAACTCAGTTATCGATAAATTTATCGAAATATGTCGATGTCCAAATGAAACCTGGGGCCTTCACCTTTCGTTTGATACCCATATTGTAGGGAAATTTTAAGGTTTTGGGGCAACCACATTTTGACCGATAACTCAGTTATAGATAAATTTATCGAAAAATGTCGATGTCCAAATGAAACCTGGGGCCTTCACGTTTCGTTTGATATCCATATTGTAGGGAATTTTTTAGGTTTTTAGGCAATCATATTTTGACCGATAACTCAGTTATCGATAAATTTATCGGAGTCCAAATGAAACCTGCGGCGTTCCCCTTTCGTTTGATACCCATATTGTAGGGAAATTTTAAGGTTTTCGGGCAACCACATTTTGACCGATGACTCAGTTATCGATAAATTTATCGAAATATGACGATGTCCAAATGAAACCTGGGGCCTTCAACTTTCGTTTGATATCCATATTGTAGGGAAATTTTAAGGTTTTCGGGCAACTACATTTTGGCCGATAACTCAGTTATCGATAAATTTATCGAATTATGTCGATGTCCAAATGAGACCTGGGGCCTTCACCTTTCGTTTGATACCCATATTGTAGGGAAATTTTAAGGTTTTCGGGCAACCACATTTTGACCGATAAGCCAGTTATCGATAAATTTATCGAAATATGTCGATGTCCAAATGAAACCAGGGGCCTTCACCTTTCGTTTGATACCCATATTGTAGGGAAATTTTAAGGTTTTCGGGCAACCACATTTTGACCGATAACTCAGTTATCGATAAATTTATCGAATTATGTCGATGTCCAAATGAGACCTGGGGCCTTCTCCTTTCGTTTGATACCCATATTGTAGGGAAATTTTCAGGTTTTCGGGCAACCACATTTTGACCGATAACTCAGTTATCGATAAATTTATCGAAATATGTCGATGTCCAAATGAAACCTGGGGCCTTCCCCTTTCGTTTGATACCGATATTGTAGAGACATTTTACTGTTTTGGGCCACTGAGGCTTAGACCGAACGAGAGTCTCATAAATACAAACAAGCAAACATACAAGTGAACCTAATAAAAGCGTGGTAAAAAAAAAGAAAATCGTTTTGAATTCGAATTTCTGTATCCCCTTCGAAAAATAAGAAAATCGTTTTTGTAATGTATATAAGATGTTCCAAATTAAACTGGCCCTTTTCAACGGTATTTGTTTCCTTTAGGGGTCAACTGCTAATAAATTAGCTAAAATCAGGATCACGAATCCGGAAGCGCTTTTTTAATATTTTGCTTCTCTGAAGAGATATTTGCAATCAAAGTTTCAAGCAGAGCTCTTAATTTTGATTAGTAATTAGTAATTTATTGACTAGAAGGTTTTTTTAATTAGGAATGATTATTTTAATTGCTTTCAAGAAAAAGCAATTACTAATTGATTACGATTAGAAAAAAATAAAAAAAAATAAAAAAAATCAAAAAAATTAAAAAAAATCAAGAAAAAATAAAAAAAGCCGTTTTTGATTACTTTTGATTATTTTTTATTTTTTTTATTTTTTCTTGATTTTTTTTTTATTTTTTCTTGATTTTTTTTTTTTATTTATTTTTTATTTTTTTTATTTTTTTTTTGATTATTTTAAAGTTTTGTTGTTAAAAGTGTAAACATCTGTGTATCTTTGTATGCAAATATATACACCTACTTACACTTTGGGGCTCATGGATATCTAGAATGAACCTTGATCGCTTAGTATATGTACATATGAGAAAAAATGCCAGGTTTAATGGTTATATTGGTTGGAGTGATGCTAACACTAGTTTACAAATAAGTAATTTGAAAAAATACCAAGATATTCATGTATATGGGTGAATTGGCACTGACATGCCAAGCACAAAACATATTTTTTTTTATATTTTTTGTATGGGTAGGTTTTCGAGATATCGGTAATTTTGTGTTTTTTCAGGTATCACTTTATTCAAAATTTCTTTTTGCCAATGTTGCAAAAGCGATGGAGCTAAGCGATACCTCGTTCGAAAGGAAATTAAAATACGCTTCTAACGACTAATAAAATGTAAGGGTGGGTCGAACCTTCGCTGAGCAATAGATGGCCAAAGTCGAAATTTTGTCGAATTTTTACGATTTTTGAAAAAAAATTGATTTTAAAAATGTTTTTTTCATGCGAAGTTGAGAAAATCAGAACTGTTTATTTATTCGAAAATTAGTGTGTATAATTGCAAACACTTTAAGCGTAATATTACCAAGATCTAGGAAAAACTGTATTTTTGGCGATTTTTTGTAACTTTCAACATCTCTACTTTTAATAGAATTGTAAAAGGTCGATATGTGAGTATTGTAGATATTCAAAAAAATATTCATAGTATTAGTCATTACTAAGCCAATAAAGTCCAAATCAACCGCTTTTAGAATTTTTGTCGGTCTGTCTGTAAACTAGTGTAATTTGTTCTTTTATATGTAAACGGCTAGTGTTTCTCGTTTGATACCCTACGGGTACGGTCGGATAGTTCTATTTGAACACTTATAAGGCTCACACTGCAACCGACTTCGGCCGTCCGGCAACAATCACACATCCACACACATGTGTTTTAAATGAACTCCTAGATTTCATCCGATTTCACCCGAATGTAAACAAACTTTGGCCGCCCGATAAAATAGAACGCTTTCGAATTTCTCTGATGAGACCGGATGAAAAAGTCGGTTGCAGTGTAAGCGTAGCCTAAGTATGCTACACAAATTAAAACATAGGCATACCAACTATGTCCAAAAGAGACTTGGGCGACGTAGTCATTTATAGGCATTTGACATTTGATTTACTATCGTACAGTACTATTAACAAGTTGTAAATTACACCGCTACATTCCATATTTTTCATATTAATATTTTATCATCATTATCATTCCATATTACATATACCTTTTTAAAAATAATAGACTGAATGTGCAAAAGCGCCAGTCTTCTGTTTAGGTTGTAGTTCGACCACTTGATGAGAACTAGTACGAAAGATCTCGAGATTTTTCCTCCAGGGATATTTATGTGCATGAATACATGCATTTATATAAAAGAACTTCTTGCTTCACCTATACATTTGTATGTTTGTGCAAGTGAATATTTATGTATGTACATATTTTTCTACAACAGTACTGGAAAAAAAAATAAAATAAAAAAATCAAAAGTAATCATTACTTGTGATTATTTTTGAATTTTTGATTTTTTTTGGATTTTTTTGAATTTTTTTTATTTTTTTTTTAATCACTTGAAAAAATAATCATTAAAAAGTGAAAGTAATTGGTAATCAATCATTAGGTGGCTTCTCAAAAAATAATCAATGAAATGCTAATCTTTACCGATTACTAATCAATTATTAACAGGTCTGGTTTCAAGTTTTCATGTGGTTGTGGTAATTTTATTAGGCTGTCCCGAAAAACGTGCAAAAAAAGTCGCGGTAGCCACGGTTATATCACACGTCCGGACTTGGGATCAAAGATGACTTGATCCGAAACTTCCAGTGGTGCCAGTATTGCGAAGATAAAATGTGGGCATTTTGATTTAAACTTTGGTTATTTTGCCTTTTTCACATTAAGTCATGTAAATGTGCCAAGAAAAGGTTTACTTTATGAATGTTTTTCTTACAACGTACTATTTCACAGTTTTTTTTCTTAATAAATGTTGTTATTTGAAGCAAATAACCAATTTACCATCGAAATGCCTGCTCAATTTCAAAACGATATTATTCGCGCTAATAGGGAAATTAAAGTAAACTTTGGCCATCAGCAAATCCTACGACACATTTCTTTGTGATTATCATTTTATATTCTTATTTATTACGTTCTTACCGACTTTTTAACTAAAATCCCAAATCACAAATAAAAAACCTACTGTTTTCTGTCAATATGTTTCATCTGGTAACCAGATTTTTCGCTGCTTCTGCTGGCAGATGTTCCTCGATTATGCAGTGCTGCCAAGTCGCAACACATAATCAGTAGAAGAATAAATAATTATCAGCACTGAAACTATATTACTGAATGATGTAAAGACGGAGGAAAAGGCAAAATGAATAGGAATGTATAGAAACCAAAAATATACAAAATATGGAAAAGAAAGGAAAATTTAAGAAATAGCAAAAAAGGTAGGAAAATAAAATAAGGTTTTGTGGTTGAATTTCAACCACTGGGCGAACTCTAGTGATATATAAAAACGCTTCATACATATGCATAGGGCAACGGATTGTGAAAAAATTAACATTAATAGTTATCAACAAATATTTCATTTTCTAATAATAATTCATTCAAACTACTTTGTAGTGCATCATCATCATTTTTATAAGATGTCGAAGGAGGATGCTTTTGCGGTTGTAACATAGTTTTGTATGGATAATGGGATATTGGGCAGATATATATATCGTCGCTCGGCGCGCAATACCGCGTATTTGCAAAAAGCAATACCGCGTATTTGATGGAAGATGAGTGTCAAGTTAGCTAAGCACCCTAATGCAATCGAGTCAGGACCAGGTGGATAATTTGCCGCTATTTTGCCGGGAAAAAATTAATTTTGCCGTGTCATTTTTTCCCGGAATTTTGGGGCGCTTTGGTAACTTGATATCAACTTAGCTAAGCACCCTAATGAAAACTGTGTTAGAGACAAGATATCGAAATCGGACTTGTTTCATATTTTGCCGTTATTTTGCTTAGCTAAGTTGACACGAAACTTCGTATATGAAAAAGTCCAAAAATAATTGCCCGGCAAAATTAATTCTTTCCCGGCAAAATCACGGCAAAATAACGGCAAAATATGAAAAAAGTCCGGTTTCGATATCTTGTCTCTAACACCGTTTTCATTAGGATGCTTAGCTAAGTTGTTATCAAGTTAGCAAAGCACCCCAAAATTCCGGGAAAAAATTACACGGCAAAATTAATTCTTTCCCGGGAAAATCACGGCAAAATAGCGCAAATTATCCACCTGGTCCCGACTCGATTGCATTAGGGTGCTTAGCTAACTTGACACTCATTGATGGAAGCCAAATTGTGTAGGAGGATATAAGAATTTACAAAAGAAGAAGCACTCAAACTGCAAAACATAGCTTTTTTAAAGTACGCGGTATTGAACAGCTCTATTTTAAAGAAAATAGGTTCCATAAAAGATTTTTTATTTATTTATTTGTGTTTTTGTGGCTAAAAACGGAGGAATTTTAACGTCAATACATTAAGACCGATGAGTCCCAGTCAGGGTAACGAAATCTCCTTTTTGGACATTTTGGTATATACGCCTTTTTGTTTTTTGCAAATACGCGGTATTTCGGGCCGAGCGACGATATATATTATATACTCGTATATAAATATTATAGGTCCATCCTAGTGTAGTGCAAATAGTATTATAAGAATGTTTAGAGTTCTGCTACTGAGAAACAAAATTAATTTGGTTTCTGTTTCGGTTTCTGGTACAAGGAACACAATTAATTTAGTTTCGTTACAGGTTTTGTTTCTGCTGGAACCGTTTCGGAGTTTTGTTGCGACTTTTGTTACAAGGGAGTTTTGTTTCTGTTTCGGTTTCTGTTACAAGGAACAAAATTAATTTAGTTTCGTTACAGATTTTGTTTCTGCTGAAACCGTTACAATCATTTTGTTTGGAATTTAGTTTCTATCCTTTAAAGTTTCTTGGAACAGAAACGCCAGAAACGCGAGTTTCGTTTCGGTACGAGTTTTGTTACAAGTCTCTGCTTTTAAGTGCAATATTCTTTAAAAGCGTGTGTTTTCGCTCTTTAAACTGATTTATTTTTTACTTTTAGTTAAATCTGTTATGAAGTAATCGATAAATATATCGCAGAATACCGCAGGGCAAACGAAAGCTCTGGGCCTCCACTTTAATTTGATACCTATATTGTAGGCAATTTTGTGACAGTCATATGCCACTATCGGGTAGACTGAAGTAGAGTTAAATACAAACAAGCAAACATACATATGAATGTATGTACAAGTAAAGCTAATGAAAGCGTAGTAAAGAAACTAGCATTAAGGTGATGACCAAATGCAGGCTTGATTTGCTTGCCTTGCTTACTCAGGCTTACTTTGCTTTTTTTTGAAAGCTTCTATGGCCAAGTAGAAGCTTCAAAAGCTGTCAAAAATACAGGATGAGACAAACAACTCAACAAAAAGACAAACAGTGAAGCGTGTAAAGCGCTGTCCAAACGAAACCTCTGTACTTCCACTTTCGTTTGATACCCATATTGTAGGGAAATTTTAAGGTATTTGGCCTCACATTTTGACAATAACTCAGTTATCGAAATATATTAAGATCCAAATGAAACCTGCGGCGTTCCCCTTTCGTTTGATACCCATATTGTAGGGAAATTTCAAGGTTTTCGGTCAACCACATTTTGACCGATAACTCAGTTATCGATAAATTTATCGAAATATGTCGATGTCCAAATGAAACCTGGGGCCTTCACCTTTCGTTTGATACCCATATTGTAGGGAAATTTTAAGGTTTTGGGGCAACCACATTTTGACCGATAACTCAGTTATAGATAAATTTATCGAAAAATGTCGATGTCCAAATGAAACCTGGGGCCTTCACCTTTCGTTTGATATCCATATTGTAGGGAATTTTTTAGGTTTTTAGGCAATCATATTTTGACCGATAACTCAGTTATCGATAAATTTATCGGAGTCCAAATGAAACCTGCGGCGTTCCCCTTTCGTTTGATACCCATATTGTAGGGAAATTTTAAGGTTTTCGGGCAACCACATTTTGACCGATGACTCAGTTATCGATAAATTTATCGAAATATGACGATGTCCAAATGAAACCTGGGGCCTTCAACTTTCGTTTGATATCCATATTGTAGGGAAATTTTAAGGTTTTCGGGCAACTACATTTTGGCCGATAACTCAGTTATCGATAAATTTATCGAATTATGTCGATGTCCAAATGAGACCTGGGGCCTTCACCTTTCGTTTGATACCCATATTGTAGGGAAATTTTAAGGTTTTCGGGCAACCACATTTTGACCGATAAGCCAGTTATCGATAAATTTATCGAAATATGTCGATGTCCAAATGAAACCAGGGGCCTTCACCTTTCGTTTGATACCCATATTGTAGGGAAATTTTAAGGTTTTCGGGCAACCACATTTTGACCGATAACTCAGTTATCGATAAATTTATCGAATTATGTCGATGTCCAAATGAGACCTGGGGCCTTCTCCTTTCGTTTGATACCCATATTGTAGGGAAATTTTCAGGTTTTCGGGCAACCACATTTTGACCGATAACTCAGTTATCGATAAATTTATCGAAATATGTCGATGTCCAAATGAAACCTGGGGCCTTCCCCTTTCGTTTGATACCGATATTGTAGAGACATTTTACTGTTTTGGGCCACTGAGGCTTAGACCGAACGAGAGTCTCATAAATACAAACAAGCAAACATACAAGTGAACCTAATAAAAGCGTGGTAAAAAAAAAGAAAATCGTTTTGAATTCGAATTTCTGTATCCCCTTCGAAAAATAAGAAAATCGTTTTTGTAATGTATATAAGATGTTCCAAATTAAACTGGCCCTTTTCAACGGTATTTGTTTCCTTTAGGGGTCAACTGCTAATAAATTAGCTAAAATCAGGATCACGAATCCGGAAGCGCTTTTTTAATATTTTGCTTCTCTGAAGAGATATTTGCAATCAAAGTTTCAAGCAGAGCTCTTAATTTTGATTAGTAATTAGTAATTTATTGACTAGAAGGTTTTTTTAATTAGGAATGATTATTTTAATTGCTTTCAAGAAAAAGCAATTACTAATTGATTACGATTAGAAAAAAATAAAAAAAAATAAAAAAAATCAAAAAAATTAAAAAAAATCAAGAAAAAATAAAAAAAGCCGTTTTTGATTACTTTTGATTATTTTTTATTTTTTTTATTTTTTCTTGATTTTTTTTTTATTTTTTCTTGATTTTTTTTTTTTATTTATTTTTTATTTTTTTTATTTTTTTTTTGATTATTTTAAAGTTTTGTTGTTAAAAGTGTAAACATCTGTGTATCTTTGTATGCAAATATATACACCTACTTACACTTTGGGGCTCATGGATATCTAGAATGAACCTTGATCGCTTAGTATATGTACATATGAGAAAAAATGCCAGGTTTAATGGTTATATTGGTTGGAGTGATGCTAACACTAGTTTACAAATAAGTAATTTGAAAAAATACCAAGATATTCATGTATATGGGTGAATTGGCACTGACATGCCAAGCACAAAACATATTTTTTTTTATATTTTTTGTATGGGTAGGTTTTCGAGATATCGGTAATTTTGTGTTTTTTCAGGTATCACTTTATTCAAAATTTCTTTTTGCCAATGTTGCAAAAGCGATGGAGCTAAGCGATACCTCGTTCGAAAGGAAATTAAAATACGCTTCTAACGACTAATAAAATGTAAGGGTGGGTCGAACCTTCGCTGAGCAATAGATGGCCAAAGTCGAAATTTTGTCGAATTTTTACGATTTTTGAAAAAAAATTGATTTTAAAAATGTTTTTTTCATGCGAAGTTGAGAAAATCAGAACTGTTTATTTATTCGAAAATTAGTGTGTATAATTGCAAACACTTTAAGCGTAATATTACCAAGATCTAGGAAAAACTGTATTTTTGGCGATTTTTTGTAACTTTCAACATCTCTACTTTTAATAGAATTGTAAAAGGTCGATATGTGAGTATTGTAGATATTCAAAAAAATATTCATAGTATTAGTCATTACTAAGCCAATAAAGTCCAAATCAACCGCTTTTAGAATTTTTGTCGGTCTGTCTGTAAACTAGTGTAATTTGTTCTTTTATATGTAAACGGCTAGTGTTTCTCGTTTGATACCCTACGGGTACGGTCGGATAGTTCTATTTGAACACTTATAAGGCTCACACTGCAACCGACTTCGGCCGTCCGGCAACAATCACACATCCACACACATGTGTTTTAAATGAACTCCTAGATTTCATCCGATTTCACCCGAATGTAAACAAACTTTGGCCGCCCGATAAAATAGAACGCTTTCGAATTTCTCTGATGAGACCGGATGAAAAAGTCGGTTGCAGTGTAAGCGTAGCCTAAGTATGCTACACAAATTAAAACATAGGCATACCAACTATGTCCAAAAGAGACTTGGGCGACGTAGTCATTTATAGGCATTTGACATTTGATTTACTATCGTACAGTACTATTAACAAGTTGTAAATTACACCGCTACATTCCATATTTTTCATATTAATATTTTATCATCATTATCATTCCATATTACATATACCTTTTTAAAAATAATAGACTGAATGTGCAAAAGCGCCAGTCTTCTGTTTAGGTTGTAGTTCGACCACTTGATGAGAACTAGTACGAAAGATCTCGAGATTTTTCCTCCAGGGATATTTATGTGCATGAATACATGCATTTATATAAAAGAACTTCTTGCTTCACCTATACATTTGTATGTTTGTGCAAGTGAATATTTATGTATGTACATATTTTTCTACAACAGTACTGGAAAAAAAAATAAAATAAAAAAATCAAAAGTAATCATTACTTGTGATTATTTTTGAATTTTTGATTTTTTTTGGATTTTTTTGAATTTTTTTTATTTTTTTTTTAATCACTTGAAAAAATAATCATTAAAAAGTGAAAGTAATTGGTAATCAATCATTAGGTGGCTTCTCAAAAAATAATCAATGAAATGCTAATCTTTACCGATTACTAATCAATTATTAACAGGTCTGGTTTCAAGTTTTCATGTGGTTGTGGTAATTTTATTAGGCTGTCCCGAAAAACGTGCAAAAAAAGTCGCGGTAGCCACGGTTATATCACACGTCCGGACTTGGGATCAAAGATGACTTGATCCGAAACTTCCAGTGGTGCCAGTATTGCGAAGATAAAATGTGGGCATTTTGATTTAAACTTTGGTTATTTTGCCTTTTTCACATTAAGTCATGTAAATGTGCCAAGAAAAGGTTTACTTTATGAATGTTTTTCTTACAACGTACTATTTCACAGTTTTTTTTCTTAATAAATGTTGTTATTTGAAGCAAATAACCAATTTACCATCGAAATGCCTGCTCAATTTCAAAACGATATTATTCGCGCTAATAGGGAAATTAAAGTAAACTTTGGCCATCAGCAAATCCTACGACACATTTCTTTGTGATTATCATTTTATATTCTTATTTATTACGTTCTTACCGCCTTTTTAACTAAAATCCCAAATCACAAATAAAAAACCTACTGTTTTCTGTCAATATGTTTCATCTGGTAACCAGATTTTTCGCTGCTTCTGCTGGCAGATGTTCCTCGATTATGCAGTGCTGCCAAGTCGCAACACATAATCAGTACCCCCGATAGGTGGCGCGCGAGAGAGTTTCACATCGAGTCATCTTTGCTTGGGGTTGCGTAGCCCAGGGCTATTTTTTATAAGCGCGGCCGAAGGCCGCCAACTCAGAAAGGTATTTCGCACATAAATACCATGGATTCCGCCCCAATTTTAGTATCGGACCCGGGTCATTTTTCGGTTTTTTGACCATAACTTTTCACTAAAACAAAAAATTAAAAAAGCGCTTCCGGATTCGTAATCCTGAGGCCAAAACCCGCCTTTTGAGCTATCTCCCATAATTTTAGCTAATTTATTAGCAGTTGACCCCTAAAGGAAACAAATACCCGTTCAACTACATAGTGTTACACTAGCTGCTGAATGATAACATATCGAGCGGTGTGCGCAAAAAAGACGTATGAGCCAAAAAAAAATTGTTCAGGAGACGGTTTTTTTTTTTTAAATTTCTCTGCATCCAGTTTATATATTGTCATGAAATTTAGTAAGTAACTTTATTTACGTCCTTTATATATAATGCAAAAATATTTTTTTAATATTCGTAGCATAAGGGCACTTTTTGGCTCATATGTCTTTTTTGCCTGGACAAAATTAAGCCACTGTCTGAAAATTTGACTGTTACGTAAAAATTGTTTTTCAACAAATATTGGTTTTCTGTTCTATTCTTTTGGTATTTCCAATTATGCATATGTAAAATTAAGTCTTTTGAGTTAATATTTTTCATAAAAAAAAGTTTAAATGGATGCAACTAAATTAATATTTAGGAAAATAAATGTGTTCATGAAAACCACTTTTGAAATGCTAATTATGTACATACAACATATGGAAATTTATTCTTCCAATTGCAGTCAATTGGTCTGTCTCAGGAAAGCGATCCTTGACATTCTCATCGTGTTGCAAATTTAAAAGCTCATTGTGAAACTGCCGTGGTGCTGTGTTATTTTGGCAAAGTTTTTTTTTAACTTTGTACTTCCTCGATAAAATTTTCAATTGATTCTTATAAATGCGAAGTGATCCATTTGCTATTATATGAGTGTTGCGAAACACCCTTCAAACAATTTGTAACACCCCCAAAATCTAGTTTTAGGGTCAACACCCGTTTTTCTCAGTTTTTTCGTAAAAAACAAACTTTCACCCGATTTCAAAATTCTCAACGGTTTTGGAGTCGGGACATCAGAATTCGATTTACAGGTATGCTTTCTTCGGCAAATTCCACCCGCCTTATTACCCACAGTGCCCCTAAAGGCGCTTGAGACCAAAAAACGAAGAAATTAAAAAAAAAATCCAATTCTCGCGTGGAAAACATGTCATACACTTTTCAAATGGAAAAAACACAATATATATTTCGAAAGTCTCAACATTTCTCTATCTTAAACCGTTGAGAATTTTAAAATCGGTTGAAAATTTGTTTTGTAATGAATTTTTTTACGAAAAAACTGAAAAAACGGGGTTTTGACCTTAAAACTAGATTTTGGGCGTGTTACAAATTTGTTGAAGGGTGTTTCGTGTATAATTCGACCAGATGAAAAATCTCTACTAGATCGCTTTAAAGGTGTATTCACTTTTTTTTTTGTAGCACTGTGTTACATACTTGTTTTATCTAAAAAATACTTTAAAATTGTAGAAATATTAAAAGCAGAATTACCTCAGATAGTCCTGGCTATCTGAGGTAATTCTGCTTTTAATATTTCTACAATTTTAAAGTATTTTTTAGATAAAACAAGTATGTAAAGTATGTATCATATTAAAAAAAAAAACGCAATAAAGAACAAAGCAAATTGGTTTTAAACCACTTATTCAACCACTAATTTCAAAAGAGAAAAAAGGCCACTGCTGCTCACAAATGTAACGAACACATGTCACTTACGGCAAAATTGCTTTTGCTCTGAATTCGTAACGGTAATCCTTATGACGATAAAACTTTGAGAGATGATGCGTGTGATAATAAACTATCGATTTGCATAAAAAAGCGGAAATCGAAAATCATGGCTCATACGTCTTTTTTGCGCACACGACTCGATATCTGCTGGGTATATATATTTAGTTTAATTCACAAAGGTCCTAACTAAGAAACGAAATATTTTACAGGAGAGCAAAAAATGTTTAATTTTTGCAATCACTGCAGGTATACAATGCTCTTTCGTATTTTTAGTGAGGGGGGATTTTAGTTGACACATCTTACCAAATTCTGAATTAAGGTGCCGATATGTCACACAGTTAAGCTGGCAAAAATAGGTGTAACAAAAATGTGAATTAATAAATATAGTTTAAAACAAGTAAGGAAGTCTAAGTTCGGGTAAGCCGAACATTAAATACCCAGTGTATGGAAACAATAGTAGTACCTATAAGGTATATATTTTCTATATATATTATAATTTGGGAAAAACGAACTCAATAAATTTATTAGTTAGTTTATAAAATTAATATTTATTTATGCTACAGTATAACATATATGTACATTGTTCTTGTGCCCTCAAAATCTTACTTATAGTTGAATAGATTTCTTACTTCTAATATACTTACGCCCAATTTGTGACAAATTTTTAAATTGAAAAAAAAAAATACGTTTGGGCCAGTTTTCGAAATTCGAATTATTTTTAAAGTTATAGCTATCACCACTTTTCGAAATTCCTTACTTTTTGATGATTTTCTCACCATTGGTCAAACCGATTTTGCTAATTTTTTTGAATATATATAAAAGATGGTATCTTCTACCAAAAGACGATTCTAACTTTTGCAAAAAAAAAATTTTTTGCAAACATTATTCGCAATTTTTAACTTCTCCATCGTGGTCAGATGGCGCTTTTTGTATATCGATATCGAAAAAGGGGGCGTAGTTATCATCCGATTTCGCCCATTTTTAATAGCAACCTACCTTGGCCAGAAAGTAAGGTTTAAACCAAAATTAACGCAAATATCTAAATTTTTAGTCAAGTTATGTCAGTTTATGTGATTTTCGAAATTTTCGGTATCGACAAAAGGGACGTGGTTATAATCCGATTTCTCTAGCAAGCTACCTTGGCATAAAGTAATCTGTATACCAAATTTCATGCAAATTCCTCAATTTTTACTCAAGTTATGTTAATTTGTATGATTTTCGAAATTTTCGATATCGAAAGAGGGGGCGTGGTTATCATCCGATTTCGCCCATTTTCAATAGCAACCTACCTTGGCCAAAAAGTAACCTGTATATAAAATTTCATGCAAATATCTTAATTTTTACTCAAGTTATCGTGTACAAAGTCGAACGGACGGATGGACAGACGGACGGACATGCCTGAATAGACTCCTCTTTTCAACCTAAGAACTTTCATACATGGATCTTGATTATTTTGCGCCGGTACGTAGTACCGTTATGTGGACAAAATTATAATACCCCTGTACTAGTACGCTGGGTATAAAAATGCCTCTCTTAAAAGTGGGCGGGGCCACGCCCACTTTGAAAAATTTATCAAAAAATCATTATATAATGACCATGGGGATTCACCTATAAAATTATATAATTTTACCCATTTCCGTTAGCGAATTATGTCAATTTAGGTGATTTTAGAAATTTTCGATATCGAAAGTGGGCATGGTTGTAGGGCGATTTTATCCATTTTCATCAGGTATACTCCCCGATACTAGTATGCTTTTTGCCAAATTCCATCGTTCTATCGTAATCAGATTAAAAGTTACGACCAGTCAAATTTTCAAAAATGCCTCCCTTAAAAGTGGGCGGTGCCACGCCCCTATAAAAAATTCATGGAAAAATCATAAGAGAATTACCAGGGGGATTCACCTATAAAATTATATCATTTTAGCCATTTCAGCTACCGAGATATGTCAATTTATGTGATTTTCGAAATTTTCGATATCGAAAGTGGGCATGGTTGGAGGGCGATTTTATCCATTTTCATCAGGTATACTTCCAACGATACTAGTATGCTTTTTGCCAAATTCCATCGTTCTATTGTAATCAGTTTAAAAGTTACGACGAGTCAAATTTTCAAAAATGCCTCCCTTAAAAGTGGGCGGTGCCACGCCCCCTATAAAAAGTTTATGGAAAAATCATAAGAGAATTACCAGGAGGATCCTCCTATAAAATGATATCATTTTAGCCATTTCAGCTACCGAGATATGTCAATTTGTGTGATTTTCGATATCGACAAAGGGGGCGTGGTTATCATTCGATTTCGCCCATTTTCAATAGCAACCTAGCTTGGCCAAAAAGGAACCTGTATACAAAATTTCATGCACATATCTCAATTTTTACTCAAGTTATCGTGTACACAGACTGACGGACGGACGGACGGACAGACGGACGGACATGTCTTAATAGACTCCTCTTTTCAACCTAAGAACTTTCATATATGGAACTCTATATCTACCTCGATTATTTTGTGCCGTTACAAACTACCGTTATGTGAAAAAAATTAATATACCCTTGTACTAGTACTAGTACACTGGGTATAAAAACTAAAACTCACGCTTTTAGAGAGCATTGAACTAAAAAGTTGAAAATAATTTTAAAAACCCTACACAGTAGTATTGTGGAAAAAGCGTGGTCCACTTTGTTCCATAATCTTCGTTTTTTATTTAAATTATTTTTACCTTTTTATTGCAATATTCTTTAAAAGCGTGTGTTTTCGCTCTTTAAACTGTATTTATTTTTTACTTTTTAGTTAAATCTGTTATGAAGTAATCGATAAATATATCGCAGAATACCGCAGGGCAAACGAAACCTCTGGGCCTCCACTTTAGTTTGATACCCATATTGTAGGCAATTTTGTGACAGTCATATGCCACTATCGGGTAGACTGAAGTGGAGTTACATACAAACAAGCAAACATACATATGAATGTATGTACAAGTAAAGCTAATGAAAGCGTAGTAAAGAAACTAGCATTAAGGTAATGACCCAATGCAGGCTTGATTTGCTTGCCTTGCTTACTCAGGCTTACTTTGCTTTTTTTTGAAAGCTTCTATGGCCAAGTAGAAGCTTCAAAAGCTGTCAAAAATACAGGATGAGACAAACAACTCAACAACAAGACAAACAGTGAAGCGTGTAAAGCGCTGTCAAATAGAGATTTGGGCTATTCGACGCTTTGAAGTGCTTCAAGCAAGCAAAGTAAAGCTGCCACTGGGCCAACTTTCATACATTTCAGTAGAGTTCAAAAGAATTTTGACATTTCTCGAGGCAAAGCCAGCAAAGCAAGCGGGCATTGGGCCATCAGCTTAATGTGGGAAAAGCGACGAGCGCTCGATATACGAAAATTATGGCACAAAGCGAACCACGCTTTTTCCACAATACTACTGTGTAGGGTTTTTAAAATTATTTTCAACGTTTTAGTTCAATGCTCTCTAAAAGCGTGAGTTTTAGTTTTTTTAAACTATATTTATTTTTTACTTTTTAGTCAAATGTCCTATGAAATTATCGATAAATATATCGAAAAATACATCAGTCCAAACGAAACCTCTGGACTTCCACTTTCGTTTGATACCCATATTGTAGGGAAATTTTAAGGTATTTGGCCTCACATTTTGACAATAACTCAGTTATCGAAATATATTGAAATCCAAATGAAACCTGCGGCGTTCCCCTTTCGTTTGATACCCATATTGTAGGGAAATTTTAAGGTTTTCGGGCAACCACATTTTGACCGATAACTCAGTTATCGATAAATTTATCGACATATGTCGATGTCCAAATGAAACCTGGGGCCTTCACCTTTCGTTTGATAGCCATATTGTAGGGAAATTTTAAGGTTTTCGTGCAACCACATTTTGACCGATAACTCAGTTATAGATAAATTTATCGAAATATGTCGAGGTCCAAATGAAACCTGGGGCCTTCACCTTTCGTTTGATACCCATATTGTAGGGAATTTTTTAGGTTTTTGGGCAATCATATTTTGACCGATAATAGAAGTAGAGTTACATACAAACAAGCAAACATACATATGAATGTATGTACAAGTAAAGCTAATGAAAGCGTAGTAAAGAAACTAGCATTAAGGTAATGACCCAATGCAGGCTTGATTTGCTTGCCTTGCTTACTCAGGCTTACTTTGCTTTCGTTTGATACCCATATTGTAGGGAATTTTTTAGGTTTTTAGGCAATCATATTTTGACCGATAACTCAGTTATCGATAAATTTATCGAAGTCCAAATGAAACCTGCGGCGTTCCCCTTTCGTTTGATACCCATATTGTAGGGAAATTTTAAGGTTTTCGGGCAACCACATTTTGACCGATAACTCAGTTATCGATAAATTTATCGAAATATGTCGATGTCCAAATGAAACCTGGGGCCTTCAACTTTCGTTTGATACCCATATTGTAGGGAATTTTTTAGTTTTTTGGGCAATCATATTTCGACCGATAACTCAGTTATCGATAAATTTATCGAAGTCCAAATGAAACCTGGGGCCTTCCCCTTTCGTTTGATACCTATATTGTATGGAAATTTTAAGGTTTTCGGGCAACCACATTTTGACCGATAACTCAGTTATTGATAAATTTATCGAAATATGTCGATGTCCAAATGAGACGTGGGGCCTTCACCTTTCGTTTGATACCCATATTGTAGGGAATTTTTAAGGTTTTCGGGCAACCACATTTTCACCGATAACTCAGTTATCGATAAATTTATCGAAATATGTCGATGTCCAAATGAAACCTGGGGCCTTCACCTTTCGTTTGATACCCATATTGTAGGGAAATTTTAAGGTTTTCGGGCAACCACATTTTGACCGATAACTCAGTTATCGATAAATTTATCGAAATATGTCGATGTCCAAATGAAACCTGGGGCCTTCACCTTTCGTTTGATACCCATATTGTAGGGAATTTTTTAGGTTTTTGGGCAATCATATTTTGACCGATAATAGAAGTAGAGTTACATACAAACAAGCAAACATACATATGAATGTATGTACAAGTAAAGCTAATGAAAGCGTAGTAAAGAAACTAGCATTAAGGTAATGACCCAATGCAGGCTTGATTTGCTTGCCTTGCTTACTCAGGCTTACTTTGCTTTTTTTTGAAAGCTTCTATGGCCAAGTAGAAGCTTCAAAAGCTGTCAAAAATACAGGATGAGACAAACAACTCAACAACAAGACAAACCGTGAAGCGTGTAAAGCGCTGTCAAATAGAGATTTGGGCTATTCGACGCTTTGAAGTGCATCAAGCAAGCAAAGTAAAGCTGCCACTGGGCCAACTTTCATACATTTCAGTAGAGTTCAAAAGAATTTTGACATTTCTCGAGGCAAAGCCAGCAAAGCAAGCGGGCATTGGGCCATCAGCTTAATGTGGGAAAAGCGACGAGCGCTCGATATACGAAAATTATGGCACAAAGCGGACCACGCTTTTTCCACAATACTACTGTGTAGGGTTTTTAAAATTATTTTCAACGTTTTAGTTCAATGCTCTCTAAAAGCGTGAGTTTTAGTTTTTTTAAACTATATTTATTTTTTACTTTTTAGTCAAATGTCCTATGAAATTATCGATAAATATATCGAAAAATACCCATATTGTAGGGAATTTTTTAGGTTTTTAGGCAATCATATTTTGACCGATAACTCAGTTATCGATAAATTTATCGAAGTCCAAATGAAACCTGCGGCGTTCCCCTTTCGTTTGATACCCATATTGTAGGGAAATTTTAAGGTTTTCGGGCAACCACATTTTGACCGATAACTCAGTTATCGATAAATTTATCGAAATATGTCGATGTCCAAATGAAACCTGGGGCCTTCAACTTTCGTTTGATACCCATATTGTAGGGAATTTTTTAGTTTTTTGGGCAATCATATTTCGACCGATAACTCAGTTATCGATAAATTTATCGAAGTCCAAATGAAACCTGGGGCCTTCCCCTTTCGTTTGATACCTATATTGTATGGAAATTTTAAGGTTTTCGGGCAACCACATTTTGACCGATAACTCAGTTATTGATAAATTTATCGAAATATGTCGATGTCCAAATGAGACGTGGGGCCTTCACCTTTCGTTTGATACCCATATTGTAGGGAATTTTTAAGGTTTTCGGGCAACCACATTTTCACCGATAACTCAGTTATCGATAAATTTATCGAAATATGTCGATGTCCAAATGAAACCTGGAACCTTCACCTTTCGTTTGATACCCATATTGTAGGGAAATTTTAAGGTTTTCGGGCAACCACATTTTGACCGATAACTCAGTTATCGATAAATTTATCGAAATATGTCGATGTCCAAATGAAACCTGGGGCCTTCACCTTTCGTTTGATACCCATATTGTAGGGAATTTTTTAGGTTTTTGGGCAATCATATTTTGACCGATAAGTCAGTTATCGATAAATTTATCGAAATATATCGAAGTCCAATTGAAACCTGGGGCCTTTCCCTTTCGTTTGATACCCATATTGTAGGGACATTTTACTGTTTTTGGGCCACTGAGGCTTAGGCCGAACGAGAGTCACATACATACAAACAAGCAAACATACAAGTGAACCTAATAAAAGCGTGGTAAAAAAGGGTAAATAACACTGTGACACAAAATGAGGGGTCATCTCTCCGTAATTGATGAAACCAATTGAAGATGAAACTTTAGCCCTCCCATATCAAAACCTCATACTGGGCTTTTGGCCTATAGGTCTGTGTTCTTTGTTATTTTTATTCAAAGTTGGTAACCCTGTGTAGGAGAAAAGTTGATTAAAACTTGATCAAATGAAGCAATTTTAGATGGTTTTTTTTTGTATATCCCTATTTGCTGGATCGAGGAACTCATTTTTGACATTAATTTTTACCTAAGTTTTACGACAGGTGGCGCTGTCATACAATTTGTCTTATTTTTGATAGTTTTTTATGCTAATGAAGCAATTTCAGATTGTTTTTTTTTTTTGTATATCGCTTTTTTTTGGATCGATCAACTCATTTTTGACATCAATTTTTACTTAAGTCTTACGATAGGTGACGCTGTCATAATTTTTTATTTTTTTTTGATAGTTTTTTATGCAATAATAGTATTAATATAGTTTTTTAAAAGGGAAATATAAATATTTCAACCCTGTATTTATTTATTTATTTAATACAGTCTACAGAAATTAAATTCTTACAGACTAAACTACAACTATCATGGAATTACTAATTAAACAGCAAAAACAAATTCATTTTAAACGTATTTAAGTTTAGGTTAAAGTTTATGAAATTTGAATAAGTATTACACAATTTAACACATCTAGTAATCGGTTCATTATGACCATAGTTAGTAAAATGCATTGTACATTCAAATAAGCGAGTGGACCTCAAATTACGAGGAGGAATATATAATTTGAGCAAATCGGCTAGAGCCGTACAATTAATGTGACCATTAATAATATTATATGTGAAGATGATAGAGAAATATTTCCTTCTATCGAGTAAGGATTGCAGTCCTAACAACTTCCGCCGTCCATCGTAAGAAGGAAGGACACTGTTCGACAGTAGCCTACACAAAGCGATCCTGGTAAAGATTCTTTGAACCCTTTCGATTTTCTGAGAGTGTACATCGTAATAGGGATTCCATACAATTGAACAATACTCGAGACGACTCCTGACTAGTGATACGTATAGCGATTTTAGAGTAGGCGGATCTTTGAACTCTTTAGTGTTACGTCTTATGAACCCTAGCATTGCACAGGCTTTAGATACCATAAAGTCGATATGCTTGGAAAATGTGAGCTTGGAATCGAATATAATACCCAAGTCTTTCATTTCCTCACTTCTAGATATGATACAACTATTAAGCTCATAGTTACAAAGAATGTTATTTAAAGGCTTTCTCGAAAACTACGTAGCACTTGTTTATATTTAATTGCAGCCAATTACATGAACACCATTGCACCAGCGCGTCAAGATCTTGCTGTATTTTACAACTATCAGAGTAGTTGCGCACAACTGAAAAAATCTTAACGTCATCAGCGAAAATAAGACAATTTGAAAATTTAAAGCAATCCGGCAAATCATTAATAAACAATAGAAATAGTAGCGGGCCACAATGTGTACCTTGTGGTATACCTGATACCGCGTCGATCAAAAGTTTAGATGTAATTTTTCCTATTTTGACAATGAGTTTTCTACCTCTAAGAAAACTATCAAAAAATGCAAGTAGCTCACCACTAATGCCAAAACACTCGAGTTTTTTAGAAAGGATAAGGTGATTTACTTTATCGAATGCTTTAGAGAAGTCCGTATAGACAACATCCAATTGCAAACGGTTCTCGAAAGCAACAATTATGTTATTGGACCAAATGGTTAAATTCGTATAAGTTGACCTACCCGGAAAGAAACCATGCTGGTATTTCGATATGACGCTACTCACATGATCAAAAAATTTAAGCTGATATGATCGAACATCTTAGCTAAAGTGCGTTGCTTAACTATGGGCCTGTAGTTAAGAACATCATTGCGGTCACCAGACTTGAAAACTGGAACAATGGTGCATAGCTTCCATTCATCTAGAAATGTTCCGTTATTGAGACAATTTTGGAACAGTGAAGCAATACGAATAGATAAAGTCTTGGAGCATTTTTTGAAAAATAATGGAGAAAATCCTTCGGAGTCTATACGTGGGCTTGAATCCAATGATGAAATTGCCTTTATAACATCATCTTCAGACACAAAGAAACAAGTGATTGTCGCCAGAGATGTAGCTGTAAGCGTAGGGCATTGAATTGTTCTTCGGGTTTCATATACTTTTTGAAAAAAATTAGCAAACAAATCACAAGAGTCGACTGTGTTATCGGACGTGTCGCCATCATAATGCAAGCTAGTAGGGAAACCATTTGTTTTCCTTCGCGTATCAATAAAGCGCCAGAAACCTGATGGGTTAGATTTAAGGTTATTTTCAATTTTATAAATATAATTTCTAAATAGAAAGCCGTGAAGGTTATCAAATTCCTTTCGTAGCCGAAGAAAGTTAAGACGATCAGTTTCAGAATTATTTCTCTTAAATTTTTTCAACGCTTTTTTTCGCGTTCTTTAAATTACAAAGCCTAGCGGTAAACTAAGGTGGTTTGTTACGTGTAACTAGCCTTTTCAGAGGAACATACCGAGATATGGCCAGTTCAAGATTTTCCCTTAGAGTTTTGTATGAGTCGGCAGGACTGATCAACCCATTAAGAAACGCCCAATCAGAAGTATCTAAAACCCCACATAATGCTTCATAGTCCGCTTTAGAGTAATCAAGCTCCTTTAAAATCCCCGACTCTTCCGATTCAAACTTATAAAACTCAGTCCTAATCAAAATCGCCTTGTGGTGTATGCTGTTTTTCAAAATCGGATGTAGACATTCCTCGCAAGATAATTTTAGATTTCCAGAAGAAAATATCAAATCGAGTATTCTACCGTTATCATTTAAAATAGAATTTTGTTGATTAAAACCATTTGAAAAAAGGGTACTAATTATATGAATTATTACTGTGAAATTACCAGGATATGTAGGGAAGGTTAAAGTCACCGAGAAAAATTATCTCATCGAACTCGTTAGCAATATTAGTGATATGAACCAGATTATCTAAGTGTTTTTGATATGTTCCAATGTTACTACATGGAGGAATATACGATAATAATAGAATTATTGTTTTTTTGCAGGATAGCTTAACCTTAACACAAACTTGATCAATAAGTCCGTCCGCTAGATCAAGTGAAATTGAACTAATACATAAATCCGATTTTACAGCAATCATAACCCCGCCACCCTTGTCATGACCCGTAGCAATAGAGCTGCGATCTTTTCGATATAAATATTATTGTTGAACCAAGTCTCAGTGATGGCTATACAGTTGAATTCAAGTAGAGATGTGCGCTGATAAAATTGAGACGATTTAGACCGCATTCCGCTAACATTTTGGTAATATATTTTGAAATGCTGGCTATTACCTTGAATTTGTTCAGGGTTATCTAAGATTCTCCCGGAGGAGGTGGCTCTCTGGGAAAAAAACAAAAAGGGCGAATGATTACGCTCGTAGGCCAGATGTCGGCCTTGAGTAATTTTTCATAGCAGCATTCTAATACACCCAATTTAAAGTTGACTTTTCTAAGTTAGCTAAGATCACTGTCTTTCTTAATTAGCGGGCTACATTCGGTCAAAACGAAGATAAATGAAGCCATTTCAAAACAGATACAACATTTAACTCCTTGTTGCTGCCAGATCCAATAACTATTGGTTTTATTTTATTACGGTTGGCTTTTGTTACATTAGAAGCGCCGTCAGCTGTTAGATCTACAATAACATCGTTTATAGTTTGTGTAGAACTGCGAATAGGAGATGAAGAATTATCAACAGCATGCGTGGCTGCTATTGATTTCATTTGCATTGTGTTGTTGTTTGAGTTTGGCTTATGCATGGCAGAAACATTACCAGCCACAGCTGCACTTGAAGCTGACATTGACGTAGTTTGCACTTTAGCACTCACCCTAGGCATTGTTATTATCTCTGTACTATAGGAATTGCGAGAGCGCGATGCACCATCCCAGTGGGAAAGAAGGTAATGAATTACCTTTTTCATCCATGAAATGAAGCATGAGCACAGTAAAGCATGAAAAAATATTTGAAAAATCTTCCCATGTAATGCATTTCGTAAGGTTTTATTTTTCACAAACATTACTTTTCCTATGACATTGCTGTAGAAAAAGTAATGCATGAATTCCATTATACTTAAAAAATTTTATAGGGGATATACATTACTTTATACATTACCACACATTACCTTTTCCCACTGGGATCTTCGTCGATAATCACATTAGGTGGTACATTTGTTTGAGCAGACGAAGAGGTAGTGATCGAGAGAGACGAGCGCACAGAAACAGACTTTTCATTGTCGCTGTCACTTTTAGCGCCGCTACTGGTGATGGAATTGAGTTTATTGACTCCTTTAGAAACAGGTAGATAAATGTCTTTGTTATCAGACTTAAGCGAAGAAATGTTTAAACTATTGTCTTTGAGCAAAGCTTGCATTTCGAGCACTGCTGTATATAAAGCGGATTTACGAGTGGGGCTGGGGAAAGTAACCCCCCAACCCCCGTATAGTGTAATGTTCCTTTCTACATCTATCATTTACGATCTACGACAATAAAACTAAAAATATAAATTTTCATGAAAAATTTTAAAAATTGTATGACAGCGCCACCTATAGATAAGATTTACGTTAAAGTTTATATCATAAAAGAGTTCCTCGATCCAAAAAAAGCGATATACAAAAAAAACCAATCTAAAATTGCTTAATTTCATAAAAAACTATGAAAAATAAGACAAATTGTATGACAGCGCCACCTATCGTAAGGATTAGAAAAAAATTAATGTCAGAAATGAGTTGATAGATCCAAAAAATGACGATATACAAAAAAAACCTATCTAAAATTGCTTCATTAGCATGAAAAACTATCAAAAATAAGACATATTGAATGACAGCGCCACCTGTCGTAAGACTTAGGTAAAAATTAATGTCAAAAATGAGTTCCTCGATCCAGCAAATAGGGATATATAAAAAAATCCATTTAAAATTGCTTCATATGATCAAGTTTTAATCAACTTTTCACATACACAGGGTTACCAACTTTGAATAAAAATAACAAAGAACCAGGACCTATAGGCCAAAAACCGAGTATGAGGTTTTGATATGGGAGGGCTAAAGTTTAATTTCCAAATGGTTTCATCAATTATGTAGAATCTTGTTGCACAGTGTAATGTATTACATATTTCTGACCATATAGTGTTGAGTTGGCGAGAAATTAACTTTATTTTAATAAACAAGGGCAGCAAAACGATATGACTTATTTATCGATCATCCATATCACTCACCGTAGATTACGTTCTTTTAAACGAGTTTTAACTTTGTTTTTAATAGTAGAAACCCCACCAGTGCTGTGTAGGCCACGCCCCGTGATTATGAAAATATGTTTGTAAGTACGAGAGGCAGCACGCAAGCTTGTAATATGCCGATCTAAAAATATATCCAAACATCCAATTGCTTCCATTACATGTAGATAGTGCAAATCCAATAGATCAGGATTATTTTGTGTATATTTATGCACATCCATTATACAATTGGCTGCCTTATGGTTATACATATCTAATTTCATTTTGTGCAAGTTAGCAACTTGTGAATAATAAACCGCAACAGCACTGCTTCCCTTCTGAATTGCTTCTTTTGCTTTTTGATAACATTCAGCCTTAAGCTGACAATGATGGGCTGCTAGGTTTCGCATTTCCTCAAAATCATGCAGTGCCTTGCGTTTTGCATCGTCGGGCTGAAGAGGTACTCTGCGATTTTCACTAGCTCTGATTTTACTATTGTTTGGTAGCTGTTCCTTTTCCATCTACAGAGTTTAATTTTAAAATTTACAAGGAAAAAGGGAGTTGAGCTAGCAGTTATGAGGATACCCATTCTGTTTATATATTTAAACTCAGAAAAGCTTGCAGATTATTATTAACTCTGCTTTCGAAAGTGTCTTGTTTGAAAATCGACCCTTAAAAAAACCGACAAACAAGTTTTTTACACATTTTCATAATTTAAAAAAAAAAAACTATTAAATGTATGTATGAAATTTGTCGCTTAAGCTTTAATTCTCAAAAGGATTATCGTATAGCATTAAAATTCAGGACACTAAAGATTAACTGTCGATTCCTATAAAAAATGAAGAGTCGAAAATCGTGTTACGTAAATTGTTTTTGCCAACTCCCCGAGAAACGGGTTGTGCGTAGGGTTTGGGACCCACCACATAAAATAAACTTCTAATGAGATCCAACCACTCACTATTCAGATAACGTCCACAGCAAACGAACTAGGACTATGAATAATGAAATCAAGGCACATGGAATCTCCGAACCCTTAAAAGGGGAGGTGACGATGCCCGCCTAGTTGAGGTCCTCAATAAGGCAAAAGCTGACATCACCGCTATACAAGAAATGCGATGGACGGGGCATGATTATACGACCATCCGAACTTGCAACGTCTACTGGAGCGGCCACACTAATGAGCGCAGATTCTTCGTCGGTTTTGTGGTAGGAAAGATACTTGGGAAACAAGTAGTGTCGTTCACAGCCGTAAATTAGCGTCTCGTCACAATCCGAATAAATCTACGATATTTCACCATATCGTTTATCTGCGTGCACGCACCGACTGAGGACAAGGATGACGTCATGATATCAAAGTCGTGCTGCTGAGAGCACAATTCAACCCAGCGGAGTGATGAGCAGTGGATACATATCTCCGGAGCCTTTCGTACCGCGGCTGAAGAAGAAATTGGATTCCGGCAAGTACAAAAAAACAGCTGGTACGCAGATAGATTGCAAAGACGCAATAAAAAGGAATACGACGTCTATAAAGCAACGTTAAAAGCTAATTTACGAGGAGCTTGTAAACACTACCGCGAGATGAAGAGGGAAGCGAGACGGCTTTTCCGGGCGAAGAAAAGGGAAGCGGAAAAGCTTGAAATCGAAGAGCTTGAAATGGTAGCCAGCAGAAGCAACGCCCGAAAATTTTATAAAAAATTCGACGAATGACGGAAGTTTTTAAACCCCGGGTGTTCAGAGAGTACTAAGGTTATAGAGGGATCACTTCTCTGCCCTTTAAATAGACAAGGTAACAATTCAGAGAAGAGGACGAGCCCGACCCCACAATCGAAGACGATTGTTAACAACAACAACAACATCGAAGACGATGGAATTGAAGTTCCACAACCCGACTAACGAGGTGCGAATAGCTTTATCACGGCTAAAAATTAATATAGCGGCAGGCGCTGATGGCCTGCCCGCTGAGCTCTTCAAATGCGGCGGCGGGGAACTGGTAAGGTGCATGCATCAACTCTGGTACAGAATATGGTCGGATGATTGTAGGCCTGATCTAAGTGTTCTCTGCCCAATCCACAAGAGGGGCGATCCTGCAAACTGCGCCAACTATCGTGGAATCAGCCTCCTTTCAAGCGTATTGTGCGAAAGACTGAAGCCTGACGTAAACCGACTGATTATCAGTGTGGATTCAGACCTGGTAAATCTACCATCGACCAGATTTTTACAATACGCCAAATCTTGGAAAAAACCGTGAGAAAAGGATCGACACACACCATCTCTTTGTTGATTTCACAGCCGCCTTCGACAGCACGGGTTAGGGTTTGCCCCTGCGGGTTAGGGAATTAGAATATGCTCGAGGTAGACATACCGGTCGTACGAGGCGACTAATATGCACATAGGTAATGACATGCTAACTCGATGGTTGATTTACGGATATGATGCCTCTCACCTCCCACTACCCATCTTCTCCTTTCTTACGGATGGAGGGATGACATGACCTAGAAGGTTCCAATGGTCATACCAAATCACTCCCTAGAGAGTCGGGCAGTACCGCAAGGGAGTACCGGAGTACCGGGTTCATATCCGGCCAAGGATGGTCAATTTCGACACCACTCCCCAAAACTTTCGGTAAGTATTTTTGTCTTCACAACAACAACAACAGCAGGAAAAGGAGTTGCCTATTTGCCGATATTTCTGATTTTCGTTTCCCCGCAAAAATTATACGGCTATGCAAAATGACGCAGAGCAACACCACCAGCTCGGTCAGAATCGGGAAGGACCTCTCTGAGCCGTTCGAAACTAAACGGGGTTTCAGGCAGGGCGACCCCTCATCGTGCGATTTCTTTAATTTTATGTTGGAGAAAATAATATAAGCTGCAGAATTTAACCGCGCTGGAACAATATATTACAAGAGCGTACAACTGTTGGCGTAAGCAGATGACATATACATCATTGTCATCAACAACCGCGCCGTCACTTCTGCCTACTTCAAATTAGAAAAAGAAGCGGAAAAAATGGGCTTGATGATGCTACTTTGGGCTGAGCAGGCAATTGAGAAGTAAAGTCCTCTCTCGACGAACAAAAACAACACTCTATAAGTCACTTATCGTACCCGTCCTACTATATGGAGCAGAAGCATGGACACTGACAGCATCTGACGAGGCGGCTTTGGGAGTATTCGAGAGAAAAATTCTTCGGAAGATTTATGGACCAAAGAAGATATAATGTACCAAAGAAGATATAATGATGAGCTGTATGAGTAAGAGGCGACTAATATGCAAATAGGTGATGACGTGCTAACTCGATGGTTGATCTACGGATCTCTCATTACCCATCTTCTCCTTCCTCACGGATGGAGGGATGACATGACTTGGAGAGGTTCCACTGGTCATACCAAATCGTTTCCACGACGGTCGGGCAGTACCGCAAGGGTTAATATCCGGCCAAGAACTGTCAATTTCGGCATCACTCCCCAAACACACAACAACAACAGACGGCTTTGGGAGTGTTCGAGAGAAACATTCCTCAAAAGATTTATGGACGTCTAAAAGTTGGCGACGGCGAGTATTGAAGAAGATATAATGATGAGCTGCATGAGCTTTATGCAGACGTCGACATAGTTCAGTGAATTAAAACCCAGCGGCTCCGAAGACGCTCCGGTCCAGAAGGTATTCTTATCGGCACCCGCCGAAGGAAGTGGAGGAAGATGGAGATCACGCGGTGTCTCCAATTGGCGCCAGTTGTCTCAACAAAGAACCGACTGGCGTAACATGTTGGACGGGCAAAATCGTCTATCCGGTTAAGTTAGTAAACTGCTTTTGGGGAAAGGATCAATATGATGCCTACATATCGTTACCTACCTTAATTCCTAATAATACCTAATTGAGAAATTTTTCGAAAACGACATTTTCACATATTTAAGTATGATACAGTAAAATACACACCCACTACAAATTTTAATAAGTTACTAACAGTAATAACTGAGATATTCAAAATTTACAAAGCTATATTTGCATGCGTTCAATGTAAAAAAAAATTTGTTTTTTGTTTCTCCTGTAAAATTTTTTCTATGTCTGTTTAGGGCCTTTGTGAATTAAGGTAACGATATATGGATTCGCAAAAAATGCCGCTGCGGAGGCAGTTACTCGAAACTGAAATGAATAATATTTTGCAGGACTTAATTTAAGCCTAAAAGGCACCAGATTTTCACGATTAGATTGCAGTCTGATAAAAAAAAAGAGATTTTCGCTCCACCCTAATAATTTGAGATATGATGAATGCTCTCGTTTAAAAGCTCCATAAACGTCTTGTTGTTGTTGTTGTTGTTGTAGCGAGGTGTAGCCCTGCCTAAATGTCAGACAGGGTCACCCCGAGTGTATTGCTCTTGGCCGGGTCGATATAAGAAAACGGCCCGGGTCGTTTCGGCACGATGGGTACAGCACAAGTACTGGTACCGTTCTCGTAGAACCGGCAATATAAGAAACTAGCCGTGAAGGCTATGTATGTTACCCAGGGTGCAGCAACTGGGAGGCGACCCACTTTTACACCCCTTCTTCAAAAGAGCGAATTAATTATGACTGTATTTCCTAATGATTTTTAGCGTGGGCCCAGTAGTACAGATGTGTAGAAATAAACTTAATGGACTGTCGTGGATCTGTAAACAAGATATCCTAATAGAACAGGGGGTGTAAAAGTAGGTCGCCTCCCAGTTGGTGCACCTTGGGTAATGCTAAATGACCTACATAGCCTACACGGCTAGTTTCTTGTATTGCCGGTTCTACGAGAACGGTACCAGTACTTGTGCTGTACCCATCGTGCCGAAACGACCCGGGCCGTTTTCTTATATCGACCCGGCCAAGAGCAATACACTCGGGGTGACCCTGTCTGACATTTAGGCAGGGCTACACCTCGCTACAACAACAACAACAACAACCACAGGTTGTACGTAATCTGGTCCTAAGTTCATAGGGAGTTAATGGAAAACGTCATGAACATACAACGAAAGTAATAGCTAAAACTTTCTCGTAATGCAAACTGCTAACTGTTTCAGCACATTTTTGTGCTGAAAGAAAAAAACATATAAAAAATTAAACAATCATTACTGACATTTAAACTTTAAACCTAATGTTCTGCATTGATGCTCAACCCCTTTTCTCTTGCGGCCTGATATTTACAAATGGAATAATTGTATATTATAGTTTACCATTTTTTGTTCTTGTAGAGTACTATCCAAAAAATCTTGTTGTAAATCTTCTACAGGTTGCGCCATGATTTTTAAAGCTCTTATAGTTTCGTCATAATTATTGGAGTGAGCTGATAAAATTTCAATAAGCGTTTCACGTGGAATGTTTGGAAAATTTTCACATAATTTTAATTGAGTAAGATGCTCTGCGAGATCATTTGGCTGATAGAACTTGCGCGTATTAATAGCTCTTTGAATTTCACTTTCATGATCATTTTGATAAACTTTCCATGCTAACTCCATATCAAGCAGTTCTTCTATATTTCCTGGAGACTCTGTACAATTTTCGTACTTTGGATTTTTTAAGAGACGTGCAAAGTCAGCATCTTCGCGAGTAGTAATTTGTCTTTGTTCTTCGAGCTGATTGTATGCCGATTCTAACCAGAGCATATACAGCTCTTTCGCCAATGACCGTGGCATAAATACGTTTACAACCGAATTTCCAGGTAACCTTTCTACTAATGACGTCATTTCATCTTGAAATATATTCTTCAGTTGTGTTACTAAATCATTCCCCAAGTTTACTTCTATTATTTCATTAACCTCTGCATCAGCGTTATCATCGATTGGGTCTACATCATTAACGGGATCTGTTTGAACTTCAGTATTGGTAAACAATTTTTCAGGAGGATCTCGTAATTTTTCCCGCATTTCGCGTAGTTTTCGAACATGCGGTGACAATTGATCTCCATTGAACACAAACCGATTTGCTATTAGGTCTGTTATTTCCCTAAATTCGGGATTCGACCGCTGATTTCCACGTACAGCTCGAGAACGTTGCCTTTGAGGCTTTATTCCAATTCCAAGCGAAGTGACAGCAGGTGTTGGAGGAATTTCTGTATGATTAAAAGCGTCCCCAACATTTTGCTGAGTACTACAGCTACAAGGAAAGTCATCTACTATTTCTGGTTCGGTTTCAAAATGTTGACTGCTTGGAGTGACCATTAGTTCTTCCTCTCTTAAAAGAAGATCGACTGTCCAGTCAATATCTCCGTCACATTTTACAAACAAATCCCACAAACTAGCTAGCTCTTTATTGGGATAAATTTGGCGTAGCGATGCAAATGCCTTACTTTCATTTGAACAATTTTTACTATGACGTTCAAATTTTTTTCCCGACTTCAGAGTTTTGTCGTTATCTCCGTTATTTTTTTGTAAGCTACTTCCTTCAGGTACATCTTCGCGTAATAAATCTAGAATATACTTTCCCCGGCTTTCATTTTCTCGCAACAAAGTGGCATTGTTGATATTTTCCGAATTCCAAAACTTATTTATTTCTTTCTCATGTGGTTGCCAAGCGTTCGTTCCGTCATTTTGGGCGACATGGTGCTCATCCGGTGTTTTTATTGGTGATGGTGGTTTTAACTCTGTAGTAAGCGGAGTGCTTTTGAGCTTAGTGACAGATCTATCCCTCTGTGGTTTCGGGAGGTTTTCTTTATTGGACGGGCAGTTATTTTCTGGAGTTCTTCTTTCATTGGTTTCATGGGAATTGTTCTCAAAATCGCTGTCAGGCTTATACACTTGAAACACCTCTTTGGTTTCAGTATCTTGTTGTTTTAGTTGTACGAGTGGAATGGATCGCATTTGTGGTAGCGTAACAGTGTATTTCGTTGTGCTGAGCATCTGATAGAATAGATAAATACATGTATAAGCAAATATAAAATATGAAAAGAAGATATCTATAAAAACACCTTTAACTGAGTACAAAATCTTAGTTGGTAATTATCGCCAAATTAACCTAGATGCTGAAATTTATTTTAAACTTTCCTATCTTATTTGACTTAAGTTTTTTAGCAAATGCATTTTCGAGATTTCGTTACCCTGACTAGGACTCATTGGTCTTAATGTGTTTACTTTAAAATTCCGCCGTTTTCATCAACAAAAACCTAAATAAATTAATAAAATAACGAAAGCTAGATTTTATGGTCATTTCAGTTACATAGTAGAAAATTTCATGGACTATTTGACCGATCGAATAAATTATTACTTAAATTATTCTGTTTGTAATTGGTTCCCTATGTACAGTCACTTCTCAGAGCAGAAAACCCAGGACATCGCCATGGATCTCTGCGCAGTGGAACCACCCGGGGTTTTACCTCGGCCAAGGACTGTCACTTTCTATGTAACCCTGTTTAGTATGTTTTGTCCCATTCCGAAACTATCATCCTCCCCCCTTGCAGCAGGGCTGCAAGATATTCTATTGTTACGGGCTGGCGTTGAGCCGAACCCCGGACCAAAAGAATGGATATGCAGTGTCTGTTGCAAAAAGATATATATTAAACGGTCGCATTCTGTGCAATGCTTCTCATGTAAGAGATGGCTCCATAAATCTGGATGTTCAGGGCTTAACCTTAACATCCACCGACCCCGTACTTTCTTTAGTACTTTCGTGGCCCCTTGTTGTTTGTGCCCTCGGGCGTCCCTCGGTAAGCGCCGTTCAAGCGCACCCCTACCGCCACTTTCTAGTAGCAATAATAATAATAATAATGTCTTAACGACTAGCAGCACTTCTGCTACACCCGCCACACAAACTCCAGACTGTTGCTCGTGCCTTATGGCGTCAACATCACGCGCAGCAGCTCAACACTCTCGCTCCCACCGGAGCAGTTTAGACATGAGCAACTCCGAGCACCAGTCTCTCTCTGTTTCTACATCACACTCCCCTTCCCGTTTAAATTCTCACGTGAGTCAGGATCAACATCTCGCACCTGTTTCTACGTGTACTGTTTGTCGGCAAAGATTATACACGCTCGCGTCATCGGTCAAATGCAATAACTGGTTAGGCCAATGCCACGTACATCTATGCTCTGGGCTCGCTAACAGGAACCTCTGGACGGATGCGTTCATCGCACCATGCTATAACACACCTCAACCTACGACGCCAGCCAACCCGGTTACACCAGGTCCACAGCTAACGTGGCAACTCTTGGTGTGTGTCAACAAAAAATCTGTGCTCCGCTGTGCTAATTAAAATTCGATTGAAATAAAAGATATTATAATTATTTGAGACTTGCTCGTGTTAAGTACAAAGTGTGAAATCAACAAAACATTGAAAATATTGGAAATTTCACCTTCCTGTGGCTTTTACCATCAAAGTAAAAGTAAGTCATTTGCACTCAATCCACTTGTTTTCCGGCATAATTTAGAAGGCTCAGCTGTTCTACACAAACAACCACACCATCGCTTATACAGCAACACCAGCCTTCAAGCTTTCTGTTCGTACTGTACCGCACCTTACATTTGGTATTAGTACTGTACCTAATTTGTGGTTTGTGTCTTTGCTTGTGATTTCTCCCAGCGAACATAAACTAAACTAAAGCCGTATTTATTATTAAAAATTGTCTTTCGTGCCAATCTGCGAAGGTGCAGAGAGAGAGTATTAGCATACTTTTATTGCTTTAGTTATGTCGCCGCCTGCTACTCTGTCCCAAAAACGCCGCTCTAGCAAAGATTCTCCTAATAAAGCAAAGATACCGAGGTTGGGTGAGGGCGCAACACTATCTACTATTCTTGACAAGCTGAAAGAGTTAGAGGAGAAAATTGAACAGAAGATCCAACTGCAAACCGATCAGCTGCTGTCGCATATTGAGAGTGTTTCAATTAAGTTAACCGATCTTGAGTCAAAGCAAACAAAGAGAATTGAAGAGGAGACCGCGCAACTCACGCTAGCAGTGACTGGCTCCAACAATCGAATTACTGCTCTTGAAGCGAATTTGAAAAAAGCAGAGGCACAAATTGTTTGCTTACAGAACGAGCTCTCGTGTATCTCAACAAAAAGTAATACTCCCGACTATCTGTCTGACGCTGTTGTTTTTGGTGGACCTTTCTCAGAGGGTGAAAACCTAAAGAGCATATTTAATTGTGTCTGTCATTCTATCGACTTTCTGTCACCGCAGATACGGGATATCTTCCGCACTAAGACAAAGTCAACAAATCTCAGCAGTGCAATTATAATCAAATTTCATTGCCCTCTGGATCGCAATCGCACGTTGCAGGCTTTTCGTACATATCGCTGGCATGCTAAGGGAGCAGTCTCACTTCACAATATCGGGTTGGAGGGTGAGTTTAATATATTTGAGAATCTCACTCAGGAGAACAGACGCTTACTACGGGAAAGCTGTTGTGTGTACGTACCATCAGGGGTCTCGTGCATGTAAGAACGGAGAGAGGTGAAAATAGCACTCTAATTAAAATTGAGCGGGAAGAAGATTTATTGCAGTTTCAATAACTTGCTTTGCCTTATTTAATTTAATTTTGTTCAATTTTACTCAATTTTGTTATTTTTGCATTATTTTGTAAAGACAGCGCAACTCAGCTCATACATATACACACACATTCATTTAAATTCATATATATATATATATTTTGGCGGCCGCCGTGGTGTAGTGGTTAACTGTTCGGCCTTCTACACCAAGTCGTGGCGGTTCGATGCCCGGCAAAAGTAACAACAAAAATTATTTAGAAAAAGAATTTTTCTAAACGGGGTCGGCCCTCGGCAGTAGTTTGGCAAACTCTCCGGGTGTATTTCTGCCATGAGAAGCTTCTCAGCAAAAAATTCGTTTGCTTTGCAAGTGCCGTTCGGAGTCGGCAAAAAACTGTAGGTCCCGCCAACTTGTAGGAAAACTTTCAAGCAACACACCACAAGTTGGAAAGAGAAGCTCGGCTAAAAATCTCGTTAGAGGTTATGATAACCTGTTGGTATATCGGCGCCATTAGTTTTTTTTTTTTTTTTTTATATATATTTTGGTTTGCTTTTTTGTTATGCCTATAGTTAGCAGCTCGGTAAGCATTGATGACTGTAGGTTGGCGCTTCTTAATGTTTTATGTAGCCGTCAAAACGGCACGAATATTGTGCATTTTAATGCTCGAAGCTTAAATCCCCCAAAAATGGACCATGTCAGAAATGTGGTCAAGTTCTCGTCTATTGACGTAATCTGTGTATCAGAGACATGGTTTGTGGAGGATGTCAAAGACCTGCACTTTGATATACCAAACTACCAGCTTTTCCGATCTGACAGAGTTGGAAAAAGGGGAGGAGGTGTTGCTGTGTATTGTAAGAAGAATTTGAGAGCAAAAAGAGTGGTTGTGCCGTCACTAAATAATACGAAGTGCTTACTCTTAGAATTTTCACATTCTTCTTGCAAAACTTTATTGGCTTGTGTCTACAATCCCCATATGCTTTGCCCAACTAGTGAATTTTTTGAATTTGTATCCACACTTATTGTTGATTACGACAACCTTATAATCTGCGGTGACTTTAACATGAATCTGCTCCTCGATAATGCTTATAGCAAACGCTTTGCTGATGAAATTGCCAGTGTCAGTCTATCGGTGGTTAACGACTGTATTCCTACCAGATATATTAATAATTGCTCGCCAAGTCTTTTAGACTATTTTATTATTTCGGACCCCGCAATCGTTTTAAAGTTCGATCAGATGTCATTTATATCTGATCATGACCTTATTTTTGCTGCCTTGATGTCGATCTTGGCCAACGCAATGTAAATACCGTCTCATGCAGCTCGCTAGATTACAGTAATTTAGATGGTGCTAGTCTTTTTAATGCACTCTCATGTGTAAACTGGTCTGATTGTTGGGCGATGAGGACTGTGGATGAAAAGCTTACTTTTGTCAATAGTAATATCCTAAACGCACTTAATAGTCATGTCCCGGTGCGTCGTTTTGCTGCGAAATCTTCCTGCCCTTGGCATAACCACACTGTAAACGCTGTTATAAAGAAAAGGAATATGTGTAGCAATGCGTGGAGAAGAACCCGCACTAATGTGAATTGGCGTATCTTCAAAGCAAGCAGAAATGAATCAACAGCAGTTATTAAGCGTGAAAAGTCTAAATTCTTTGCAAAAAAGCTGAATCCTTCTCTTCCAACGGGTGTCTTGTGGCGCAACATCAAACATCTCCGTGTTCATGGTAATGACAGTCAACACTGTACACTTGATCCGGAAGCGTTGAACGGTACGTTTTCCATGTCAGCCCTCACATCGCATACATCGTTCATTCCCCCATCACCCTCTAGCAATGCTGATTTTTCTGAGCAGCCCTTTGAATTTAGCGCGGTATCCGAGTTCGACGTAGAAACGTGTGTATATAAAGTACAGTCTAATGCTATCGGCGAGGACGGCATTCCAATAAAATTTATTAAAATTACTCTCCCTATAATTTTGCCCTCTCTTACCCATATAATAAACCATTCCATTACTACGTCGCGCTTTCCGGATGTGTGGAAAGTTGCCACGATACTTCCAATAGCAAAAAATAAATCTGCTTGTAGCCCTGGTGATTTTCGTCCTATAAGTATCCTACCTGCACTGTCTAAAGTTTTCGAGATGCTGATGGCAAAGCAAATTAATTCGCATATTGAGAGCTTCGATTTATTGTGTTCATGCCAATCCGGTTTCACGGCCCGGCACAGTTGTGCGACTGCCATGATTAAAATCTTGGATGATGTACGGATCGCGTTTGATAGTAATCATTTAATTTTGCTTTGTTTATTAGACTTCTCAAAGGCTTTTGACTCAGTGAGTCATGATCTTCTTTGCTTTAATCTTAAACACTTCTTTGGTTTTGGTGAATATTCATTACGGCTTATGAAAAGCTATCTTAGTGGCAGGTCACAACGTTTAAAAGTAGGTTCTAAAATCTCTGAACTTAAACCTGTGATTGCTGGCGTACCCCAAGGGTCAATTCTGGGCCCGCTACTCTTTAGCTTATTTATTAATGACATATTTTCGACTTGTGGGGTGGCAGGAGTGCATGCATACGCTGACGACATTCAACTCTACATGTCTAGTCCTCTTGAGCGTGTAAACGAACTGTGTTCTGACTTCAATCTGGTTTTGCAATCCGTCACGATTTGGGCCTTGCATAATGGACTTTGCTTGAATTGTGATAAGTCCTTTGTGCTACCTATCTAAAACCTATTTGCACGGATACTCTTCCACATCTTTACATTGAAGATAAAGCTATTAAATATGTGACTAAAATTACAAATCTTGGATATGTGATTAACTCTGGACTTACTTGTGTGGATCATGTAAATTCTATTGTTAAGAAAGTTTACTTTACACTGAGGAACCTGAGAATTTCGGCGACATACACTCCTCTTGCCATTAAAAAAAAAGCTTGCCCTACAGCTAGTAATGCAATAATAACATACTCTGAGATTGTGTATAGTGAGCTTGACTCCCGGTCAACACGGAAAATTCAGCTTGCGTTTAACCAAACAACTCGTTATGTCTATGGGTTGGACAGGTATGAGCATATATCTAGTTGGAGGACTAGTCTTCTGGGTATGGATTTGATTAATTACCTCAAAGCAAGAAATTGTATATTCCTTTTTCGTATTTTACTAGAAAAAGCACCAATGTATCTTTATGAGAAAATAGTATTTTCCAGATCATCAAGGGTTACCGACCTGATTATTCCTAGGTACAACTATCTTAACTCTACCAGGCTCTTTTTTATAAATGCCATTCGTTTGTGGAACACGATTCCTAACTCCATACGCATCAGTTTAACCAGGGGAAATTTCAAAAATGTTCTGTATTCGCATTTTCAATTACACTAAGTGCTTCTCAGAGTTTCGCTGTCTACTAATGCTCTTACGTTTTTTTTTTTTTTGTATACTTTTACTTTTAGGCATTCATTTTATTTCGATTTTCGTTTTATTACCTACAACTGTTTGCTTTTGAGATGTATAAACCTATTATTAATATGTTATATTTCATCCATAAGTGATTTTGTTAAATATCTAAAATCTACCTTTTACTGTTACTTTTACTTGTTTCCTCTTTTTGTTGTGCTATAAAAGATCATAGGTCTTATTGCACTAATTTTTGTCAATAAAATTTCACTTTACTTTACTTTACTTATAGAGAAAGTTGAGAGAGTAGCTATTAAACTAGGCTGAGGCACAGCCTTGGTCTTAGCCTACCAACACCTGGGCGAACACATCCGTCTCTCACGCCTATGGGGAAAGGCAAGGAATGGAAAAGAAAAAAGGAAGGGAAGAAAGGAAATGTAATGTAGGTAAAGCAGTGGAAAAGAGAAGCAAAAGGAGAAAGACAAAGAAAGGAAAGAAGAAAAAAAGAAGGGAAAGAAAAGGTAGCGAGGAAGAAGGTATGGAAAATAAATGAAAATAAAAAGAAAGAAAAATAAAGGAAAGAAAGGTAATGAAAAGCTAAAAAAAATAAGTTAAGGAAATGAATGAAAGAAAAAGAAAAGCAAAGAAGTTGCGGAAAGGAACAAAAGAAAATAAGGAAACGGTAGGAAAGGAAAGGTAAGGAAACGAAATGACAGGAAGGGAAATTTAAGAAAAAAAGTGAAAGAAAATAAAGGTAAGAAAAAAATAAAAGAAAAGAAATGAAATGAAAAAAAAAATGAATAAAATGAAAGGAAACTAAAGCAACGGAAACGAAAGAAAAGGAAAGAAAAAGAAAATAAAAGGAAAAAAGGAATGTAATGGAAATGGAAAGAAGGATCAGGTAAGAATATAAAAGAAACGAAAAGAAAGAAAAAGAACAGAGAAGAACAAAAAAGAAAGAAAGAAAGGGAAATAAAATGAAATGAAAGAAGAGAAAAGGAAAGAAAAGGAAAGAAGAGAAAAGGAAAGAAAAGGAAAAGAAAGGAGAAGATAAGGAAAGGAAATAAAAGGGAAGAGAAGGAAAGAAAAGCAAAGAGAATAAATTGAGATGAAAGGAGAGGAAAGGAAAGGAAATAAAAGCAAATTAATGCTAAGGAAAGGAAAGGAAAGAAAGGGAGGAAAAGGCAAAATGAATAGGTATGTATAGAAACCAAAAATATACAAAATATGGAAAAGAAAGGCAAATTTAAGAAATAGCAAAAAGGTACGAAAATAAAATAAGGTTTTGTGGTTGAATTTCAACCACTGGGCGAACTCTAGTATATCTTAAACGGTCGCATTCTGTGCAATGCTTCTCGTGTAAGAGATGGCTCCATATATCTGGATGTTCAGGACTTAACCTTAACATCCACAGACCCCGTACTTTCTTCAGTACTTTCGTGGCCCCTTGTTGTTTGCGCCCTCGGGCGTCCCGCGGTAAGCGCCGTTCAAGCGCACCCCTACCGCCACTTTCTAGTACCAATACTAATAGTAATAATAATAATGTCTTAACGACTAGCAGCACTTCTGCTATACCCGCCACACAAACTCCAGACTGTTGCTCGTGCCTTATAGCGTCAACATCACGCGCAGCAGCTCAACACTCTCGCTCCCACAGGAGCAGTTTAGACATGAGCAACTCCGAGCACCAGTCTCTCTCTGTTTCTATATCACACCCCCCTCCCGTTTATATTCTCACGTGAGTCAGGATCAACATCTTCTCGCACCTGTCTCTACGTGTACTGTTTGTCGGCAAATATTATACACGCTCGCGTCATCGGTCAAATGCAATAACTGCTCAGGCCAATGCCACGTACATCTATGCTCTGGGCTCGCTAACAGGAACCTCTGGACGGATGCGTTCATCGCACCATGCTGTAACACACCTCAACCTACGACGCCAGCCAACTCGGTTACACCGGGTCCACATCTAACTAGGCTGAGGCACAGCCTTAGTCTTAGCCTACCAACACCTGGGCGAGCACATCCGTCTCTCACGCCTATGGTTAACTCGCCATCGACCCCACCGGCGCACTTCCAAATCTTACAGCACAACTGTAACGGATTAACTGGTAAGATCGCAGAGATAACTAATTTGATAACGCAATATGACATAAAACTTGCCGCAGTCCAAGAAACCAAGCTCAGTCCTAGGTCGGAACTCATTACCTATGGCGGATATAACATCCACCGGAAAGATCGTCATAGAGTAACGGGAGGTCTGGGAGGTGGTCTAGCGTTCATAACGCACAACTCTGTACAGTATCATCTATTTGATACCGACATCGAAGGAACGGATGATATCTTAGAAAGCCAAGGTATTACCATCCGTACAGGAGATGTCGATCTGCAAATCATTAATATCTACATACCCCCTGTCTCAAGTTGCCCCACCGGTTATCACCCCGACATTAGCTTGCTATTACGAGGAGATAACCGCGTGATCCTGGGCGACTTCAATGCGCACCACGACATGTGGCACTCAAATTTGCCAGCAGACAATAGGGGGCATGTACTTGCAGAACAAATAGATGATACGGCTTTCTGTACATTGAACGGAGACGCCCCAACGAGAGTATCGGGTAACTGCTATAGTTCGCCAGATATTTCTATCGTAAGTGCAGGACTATTGAACAACACCAATTGGCGACCCATACTCACGTTGGCGTCTGACCATCTCCCAATAGTCATTACCATCGAACGACCGACGGACTTTATTACACCTGAGCATGGTACATATATTAACTTTACCAAGGCGGACTGGGACAGTTTTCAGACATATACGGACGAATCCTTGGCTGCTCTATCTATTCCTACGGACTTACGCAAAGGCGAACGAGACTTCCGCAACATCATTTACTTGGCCTCTAAACGCTTCATTCCTGCGGGTCGAATATCCCAAATAAGACCAAATTTCCCCGCGGAGGCAGCGGCCATGGCTAGAGAAAGAGATGAAGTGAAGTGACCCCCGTATAAGGGATCTCAACGCGGAAATTGAAGGTTGGTCGATAAACATAAACTGGCCAAATGGAAACAACACCTAGAGCAATGCAACCTCTCTGATGGTGTTGGCAAATTATGGACTACGGTCAAAGCTCTATCTAATCCAACGCAACACAAGGATAAAGTAGATATTACTTTCGGTGACAGGGTGAAGAAGGACCCTAGGGGATGTGCGAACTCCTTCTGTAGCCAATTTGTATTACATTCCCCGCCCGATAGAGCTAAACGTAGAACCATGCGACAGGCGCGTAAATACAAAAACCAAAACACGCCCATTGTCATCACTGCCTCAGAGGTCAAGGAAGCCATCAGACAGGCTAGGCCCTCAAAATCCATCGGCCCCGACGGCATTGCCATGAAGATGCTGAAACATCTAGGCCAGGAGGGACACAAATACTTAGCGGCTCTATTCACTCTTTCACTGAACATTTTCGTCATTCCTGAAATATGGAAAAAGGCGAGAGTGGTTCCGTTACTAAAACCTAGAAAGCCGGCAAACATAGGCGATTCATATCGCCCTATATCACTTTTGTCGCCGGTAGTGAAGACGCTAGAGTCCATTTTTCTCCCGTATTATACTGCAAATCTGCACCTGGCCAGTAATCAACATGGCTTCCGTAAGCTGCACAGCACCACCACCGCACTCAATGCCATTACAAAGCAAATAAATAGCGGCCTAAATCAAAACCAACCAAATCATGGGACTGAGTTAGTGGCACTTGACCTGTCGAAAGCTTTTGACACAGTCAACCATGCCACTCTCATACAAGATCTGTTTGAGACACAGATACCTGATGGTTTAAAGAGGTGGACCGCTAATTATTTGAATGGACGGCAGGCGTCGGTTAACTTTAGAAACGCAACATCAAAATCTAGACGTATTAGGTGCCACAGGGTGGCATCCTATCCCCGACACTGTTTAACTTCCATCTGTCGAAGATGCCCCCACCACCAGAGGGCGTCCCCGTCGTTTCATATGCCGACGACTGTACAATAATGGCGACGGAGAAGGGCCCCTATACTGATGAACTCTGTGCGAAAATCAACGGTTACCTCTGCGACCTTTCCAGGTTTTTCACTTAGCGAGATCTGACATTATCTCCGACTAAATCAACGGCGACGCTTTTCACGACATGGACGCACCAGGTGAGAAATGAATTAGACATTTTCGTTGATGGTACTAAGCTACCAACTGTCAGCCACCCAAAGTTATTAGGGGTGATCCTCAAGTCACTTGCCGGCAGTACTTGGGGAAAAGACAAAGAAACGTTGCTGACTACATATAAGGCCATTGGCCGACCAGTCTTTGACTATGCTGCGCCCATATGGTCGCCTAATGTACATTACACCAACTGGACGAAGTTACAAGTCTGCCAAAATACTGCCATCAGAACTGCTACGGGATGTCTCCTCATGTCTTCTGAGTCTCACCTCCATCAGGAGGCAAAACTGCTCAATGTAAAAGAGCATGCGGAAATGCTGAGCAGGCAATTCCTTCTGAATTGCCAGCAGCCAGCACATCCAAACCGTCATCTTTTGGACATAGATCCGCCCCCGAGAGACATAAGGAAACATCTCCGTAAGCATTATGATGAGATCCGGCATCATATTACCTTGCCGTTTGATCTGCAGAATCATAAGCGGGCTCTAACCGACATCCACACCGAGTCGGTAGACACTTTTGTCGGATATCTACCTGTGAATCCCGTTCTGAACAGTCCTCCACCGGATGTTGCTGAAGAAGAACGCACCTTATCAAGGGAGACAAGAGTCACCTTGGCACAGCTTAGGTCTGGATATAGTGTAAGGTTAAACTCCTACTTATCCAGACTTAATGATACAATCTCAAACACATGCCCTGCATGTGGTAGGACCCCCCATGATACTCTACATCTCTTCAATTGTTCATCTGAACCTACTCTTCTAACCCCTCTGTCCCTCTGGACAAACCCTGTTGAAACTGCACGTTTCCTTGGACTCCCCTTAGAAGAGCTTGATGAAGATCTTCGGAATGATCATACACTCTAGACAGGGCAATGCATTGTTAACAACAACAACGACAACAACAACAACAACGAACAAACTGAGCAAGAACTCACAAACAAACATTACTAGCTACCGTGATTGCAATTTCGTTCTTGCTAAGGAACTAGACGTACGGCTTTGCATTTGTTGTTAGAAATTTCTAACCGCAGCGTGTCACACTAGTTACACCCACACTGCATCAAAAATACACGAATAAACGAACACAGTAGCAATCGTCTCACGAAATCAAACATGCTGTGTTGGTGTAAGTAGTATGACATGCTGCAGTTAGGAATTCCTAGTTTCTCCTCGGTTCAATGACCAATATAAAGGGAAAATTCAAACAACAAATACAAAGGCCGTACGTCTAATTCCTTAGCAAGCACGAAATTGCAATCAGGGTAGCTAGTATTGTTTGATTGTGAGTTGTTGCTCAGTTTGTTCGTTAATAACAAAAAGAATAATTTGAGTAATTAATTATTCGATCGGTCAAATAGTCCATGACATTTTTTTAAATCAAGCTTTCATATTCCCGCCAAGGGCCCGTGGCGCTGCTATAATCGTAACAGAGGATGCAGCTTAAAAGCCCTAATCACATCTATCAAGCAACAGATATCGCTGTAGTGTTGATATTCAGGCAAAGAGATATGCATACATATACAACAAAAAATAACATCAAAAATACACGTATTAACGAATATAGTAGCAATTTTCTCACGAAATCAAACAACTAGCTCGTTCGTGAAGGGTGGACAGTGTCCACCTTGCCGCGGTACGAGGGCTTAAGTCGATAGCCACAGGGCTACGCTGCCCTTGTGATCATAGCGCCGCCCGGTACTACATCACTAGAGAAGCCCAAGTATGGGGCTCTGCCGCGGCGGACCACACACTTTCCCCTCACTCTTTCCTTGAACCTAAGCTGGCCTTGTCCGGCGATGGGTCGTACGACAAGATGAAAAAAAACTTTAATCAATCAACAAATTCACAAAGATCACGCTCTATAAGTCTCTCATCATACCTGTCCTGATGTATGGCTCAGATTCATGGACAATGTCAAGAGAAGATGAGATGGCCCTTGGAGTATTTGAGAGAAAAGTTCTCCGGAAGATTTATGGTCCTTCCCGTGATGCCAACGGCGAGTATAGAAGGAAATTTAACGATGAGCTGTACGAGCTCTACGCAGATCTGACCATAGTCCAGCGAATTAAAGCCCAAAGACTCCGCTGGCTGGGCCATGTTATGCGATTGGACAAAGAAGCTCCAGCACAGAAGGTTTTCCTATCGTCGCCTGAATTCGGCAGCAGAGGAAGGGGGAGGCCTCGACTGAGTTGGAAACAACAGGTGGAGGATGACTTGAACTCCCTTGGGGTTTCCAATTGGCGTCCGTTATCGCTAAAAAGGAATGACTGGCGTGCTTTGATACGAAACGGCCAAAATCGCTTAGGCGGTTAAGCGCCAATAAATGATGATGATGAATCAACAAATTCCTTCACTCCGCAGCAGAGGAGAGCTATGCTGGAGCAAGCGAAACACAACGTCGGAGGACAACTTCCAGTTCAAAATCAACCGGGGGACTGACAGCGATGGCAACTAGGGGTCGGTCAACTCATAAATCTCTATCAAGTAAGAGTGACTTGATGGGAGCCAGCACCAGTGCGTCTGCCTATGCAGCTAAGCGGACAACGGCGCAGGCTGAACTTCTCAAGACCTGGCCACAGAGATCCAAAGGACAGAGAAGCAGCAAATGGGCTGTCAGCAAAAGGAGCAACCGCGATGGAAACTACGGGTCCGGACTCCCAAGAGATATCTCCCCGCCGCTCTGCGTACCTGGAACAACGATTGGCACAATCTCTGATACCGGATTACCAAAGCAGTTATGTGCCAAAGAGGGCAAACGTAAACCCTTTCAAACGCCAGAGATTGAACGTGGAGTTAAAACCTCATCCCAAGCGGCATCAAAACACCCCCGGAGTGGGCAAACCAAGCTTTGCTGCTGTAAACAAGGACAGGATCCTTATAGGCATTCTTGACCGAGGCAACGACCGTTTGGCAATCCCCAAGGCGGTACGTCCGGAACGCACTCGGAAACGATGTCATCGACGTTTTTTTGGCGACTCCATGTGGTTCGGCGTCGGTACGGACGCGGGCTGGCACCAGGGACAGTTCAAAATTGTCGCGTGCGATGACGCAAGAACTGTTGCACTGTACAAGGTAGCAGCTGCAAGACTGGGTGAAGTCTATGAAGGTGCAAAAATCGAGGTCGTCCACTGGAGGCAAGGGCATGGATTCCGACCATCCCTGTAGAGCCTGAGAGAATTCTCACGATGCTGCGGATAATGAATCCGTCCCTCCCGACGCAGGACTGGAGTGTCACTATGGTCGGGGATACGGTAGGGCCTGGTCGACAAGTGGTCTTCACCGTGAATAAGGAGGCACTCCAGCCCCTTAAAAGGTGTAATGGGCTTGTTGTTGTTGTTGTTGTTGTTGTTGTTGTTGTTGTTGTTGTTGTTGTAACGAGGTGTAGTCCTGCCCAACGCGTATTTTTCCTTAACCTTAATTTTCATCAATATCTTCTAACGGGAGTCCAAGGAAACTAGCAGTTTCAATACGTTTGGACCAAAGAGAGATGGGTGTTAGAAGAGTGGGCTCAGAAGAGTAAGAAAATAAGTGATTGGTATTGTGGGGGGACGAGCCGCATGCCGGACATACATTCGGCACATCAGGGTTCAGTCTAGATATGTAGGAGTTTAACCTGCTACAATATCCAGAGCGTAATTGAGCCAGAGTGACCCTTTTATCTCGAGGAAGATGACGCTCCTCTTCAGAAATGCCTGGTGTTGCGGCATGTAAGACATTGTTTAGCGGACAGAGCGCAGAGTAATGGCCAACTGACATTGTATGGATATGCCCCAAGGCCTGCTTATGCACCTGTAGATCAAACGGCGTTGTTATATAATGCCGGATCTCATCAAAATGTTTACGTAAATGCGACCTTATGGTCCTAGGAGGCGGAATGAGTTCAAGCAGTTGTCTACTGGGATGTTGTGGTTTACAGCAATTCAGTAGGTACTGCTTGTTTAGCATTTCATTATGCTCCCTAACTGGAAGCATTTCCACCTCATTGTGTATATGAGATATAGGTGACACAAGGACGCACCCCGTAGCGGTTCTGAGCGCGGTGTTTTGACAGGAGTGAAGCTGATTCCAATGAACGTCTGCAAGCCCCGGCGACCATATCGGCGACGCATAGTTCAGGATCGGCCGACCAATTGCCTTGTACGTTACCAACAACGTTTCTTTGTCTTTACCCAAAGTGCTGCCGGCTAGTGACTTAAGGATTTTGTTGCGGCTCTGTAATTTTGAGACACTTGCAGCTGAATGGGCAGCGAAAGTTTGCATGGTGTCGAAGTCACTCCTAAGATTTTTGGGTGAGCGACAGTAGGTATTTTGTGATCACCTACATAAATTTCTAATTCCAAGCCAACCTGCGCTGTCCACGTCGTGAATAAGGTCGCCGAAGACTTTGTTGGCGACAATGTCAGGCTTCGGGCAGTGAAGAACTCGACTAGAGAGGGGAGATAGCCATTTATTTTAGAGCACAGCTCATCAACGGAAGTACCAGTTGCCAATATCGTACAATCGTCTGCGTAAGAAACAATCGTAACTTCTTCTGGTGGAGGAGGAAGCTTCGAAATATAGAAGTTAAACAATAACGGGGAAAGGACACCGCCATGTGGTACCCAGGTCCGTCAAGCTGCACCCCCCCCCCCCCCCCCCCCCACGACGGATTTCAAATTTGAAAAGCTAGGAATTATGTGCTATTTATGTGCTAATTTGTTCCCAAAAAAAAAATTTTGTGCTCAATTTTTAAGTACTTTTTTTAAAACCTCAAAAGTGGAGGGTGCAGCTTGACGTCAAGCTACACCCCCCCACAGAAGCGATGGGATTTAAGGTAAAATTTGTATGTGGGAATTATGTGCTATTTATGTGCTCCAGGATTAGCTGTTCGGGGTGCCGAAAAACAGAGGCTGTGGGCAAAGGGGGAGGGGGTCAAAATCCCCAATCACTGGATTTCCAATTGGATAGGCCAGGAATTATGTGCTATTTATGTGCTCAACATTTCCAAAAAGATTTTTTGTGTTGCTCAATTTTTAAGTGTTTTTTTTTTTTTTAGCTTTAAAATTGGGTATTTCAAGTAAACGTCAAGCTACACCCCCCCCACAGAAGCGATGGGATTTAAGGTAAAATTTGTATGTGGGAATTATGTGCTATTTATGTGCTCCAGGATAAGCTGTTCGGGGTGCCGAGAAACAGAGGCTGTGGGCAAAGGGGGTAGGGGTCAAAACCCCCCATTGCCAGATTTCCAATTGGATAGACCAGGAATTATGTGCTATTTATGTGCTAATTTGTTCCCAAAAAAAAAATGTTTGTGCTCAATTTTTAAGTAGTTTTTTTAAAACCTCAAAAGTGGGGGGTGCAGCTTGACGTCAAGCTACACCCCCCCCACAGAAACAATGGGATTTAAGGTAAAATTTATATGTGGGAATTATGTGCTATTTGTGTGCTAATTTGTTCCCAAAAAAAAAAATTTTTGTGCTCAATTACAGAATATACAAACGCATGCTATTCAAAAGCTAGCATTGCTTGCTACATCCGAATAGTGTAGCTCATTTTTTACATAAATATGCTGTTTTTCTTAAAAATCTGCAGCCACTTGTAAAAAGGTTATATATGGTTGCCGTAGGCCAATTGATTTTATCGAGATCGAATGAAGAGGCAGCTGCTATTTTATATAGCATTTTTAAAATCACAAGTATTGGATACTTAGAAAACGGCGAACTTACTAAGGTGTCAGTGGAAATAGAAGAAATTAAAAGCAAAGCAATAGAAAGTCGTCAGAAGGAGAACGGAACAATCATTAATGAGCTAACAGAAGGTACATATGATATAATATTTATATCAATATCAATTTCTTGTATTAACCACTATAATGATTCAAAGGCACAATGGCCTGTAGTCATAGTCAAACTTAAAAATAATTTTAATTTAGTTAAAGCTTTCTGATACAACCTTACATGTGCTACATGTCAAAAATGCTTTAACTAACATAAAATCATGTTTAATTTTTATTATGACTACTTGTCAACTACTTTTGAGATAAGTGAAAACTGAAACATTTATTAGTTACTGTCTAAGCGACTACTGCAAACGCGAAACACTCACCTTATTGAATTTTGAAAATTTGAATTCAAAGTACCTCTCTATATATGCATACTAATTGAATTAAATATGTGTATAAATAAATATGCATATGTCTATATATTTAAGCTCTTTTTCTCCATTAAGGAAACATTATTTAATAGCAATGAATTTACTTGTATAAACTCTTTACATATGTATAGACATACATACAGACTGAATTAATTAATTATTAGTGTTTAGGCGGCCGCCGTGGTGTAGCGGTTAAGTGTTCGGCCTTCTACACCAAGTCGTGGAGGTTCGATGCCCGGCAAAAGTAACATCAAAAAATTATTTAGAAAAAGAATTTTTCTAAACGGGGTCGCCCCTCGGCAGTAGTTTGGCAAACTCTCCGGGTGTATTTCTGCCATGAGAAGCTTCTCAGCAAAAAATTCATTTGCTTTGCAAGTGCCGTTCGGAGTCGGCAAAAAACTGTAGGTCCCGCCAACTTGTAGGAAAACTAAAAAGCAACACACCACTAGTTGGAAAGAGAAGCTCGGCTAAAAATCTCGTTAGAGGTTATGATAACCTGTTGGTATTTCGCCGCCATTCGTTTTTTTAGTGTTTATATAACAACAATTTTATATCATTGATTATTCACCTCACAATTAAGTATAAAATGTTCGCAACGAATCATCCTTTATAATAATGAAAAGCACTGGCAACGCCCGCAGATGACAGGTGTGAATACACACACGCACACATACTATTCAACTGCACCTTTGCGTTTGCTTGGTCATTCTCCTTTTTTTTTTCTCTTTAATTTATTAACTTAAAAAATCTCGTTGATCTCGCACGCATTGTGCCGCGCCAAAATAAATTTAATTTATAGTGAAGTACTTAAGTGCTTTAAATTCTAATTAAATTGTGCATTATTCACTCGAACTGTGTCTCGCGTTTCTTTTGGAATATTATTGGAACAATTCAGCATTATCATAGGTTGCTATTGTCAGCCATTAGTTGCCGTCCCAGCAACAACAACAACCACAGCCTGCAACTAGGCGCATTTGCACCAACAACAAAAACAACTACAGCCGGCAAATAAGCACATAGTTTTATGCACCAGCAGCACCCAGAGCTGAACCAGCTAGTCCCAACCAAACAGAAGGCACCCAATTAATCAGTGGTCCTTCGAGCCACTTTGGATCCAGCGACCAGAACATAAAAGCTAAGTTTTGATATTCCCAAATCCGTAAGTATGAAATGAAATTTTATAACCTCTCCCTACGGTTTGACATATTAGAAATCAAAGCATATTAGGAAATTTCTTTTGTCTCGAGAATAGTTATTTCTCATATCCCGTTAAAAGAAAAATTTTCCATCTCGTTACGGTTTCTAAATGTACGAAGAAATTCAATAACCCCTGTACGGTATATACATACATATGTACAAAACTTAAATAGCTATCAGCCAGTATATTATACGGTGGGCAACTTTGCCAATTTTGGTTCTCAATTTTTTAGTCGTGTAATCGAACTAATTAAATCTCCCTCTCTCTCAAACCAGTAATAATTTACATTCTTCATTGGTTTTAACAATAAAATTTGAATTTTGATGAAAATAAGACCCTGTTTCTTAGAATTAAAAACTCACAAATTTGCGTGCAAATTATTGTACATAAGTACATATATACAGACACATACTCAAATATATCGGTAAGAAATTATTGAAAACGGCAAAAGCGGTAATAAAATTCCTCGTGCATAGTGGTACAAGAGTGGTTCAGTGTGTGCAAAATCATTTACAATTTTCTCTTAAATAATTTTTCTTATCTGTTCGGTCTCTATTAAAAATATTACTGAGCTTATTTTTTCTCGCTCAATATATCTCAAACTACAGTCCAATTTAATATCGAATCGGAAATTTGAATATCATTTGATAGCATCCCAAGAAGATATAAAGAAAAGTCAAATTAAAATCACTTAGTAAAAGATTCTAAGAAATATACTCCTACATATTTACTAACTATTGTATATGTATATAATTTGTCCCTCACGTATATATGCCGTCATCCCAATATATATAGATACATAATATACAGTGCAAATGCGGTACAGTGGTCAAGTTTGCTAAGTCACACCCTCAAATTTTATTTAACGTATAATTTTAAAGTTTTGAAATTTTTTCTCTCTCTTGCGAGTAATTTGGTTTTTTAAACTCAAACTCTCTCAAACATAGTTATAAAGCAAACAAATACTCTCTCTTCAAAATAAAATTTTTTTTGTCTCTAAATAAATTTTTTTTCCCCATTCTCATCCGTGAACGCTTGTGAAACATAACATAAAAATGAGTGACGATGAGAAAAAGCAGGGTAAATCCGCAGACAATCAGTCCCGTAAAGTGGTCAAAAAGGTTAAGGTTTCGTCTGCCCCCAAAAAGTTCACAACAGAAACGGATCATTTCAATGAATATTGTGCGCGATTTACGTCCACTTCCCTTGAAAATAACACCCAGTCCTCTCTTAAAATAAAATCCTCAAATATTGATAAATTTTGGGTTAGGGTTCAGAAAGCATTTGATCAGGTTGTGGAAGCAGACGAACAAGACCTGCCTGAAGACTTTTTAGCATCTGCTCATAGCAAGTATACGACCTGCCTCACAGCCTACGAAGACACAAAAGCCCAGATAGAAGATCAGCTCATTTTAGTTACCCAAGCGAATAAACCCACGCCTCCTCCCGTCACAACGCAGCACCTCGAAAGTTCCGGCCTTAATTTAAAAGTCCCACCTTGCGATACTGAAACCTTTTATGGTGGATATGAAAAATGGCCGTCATTTCGTGACATGTTCACGGCGGTCTATATTAACCACCCCAAACTCACCCAGGCACAGAAATTGTATCACCTTAGATACAAAACGCAAGGAAAGGCATCGGAGATAGTCAAGCAATTCCAATTGACTGATGAGAATTTTGAGTTAGCGTGGGAAGCCCTAAAATCCCGATACGAGAACAGACGAGTTCTCGTAGATAATCAAATACGGGCGTTGATGAACTTGACATCGATAACTACGGAAAACAGTGAAGATATCCAAAAGTTGCAATCCACTGTGAACAACTGTTTAAAAACTCTCTCCACGCAACAAGTATCGACAGAAAATTGGGATCCGATACTTATTTATCTTGTCACCTCTAAACTTCCCGAAAATACCCTAACTTTATGGGAACAATCTCTCACTTGGAGGAAAGAACTCCCCAACTATGAAGTCGTAGAAAGAGTTGATCAATGGCGACCAAATAATCAAAAAAGTAGTAATCAGACTAGGCCACCATTTAAAAGTCAAAATCCCTTCCAACATAAAGCAAATTCTCATACCCAATCTCACATGACAGAGCAGCGGACAATGTATAAATGCTCGATGTGTAAAACCTCCTCTCATTCGCTGATCAACTGTTTCAAGTTTAAAAAACTATCGGCCTCTGATCGCAGAAAATTTGTGAGAGAAAACAATATGTGTTTCAACTGCCTCTCTCAGTCACACATATTGAAAGACTGTCCTAGCACTCAGACATGTAATCAATGTCGAGATCGGCACAATTCAGTGCTTCACGAAAGCACAGCCTCTATGCCGAAAAGACAAGACCCCAGAGTGCAAAAGACAACTTCGCAAGCCACAACCTCAAACTCGATAAATTCCGCCAACCAAAACTCGAACGAAATAGTTCCTAACAATGATGAACCCTCTTGCTCACAGAATGCTCAAGTGCAATCGTTCTATTCAGAAAACGATCGCAAAATAATTCTGCCCACGGCTATCGTGCCGATTGAGCGAAATTTTTAAACTTAGAGCTCTTGTAGACCAGGGTTCGGAACGAAGCTTTATATCCACCAAAGCGCAGAATAGAATCAAACTTCCATACAAACCCTCTAAGTTTGAAATCTCAGGAATGGGTGGAAGGGTAGTCCAAACCTCGAACAAACTCTGCTCTTTGACTTTGGTATCTTCCGATCACAAAACCAAAATAAATGCGGAAGCCATAGTTTTACCTCAGCTTACGAAAATGCTCCCCAAGTTCCAACTCACTCACGAACTTCAAGCTAAGTGGTCTCACCTCAGCCTTGCGGATTCGAATTGTCACTCTCCATCCCAAATCGACCTTGTCCTGGGCAGTGATATAATTCCTCAAATCGTGCAGGAAGGTGTAGAAAAGATCTCACCCGACATCTTAGCTCAGAAAACTATTTTTGGATGGGTTTTGAGCGGTAAAGCTCCTGTGAGTGTAATTTCATTTTCAACCCAAGTCTCAGAAATAACTAATGAGGATCTCAATACCCTATTGCGAAAGTTTTGGGAACTAGAGGAAGTACCAACCTGTAACCACATAACCCCGGAGGATGAGCTTTGCGAGGATTTTTACGCAGCTACAACGAAACGACATGATAATGGTCGTTATATAGTAAGGCTGCCATTTAAACCTAGTTTCCCAGAGTCAATTAGTTTATCCCACTCTCGCCCCTCAGCTCTTAGTCAATTTCTAGGAATGGAAAGAAATCTGCAGAAGAAAGGAGATCTTAAGACCCAATATGATAATGTCTTGGAAGAATACCTCACTCTCGATCATATGGAGGAAACGGACTCCTATGAAAAATTTCAGAACGGCAAATGTACGTCATTTTACCTTCCCCATCACGCGGTCATAAAACCAGAGAAAAAGACATCGAAAGTACGTGTCGTTTTTAACGCCTCAAAAAGGTCGGGATCCGGATATTCCCTTAACGATATTCTCTATACCGGTCCGACTCTTCAACCCGATTTGATGCTTCTTATTCTCAAGTGGCGAACATATCAGTTTGTTTTCAACGGAGATGTCGAGAAAATGTATCGTCAGATAATTATGCATGAAGATGATAGAGACTATCACCGTATTATCTTTCGGTCATCCCCAAGCAACCCCATTAAGGATTACCGTTTGAAAACAGTAACCTTCGGCGTAAACTGTGCTCCCTACCTCGCCATACGCACCATGCATCAACTCGCCAAAGATGTGGAAGATATTTTCCCGAAGGCAGCCCCTGTTTTGATCAAAGAGACGTATGTGGATGATATTCTCTCAGGCAGCCATGATATTCTCTCGGCTGAACAATCCCTCTCACAGGTCATCCAAGCGCTCGGTTCAGCAGGATTTCCCTTGCGAAAAATAACAGCCAATCATCCCGATATTCTCAAAGACATAAGGAAAGAAGACTTGCTTGACACGAACTTTCTCGAATTTGAGAAAGCGAGCAACACTAAAACTCTCGGGATTCAATGGAATGCCCTTACAGATACCTTTTCTTATACAGTTGGCTCCATACCATTATCGTCCGCTAGCACAAAGAGACAAATTCTCTCCTCTGTTGCAAAACTTTTTGACCCCGCAGGGTGGCTCACGCCGATAATGAGACAAGCTAAGATTCTCCTTCAAGAGTTATGGTTAGACGGAACGGATTGGGATGAACAGGTCAAACCGCTTCGACTCGTAAAATGGTCTCAGTTCACAAAAAATCTGCCCGACATCTCGAATATTAAGATAGGCCGATGGGTAAAATATGTCCCAAACCTGCAGGTCGAACTGCACGGTTTCTGCGACGCGTCTGAAAAGGCATACTGCGCCAACTTATATGTTCGAACTACTAACGGTACCAGTATAAGTTCTCATCTTCTGGTTTCCAAAGGCAAAGTTGCACCTCTTCGCACGACCAGTTTGCCAAGGCTAGAACTATGCGCAGCTCTCCTCCTGGCCCGATTAGTCGCCGTTGTCCAATCCCACCTGGAACTATCTATCACAAAACTTACCATGTGGTCTGACTCGGAAATTGTGCTAGCATGGCTTGAAAAACCTCCCCACTCTTGGAAAACCTTCGTATCCAACCGCACTGCGGAAATCATGGATCTCGTCGGAAATGCATCCTGGAAACATGTAGGCAGTCGCGACAATCCAGCAGATATGGGCACCAGAGGATGCAAACCCATGGACTTGGCTAATTCTTCGCTATGGTGGAATGGCCCAGAGTGGCTAACTCGGCCACCCGAAGCTTGGCCAAAACCCAATACCCGCAGCATCAACCCCCCAGAAGTACGTCGCGTCGAGGTGCTATATGCAGCTGAAGACGAAGTCGATTTTTTGGATCGATTCTCCTGTTTTTCGCGCGCCCTCAAGGTCATGACATATGTATTTAAATTCATAAATAAACTCAAGGACCGAATTCGGGGTATACCTTCCACTTACTCCCCCTCTCTATCACATGACGACCTGCGCAAAACAAAACAAAGGATCATGGCATTAACTCAAACCCGATATTACCCTAGCGAAAAGACCTGTCTGGAAAATTCGAAGCCAATCGATAAACGAAGTTCTCTTTTAACTCTTAATCCATTTTTCGATTCAACTGGCCTTCTCAGAGTGAATGGAAGATTAGCTCATTCGACGTTGACCTACAACGAACGACACCCTATCATCATCCCAGAGAAATCTCGATTTGCAACTTTATACTTAAAATTCCTGCATGAAATCCTCCTTCACGCAGAAACGCGTCTCATGCAGCAATGCCTCAGGCAGGAGTTTTACATCCCACGTCTGAATCCTCTCATTAAAAAATGCATTTCTGAATGCAAAATCTGCACCTTACATAAGCATCAAATGCGCTCACAAATCATGGCAGCATTGCCAGTGGACCGATGCACTTATACTCCGCCTTTTACGATTACTGGCGTTGACTTTGCTGGGCCTTTTCCTGTAAAAGCCTCTCTGCTAAGGTCTCACACCTTATTAAAAGGCTACGTGGCAGTTTTTGTATGCTTTTCTACAAAAGCTGTTCACCTCGAGTTGTGCTCAGACCTAACCACCAATGCTTTTCTCGCGGCATTTGCTCGTTTCGTCGGACGCCGTGGGTACCCCGCAAAGATGATGAGCGACAACGGAAAAACGTTTATAGGTGCCAAAAGAGCTACCGAAAAGGAATTTGTCGATTTTCTAAAGATTGCGTCTCAAGATGTCATTGATAAGTACTCTCCTCAAGGCATAAATTGGCAATTCAAATTGGGTTGTAGCTTGACGTCAAGCTGCACCCCCCACTTTTGAGGTTTTAAAAAAAGTACTTAAAAATTGAGCACAAAAATTTTTTTTTTGGGAACAAATTAGCACATAAATAGCACATAATTCCTGGTCTATCCAATTGGAAATCTGGCAATTGGGGGTTTTGACCCCTACCCCCTTTGCCCACAGCCTCTGTTTTGCGGCACCCCGAACAGCTTATCTTGGAGCACAAAAATAGCACATAATTCCCACACATAAATTTTACCTTAAATCCCATTGTGGGATTTGAGGTTTTAAAAAAAGTACTTAAAAATTGAGCACACAAATTTTTTTTTTGGGAACAAATTAGCACATAAATAGCACATAATTCCTGGTCTATCCAATTGGAAATCTGACCCCTATCCCCTTTGCCCACAGCCTCTGTTTTTCGGCACCCCGAACAGCTAATCCTGGAGCACATAAGTAGCACATAATTCCCACATACAAATTTTACCTTAAATCCCATCGCTTCTGTGGGGGGGGGGGGGGGGGGGTGTAGCTTGACGTCAAGCTGCAGCCCCCACTTTTGAGGTTTTAAAAAAAGTAATTAAAAATTGAGCACGGCCTCTATGCCGAAAAGACAAGACCCCAGAGTGCAAAAGACAACTTCGCAAGCCACAACCTCAAACTCGATAAATTCCGCCAACCAAAACTCGAACGAAATAGTTCCTAACAATGATGAACCCTCTTGCTCACAGAATGCTCAAGTGCAATCGTTCTATTCAGAAAACGATCGCAAAATAATTCTGCCCACGGCTATCGTGCCGATTGAGCGAAATTTTTAAACTTAGAGCTCTTGTAGACCAGGGTTCGGAACGAAGCTTTATATCCACCAAAGCGCAGAATAGAATCAAACTTCCATACAAACCCTCTAAGTTTGAAATCTCAGGAATGGGTGGAAGGGTAGTCCAAACCTCGAACAAACTCTGCTCTTTGACTTTGGTATCTTCCGATCACAAAACCAAAATAAATGCGGAAGCCATAGTTTTACCTCAGCTTACGAAAATGCTCCCCAAGTTCCAACTCACTCACGAACTTCAAGCTAAGTGGTCTCACCTCAGCCTTGCGGATTCGAATTGTCACTCTCCATCCCAAATCGACCTTGTCCTGGGCAGTGATATAATTCCTCAAATCGTGCAGGAAGGTGTAGAAAAGATCTCACCCGACATCTTAGCTCAGAAAACTATTTTTGGATGGGTTTTGAGCGGTAAAGCTCCTGTGAGTGTAATTTCATTTTCAACCCAAGTCTCAGAAATAACTAATGAGGATCTCAATACCCTATTGCGAAAGTTTTGGGAACTAGAGGAAGTACCAACCTGTAACCACATAACCCCGGAGGATGAGCTTTGCGAGGATTTTTACGCAGCTACAACGAAACGACATGATAATGGTCGTTATATAGTAAGGCTGCCATTTAAACCTAGTTTCCCAGAGTCAATTAGTTTATCCCACTCTCGCCCCTCAGCTCTTAGTCAATTTCTAGGAATGGAAAGAAATCTGCAGAAGAAAGGAGATCTTAAGACCCAATATGATAATGTCTTGGAAGAATACCTCACTCTCGATCATATGGAGGAAACGGACTCCTATGAAAAATTTCAGAACGGCAAATGTACGTCATTTTACCTTCCCCATCACGCGGTCATAAAACCAGAGAAAAAGACATCGAAAGTACGTGTCGTTTTTAACGCCTCAAAAAGGTCGGGATCCGGATATTCCCTTAACGATATTCTCTATACCGGTCCGACTCTTCAACCCGATTTGATGCTTCTTATTCTCAAGTGGCAAACATATCAGTTTGTTTTCAACGGAGATGTCGAGAAAATGTATCGTCAGATAATTATGCATGAAGATGATAGAGACTATCACCGTATTATCTTTCGGTCATCCCCAAGCAACCCCATTAAGGATTACCGTTTGAAAACAGTAACCTTCGGCGTAAACTGTGCTCCCTACCTCGCCATACGCACCATGCATCAACTCGCCAAAGATGTGGAAGATATTTTCCCGAAGGCAGCCCCTGTTTTGATCAAAGAGACGTATGTGGATGATATTCTCTCAGGCAGCCATGATATTCTCTCGGCTGAACAATCCCTCTCACAGGTCATCCAAGCGCTCGGTTCAGCAGGATTTCCCTTGCGAAAAATAACAGCCAATCATCCCGATATTCTCAAAGACATAAGGAAAGAAGACTTGCTTGACACGAACTTTCTCGAATTTGAGAAAGCGAGCAACACTAAAACTCTCGGGATTCAATGGAATGCCCTTACAGATACCTTTTCTTATACAGTTGGCTCCATACCATTATCGTCCGCTAGCACAAAGAGACAAATTCTCTCCTCTGTTGCAAAACTTTTTGACCCCGCAGGGTGGCTCACGCCGATAATGAGACAAGCTAAGATTCTCCTTCAAGAGTTATGGTTAGACGGAACGGATTGGGATGAACAGGTCAAACCGCTTCGACTCGTAAAATGGTCTCAGTTCACAAAAAATCTGCCCGACATCTCGAATATTAAGATAGGCCGATGGGTAAAATATGTCCCAAACCTGCAGGTCGAACTGCACGGTTTCTGCGACGCGTCTGAAAAGGCATACTGCGCCAACTTATATGTTCGAACTACTAACGGTACCAGTATAAGTTCTCATCTTCTGGTTTCCAAAGGCAAAGTTGCACCTCTTCGCACGACCAGTTTGCCAAGGCTAGAACTATGCGCAGCTCTCCTCCTGGCCCGATTAGTCGCCGTTGTCCAATCCCACCTGGAACTATCTATCACAAAACTTACCATGTGGTCTGACTCGGAAATTGTGCTAGCATGGCTTGAAAAACCTCCCCACTCTTGGAAAACCTTCGTATCCAACCGCACTGCGGAAATCATGGATCTCGTCGGAAATGCATCCTGGAAACATGTAGGCAGTCGCGACAATCCAGCAGATATGGGCACCAGAGGATGCAAACCCATGGACTTGGCTAATTCTTCGCTATGGTGGAATGGCCCAGAGTGGCTAACTCGGCCACCCGAAGCTTGGCCAAAACCCAATACCCGCAGCATCAACCCCCCAGAAGTACGTCGCGTCGAGGTGCTATATGCAGCTGAAGACGAAGTCGATTTTTTGGATCGATTCTCCTGTTTTTCGCGCGCCCTCAAGGTCATGACATATGTATTTAAATTCATAAATAAACTCAAGGACCGAATTCGGGGTATACCTTCCACTTACTCCCCCTCTCTATCACATGACGACCTGCGCAAAACAAAACAAAGGATCATGGCATTAACTCAAACCCGATATTACCCTAGCGAAAAGACCTGTCTGGAAAATTCGAAGCCAATCGATAAACGAAGTTCTCTTTTAACTCTTAATCCATTTTTCGATTCAACTGGCCTTCTCAGAGTGAATGGAAGATTAGCTCATTCGACGTTGACCTACAACGAACGACACCCTATCATCATCCCAGAGAAATCTCGATTTGCAACTTTATACTTAAAATTCCTGCATGAAATCCTCCTTCACGCAGAAACGCGTCTCATGCAGCAATGCCTCAGGCAGGAGTTTTACATCCCACGTCTGAATCCTCTCATTAAAAAATGCATTTCTGAATGCAAAATCTGCACCTTACATAAGCATCAAATGCGCTCACAAATCATGGCAGCATTGCCAGTGGACCGATGCACTTATACTCCGCCTTTTACGATTACTGGCGTTGACTTTGCTGGGCCTTTTCCTGTAAAAGCCTCTCTGCTAAGGTCTCACACCTTATTAAAAGGCTACGTGGCAGTTTTTGTATGCTTTTCTACAAAAGCTGTTCACCTCGAGTTGTGCTCAGACCTAACCACCAATGCTTTTCTCGCGGCATTTGCTCGTTTCGTCGGACGCCGTGGGTACCCCGCAAAGATGATGAGCGACAACGGAAAAACGTTTATAGGTGCCAAAAGAGCTACCGAAAAGGAATTTGTCGATTTTCTAAAGATTGCGTCTCAAGATGTCATTGATAAGTACTCTCCTCAAGGCATAAATTGGCAATTCAAATTGGGTTGTAGCTTGACGTCAA